>JAMWET010005462.1:202500-520954 GCA_024036415.1 Prochilodus magdalenae
TGTATTTTATTATTCAAACAGACGGTGTGGTAAAAACACACGTCTGGGCCCTTTCTACAGAAGTCTGGGCCCTTTCTTTCTTTCCTTTCTTTTCTTTTTTTTTTTTTTTGCTAAAAAGGCCCTCTGTGGTACGGCGGCTCAGTGTGTAGCTCTTTGACCTTACAGCTGAAAGGTTTGGGTTCGATTCCCAGATGGGCTGTCTGGGTCCTGTCTGTGTGGGATTTCCAGCTGTTCTGGTTTTTTTCCACCATCTAAAGACAGCCAGGTTAGCGAGACATGCTAAATTGCCCCAGGTGTGAATGTGTGTGTGAGGATGTGGATGTCTGGGTGTCTGCCCAGCAAAGGACTGGGTGTTCTGTGTGTTTCCTGTCTTCTGCCTTCTGCCCATAGGAGGCTGGGATAGACACGATTCGCACTGAATTAGCTCATTTAAAATAAGTAAAGGTATGTAGAAATACATTCTTATGCAACAGTTTGGCCACCTCGGTCACATCATGCTGATTTTGTGAATGTTGATGCTTTTGACGTAGATGTGAGTAAACACATACTCCACAGTGAACACACTTTTGCTCGTTTAAACACACAATTACTGTTAATTTCCTGAATCGGTCATAATTAACCATGAAATGTGGCCTGTATTGTGGTATATTTTATCAGTAATACTTTATATTAACTGTTTGTTAAACAAACACATAAAGTAGTTATTTAATATGAAGTAATGGATGAACAATAATTAACTATTTTTTAGACGTGCAACATGTAAACATGTAATTCTATGTTTACTTAACATAAGTTAACATTGTAACTATTGCTAATATATTACTTCATCTAATGCACTTCATGCTAGTTAGTCAATACCTACTGTAAAGTGTTACTAGTTGATCATTAGCATTCAATATGCAAATTAATTAATTAACTAATAAAACATAGTTAAGTTTGTTCCCTGTAGAGGATGTGTTACCTGAATTTGACCAGGAGGTTATTTAAACTTTGCATATGACTGTACATTGACTAATCTAAAAATAACATTTATACAGTAATCTCATAATGAAGCACATCTATACATGCATATATACAGGGGTCGGACAATGAAACTGAAACACCTGGTTTTAGACCACAATCATTTATTAGTATGGTGTAGGGCCTCCTTTTGTGGCCAATACAGCATCAGTTCGTCTTGGGAATGACATATACAAGTCCTGCACAGTGGTCAGAGGGAGTTTAAGCCATTCTTCTTGCAGGATAGTGGCCAGGTCACTACGTGATGCTGGTGGAGGTTCGTCCTTCTTGGTGGTATGCTGACATTACCCTGGATACCGTGGCTCTTGATACATCACAAAGACTTGCTGTCTTTGTCACAGATGCGCCAGCAAGACGTGCACCAACGATTTGTCCTCTTTTGAACTCTGGTATGTCACCCATAATGCTGTGTGCATTGCAGTAGTTTGAGCAGAACTGTGCTCTTACCTGCTAACTGAACCTTCACACTCTGCTCTTACTGGTGCAATGTGCAATTAATGAAGATTGGCCACCAGGCTGGTCCAATTTAGCCATGAGACCTCCCACACTAAAATGACAGGTGTTTCAGTTTCATTGTCCAACCCCTGTAGATGCTTTCAGCTGCACAGATCTGGTCTGTTACAGAGTCAAAAGGCCAATGTAACCTCCCGAGACCCGGACTTGCTTGGTGTGCAATTGTAATTTCTCCTAGCTATTTGTGATTAGTAGGACCTAACACGTATAAAACTAAACGTTGTTTTGTACAGGAAGCTGTTTTGGCAAAAAAACAATGTCCTCATATGAGGCCAAAGGGTCAACGTTTTAAAAAGTATCATGGTGCAGAGAAGCAGAAATGTAATATCCTCATATGAGGACACTGGGGTCTCAGGAGGTTAAAGCTTTCACCATTGCTACAAACACCTTTGATTCTGTGACTCAGCTCCTTAAAATCCTAAATGGTCAGACCATGTGGCTACTGTTACAGCTAAGCCAAGTTCAAAGCCTTACTTCCTATAATGAGTGATAGAGCTTTGTGTTCCAAGAAATGACCTCACATGGGGTATGTTCGGCCTGTGATGAAGTGTCCGGTCCCGACACCCTGACTGCTCTTCTTACTGCAGCAGGATCAAACTCTCATCAAGTTTGCAAGAACAGCCTGTGGTGACTGTGCCAGTTCCCAACCACAGGCATAATATTAGCTTTAAAGACTTTACAAGTACATCACATCACATAAAAAGACTGTCACCACTAAATGTGGAAAAAGGGGACATGTCCCCTCCACTATTTGTAATAATATGAGATCATTTTGAGGCTTGGGAAATGAAGTGCATAGCTGAAGAACAAAAAATTCTAATTAAACCCAAAACACATTATTGTCTAGTTTTAACAGGACCAAGGACAACAAAAGAAAGACAAACCTGCCCTGGAATGAACACAGAAGGAAGTGTGGTTGGTGTAGCTCAGCAGATAACACCACTACCAGCCTGGGAACCACCACCACCTGTGGGAGACTGGGGTTCGAATCCTGGTATGGGGGGCTATGCTGTGCTACACCAGTAAGAGTCCTTGGGCAAGACTCCTAACACTACATTGGCCTACTTGTAATATGAGTAACCTTGTAAGTTGCTCTGGATAAGAGCCACAGGTAAATGAAGTGTGGAATTGGGAAGGAAGATAAAGCTTACTAATAATAATACACGATGATAAATTTAGACTGATATGGGCAATATTTACTGAGCTTCCCATACAGAAGTAGTGTCTCTCAGTATGGCATGGGTTGCCATGTTTACTAATGCAACATGCCAGCTGTCTTGGCATGGAGTTGTAGAGGTTCCTAATGGTGTCCTGTGATAATCCATCCCATGCAGCTTCAAATTTTCACACAGTTCCTGCAGATTTTGCGGTAGGGATGGAGGTGCCACAGTGCCTCCACTCATAGGTTCACTGGTCGTCTCCACCAAGACAAAAGCAGGACTCGACACTGAAGATGACTTGCTGCCATTCTGAGTCCCTCCATGATGGTCTGGCATGACACCATTGCAGTCGTAGGTGACGCTGACATGGTGTTAAGGACAGTCGTCGTCTGTGTGCATGTAGTCCGGCATCGTGTCACTGCCTGCCGAAGGGGCTGGCACTAACAGGATGACTCATGGAGGGCATCACTGCTCACTGAATGTCCGCTATTCTGATTGTGGGCCTGTCCTTGCTTATGTTACATGTTACGCAGCCGAGTGTGAAACTTGAATCATTCACATGTCTAATAATGTCAGACCTACTCGTACATATATGTTGCAACATACATCCAGTTATAGTTCTGTTCATGTAATATTTCATTCATATCAAAATGATGGACAGATGCCAATGCTTCTTTTACTAGCAGTGTGCTCTGGGTCTGACTTCGCCACCCCGTTCTGACAGGTCTTCAGATTTTGCCCCTGAATCATATAGAATCCTAATACTCTATACTTTCACAAATCACTTAATAACACAGTGAAATAATCACAGTCATTCTCACAATAGCTAAACTCATCCCATTATTATAATTATTCAATAATTACTTTAACATTGATATCAGGTTCTTTCTCATATGTAATAGTTAGGTAGAGTAGAGGGGCTAAAATGTACAGGAACATTTATAGCATGTACTTCCACTCAATATTCAAATATGAAGCTGATCAAAAGATCAAAAGCATGATGGCGTCAGCTTTTGCATCATTCTAAGTCAGAGCTACGTTAGAAGAATCCTCTGGAGTGCTCCTCTGCTTTGGAGGACAGTGCTGTGTGAACGTTTTTGTGTGAACGTGGGGTAACAGCAGCCGCAGTTCTCTGACCGATGGGGAGTATGACC
This sequence comes from Prochilodus magdalenae, assembly GCA_024036415.1. NCBI lineage: Eukaryota > Metazoa > Chordata > Actinopteri > Characiformes > Prochilodontidae > Prochilodus > Prochilodus magdalenae. The sequence continues at coordinate 206,348 of JAMWET010005462.1, forward strand.
TCTGCTCAGTGTTGGTCAGCGCTAAAGCAAATAGTGTTCTGAAAGGCCCACTCTTATTTTTAGCATGTGACTGCTTTTACATAACTCTGAGTAATTATAGCCCATTGATCACAGCTCAGCCATGACCAACCGGTCTGTGAGATCTGGGAAAAAACAGAGACGGGAATGACATTGTGATGCTTTGTGATGTTTAGATTTAGACTATTGCGTATTACAAGTCACACTTATCAACAGTGATAGTAAAGACATGCCGTGGCTCAGTATTACGCATACATTATATCTTTGCCAAAGTTTCTTCAAATCAAAGCAAACAAGAAAAAGTATAGTTCAATGGTAAATGTTGGTGTGGTCAATGGGCCAAAATATTTCTGGTGTCCAAATTGTGCTTCTTTTGTTTTTAGTGCTAACAGTGCTAATAAACATTGTCAGTTAATAGTCATCCAAATCCTTTAACCCCAAAGGTTCTCTCAAATCAGTGTGCTTCCCCCACCCAAAACTCTCTGGGTCTTACCTGGCCACCCAGTTCTGACAGGTCTTCAGGTGATTCTCTCAAATCACTAACAGGTTGCATTAAGGTTGCATAGACTGGTCCCTGTGGTTCAGTGCTCAGTGTGAGCTGTATAAATGTACAAAGCCTGTAGACAAACATGGGGCACCCACTTTCAATAGAGACTGTCTAATTATATTTCAGAGGAAAGTCAACATAGTATTAAGATTCTTTCCCAAAGCAGTGAAAAATGTATATGCTAGCATTTCTTCAAAGCAGAGAATTATTTCCCAGGCTTTAGCATATTAGGCTGCAGTGTTAACCACTATACCATCAATGCCCCCCACCAAATGCCAGTTAAAAATGGCATTAGTCCATGTTGCCTCAAAAAGCTTTATTTTAAGCCAAACTTAATTAACCAACGTATTGGCACCCCAACTGCTGACAGGGTCGCGTAGACTTGTCCCCGTGGTTCAGTGCTCAGTGTGAGCTGTAAAATTGAACAAAACCTGTGGTCAAACTTTAGCCAACAGGTGTTGTGCTGAATTAGGACTCCCCCAGAATCCAACACCCCTTTGCATGCACACGCGTCACTCATATGGCATGTGCACCCTTGAACTCGTTTGTGTTTTTTTATGTTTTTACGTATAAATAAACAAAAAGAATCAACAGCATGTAATGTGTGAACATAATCTCTGGTGTCCATGTGCATATGAGACACATGGCACGCAAAGAGTCAGAATTCAGCATGACACCTGTTGTCTAGTGGCTGACCACAGCATTTAGCTACATGGTGATATACATAGTAAGTCATGCTGCATCCTAAACCACATTGACAAGGTCTGTAATGAAGACCCGGGTGTGGTTTGAGTTTTATGATGTGTTTACAGCAAAGACTGGGGTGACTATAGATTTGCAATGTTTGCTAGCAATGTTAGCATCATGACTTTAGCACTAAAGTAAATGTGGCAGGTGTCTGTCCCTAGGGCACTAATGAGAGGCTTGAGAGGCAGTAAGAAGGCAGTGCCCATCAGAGGTGGCGGGGGGGCGGTCATCAACCATGAGAAACGGCAGAGGGCGGGGCAGGTTTTGTGGCACAGGCACCATCCTCATGCCACTCTCGGCTTTCATCATCTTGCCCCGCTCTCTTGTTGTTGATAGGCCTCCAAAGACCATCTCTAACGGCAGTTGTCAGCACGTAAGGTTCAGTCACTGCTTTCTGGCCACCTCCACTGAACCATTGGTTTAAGTCAATTCCAGTCATATAACATAATAAAGGGGGAGTACCTCTGACCTGTGCAGGCCTCAGCACAGACATTTGGGGAGCTGGGAGGAAAAAAGGCAACATCAAGATAAATTAACAATATACAGTAGACACTCTTGTTCACAGAGATAGTCTAATCACGTTTCAGAGGAAAGTAAAGGTAGCGTTTGTATTCTTTCGCAAAGCAGTCCAAAATGCATATGCTAGCATTTACATTACTGGCTTTTAGCTGACTCTCTTATCCAGAGCAACTTACAAGGGTATTCATATTACAGGTAGGCCAATGTAGTGTTAGGAGTCTTGCCCAAGACCTCTTATTGGTGTAGCACAGCCTAGTAACCCAGACCAGGAATCAAACCCCCATCTCCCGGATGGTGTGGTAGCTCCCTGGTGGGTAGTGGTCTTATTCACTGAGCCACACCAACCACTTTCTGCAAACAGGTAATTATTTCCCAGGCTTTAGCATATTAGGCTGCAGTGTTTACCACTATGCAATCAAACCCCCAATCAAATGGCAGTTAAAAATGGCATTGGTCCATGTTGCCTCAAAAAGCTACAGTTTAGGCCAAACTTAATTAAGCAAAGTGTTAGCCCCCCTAACTGCTGACATTATGTTTGGTTGTTTAGAATGAACACATTATGGATGCATTACAAGATGCTCTATTAATGAGATTTCATTGCTGGCGTGTTTGTTGTGAATACTGGACAACTAAGATTGTTTGCCTTATTGACTATATCTAAGGTAAGAGGAAAATCCCAACTAGTTGTATTCCCAGTGCAAAGACAAGTTAACAGTGCCTTACATAATACACAACAACAAAACGGTCACCTGTAGTCTGAGGGCTCTCCCGGATGTGTGTCCTAGCAGGGGAATTATTTCCCAGGCTCTGGCATAGGTGGCTGTGGTAATAACCACTGCTCCATCTAACCCCTAAACATATATCAGTAATAACTGTAATTAAGGGAGTCCATGTTGCCTCAGAAAACTTAAAGTAACACCTCCTGTATGGTCCATAGGGCTACATGTCACCTACATAAGCTTGTCATGGCAGCTAACAAAGCCAGCATACATGTTTGTAAACGTTTATTTCAGGAGGGTCATTCACCATGAAGGTTACATATGCCAGTTTTGACCAAAGTAGCTACAGTATTTCATCTGCACCTCTATGACAGATGATGCCCATTGAAATAAGCATCTATAAACATTTATATCAGTTGTTCTACATAGAACCGTAAACCCTTTAAAGAAAATGTGTTGTATATGGTTCTATACAGAGCCTGTTTGAAAAATGGTTCGACAGTATATAGCAACAAAAACTGTTTTTCTAATTTGACATCATAACATAGAACTATGTTCACATATATTCTATATAGAACCTTATACAATATATTTTAAAAAACTTTTACAATGCAAAGAATAGTTTAACCATCCAAATGAAAATTCAGTACAGAACTAATTCCCATTGGAGCCATTGCCTTTATTAAAGAGCTCTTGGAGGAACATCTAAAGAGCTCTCGAAGAACCATCTTTAAATGTCTGGGTTTAGTACTCGGTGCTGCTACTTTTAAACCATGTGTTGCTGCAAACAGAGCCCTGAGATCCTATATTGATTTTAATTGTAATTATAAGTGTAACTGCTGTTTAGAGACTGATGCTGATAGCTTATAGCTGCAGCACAAACAACTATAGTTTTCTTTGTTGGCAAATATTAAAACATGCACCTCTGGCAGTACCAGTAAAGGTGTTGATGTCATGTTTTTATTTCCATTGATCCAATACTGCTGTTAATTATTACTCATATTGATTGAGCCATAACTAAAAATGAGTGGGATGTGAGTGACAGAGAAAATATGGATTTGGTGGTTATACAACAATATAAGCCCATATGATTTTGGGTAACCGTTGTGTATCACCTATGCTAGAGGTGGCATGCGGGCACCGTGCAGGCAGAAGGGAAGTAATTAGCACTCGGATCACCAAGCACACGGTGTGCATGATACTGTGTGCCAGTGACGGGCCGTGCAGTCATTCCAAAGGAAGTGTGTGTATGTGTGTGAGTCAGAGTAATGCTGATTGCCCTCTGTTGAAGTAGGTTCAGACGAAAAATAGAATGTATTAGAGAAACTCATACAGTATAGGCATATGATGTGCTCTGGCAGAGTTACATAGTGAGTCAGCATATATTGCTTCAGCATATTCATACTACAGTATGAGTCAATTAGGCTGAACATACATAAAATGATTCTAATATTTATATATAAATTATATTTGTCATATGTAATTTCACAACCTTTAATTAACCTGTAGCTGTAGTTGAATCCGGATTGGCTGAAATTGTTGTATAATACTTATAGTTATAGTAAAATCTTCATTGATAATTTAGAGCAACGTGTAGAGTTAAGAATAAAGTGTTATCATTGCTATGTTTATTTTGTATGTGTGTGAAACCTTTAAAATGCATCAGGTGTACACTTTCAGGTAAAACAAATTTTTTTAAAAATCTAATAGGTTTTAAAGGTCTTAACAACAAATCAAAAACAGAAAATTGAAAAACTTATCCATTTATTTTTTTAGCATTCATTACATTACATTACATTTCTTACATATAAAAAAAATCTAAAGTTATTTTTTGTTCATTTTTGTGAAGTTTTGTTGTTAAACTTGTAGACAATCTTTTACAAAATAAACGGTTCACTTGTTGACTGTGAGGTAAAATATTCTACATTGGGTTTAAAACTAGACTCTGATCAGCCCAATCGATCAGTAAGAGCACTGTACTTTGTGTTTGATCCCTTGCCTTCATGGGATTGTAGTTTTTCCATCATTTAATAATGCTAATGTTAGTATAATGGCAAATATGTTGTGAATTCCAACCAATTTAGTTTTAAAACAATTCTAAAAATGATATGAAATAAATTTAGTCTCCCAGCATGTTATATTTAACAAAGAAACATAAATCATGTCTGTAGAGAAGGTGTACTTACTTTCACTAAGAACACCAACAGACGAATCATTTCATTGGGGTACCCAAACTTTTGCATATTGCTAAACACACCTACATACATTCTAAACTAAATATAATTGCATTTTTGTCAACAACTAAATATTGCAGGATACATACTGATGAGCCTGTATGATACTTTTGGTACAATTATACTCTTATATATATATGACTTCCCTTAGTCTATAAATCTAATTTCCATATTTTCCAATTGCTGCTTCCTTTCTATTTATTTAAAGCTATAAAATGGCGCCAGCTTTGCATCCCCAAACGATTATGTGTATACAGGGACTGTGGTATCAAGACTGGGATGCACCCTTTCCCAGCACCACTGAAAATCCAAATGAGAATCTATTGCGCGCAATAAAGTCTGATGTTCCGGGGTCAAAGTTGCTCTGTCGCATTTGATCACTGCGAAGATCAGACCATCAGGAGGATGCAATTTTCCCTCTGTGCGCTCCTGTCATTCTTATCAAACAAATGGCGTTCAATCAGGGCCGATGGGGCTGGCCCGATCATGCCACCTCTGTCTGTGCTGGAATGGAGGTCCAAAGTGAAATTAATTCAGTTTTTCCCCCCTGGGCTTTGCTTACCTACCATATGAGGCGCTGGCCGTAACCTTGGTAACCTAGCTGCTGTAGTTTTTTTTCCTCCTTCCGAACACGGGGAAGATTGACCTGCCAGCCTTTATCCGAGAACCAATTCCTTTATGCAGCCCCTTCAAACGGCGATGGCATCAATTTGGCCAATTATGATAGAAAAACACTCAAATAGAGAACATTAGCATGAGGTATTGTCATGCTACTGAGGCAGAGAGGAGGATACGAAGGTGAAAAGGACAAAAACTGTCTCAGACTCATTGACTGCCCTCATGATGGAGTGGCATTAGAAAGAAAAGACTGTGACTATCAGGTGTTTGTGTTCTGGCGTCTGGCAGGCTCAGTGAGGGCCATATAAAAGTCATTTAATCGATATCTACTTTGCCTTAGGTAAATTCTCAATAAAAGAGCTATAAAACTTCAACTACAGCCACGTCTGCACAAGTACTTTGAGATCCAAAAAGGTCTGGGTTTTACAATTAGCATTGCTACTTTTTCACCAACACTGCAGACCCTGGACCTTCGTTTTCCAAGATTTTCATCCTGTTTTCCATGACAACAAGTTACTGTGAGTTTGTTTTTCAGGATATCGGGTAATTTATATCATTGTCACAACACAACACATGTTGCTTTCTTCAGATCTCAGAAAAAGCATGGCATTATGTCATGAACAAAGAACTCGGACCGACCTGAGCAGAGCTAAACAGCAAGTTGGTTTATTTAACAATTCCAATCGAACAGTCTAGCCAAGCAGCAAAATACAAAACAACATACAAGGGAGATGCCAAAAACACAGAGAGAGGTAGGCAGAGGTCAGAACCAGAGATTGCAGTCAGTGATGCAAAGAAGTTAGAAGGGTCGGGCAAAAAACAGAGTAGAAGAAACGTAAGGAGGGTCTTAGCCAGGAGAGCACAGATAACAGTGCCAGAATGGGAGAATGCAAAAGAGGTAGTCAAGGACAAAATGGATCAAAACCAGAAAGTACATACACAGAAACTATGTTTCTGCAAACCTTTGCAATATGGCGGCGTTACTGGGGCATATATTTGAAAGCGAATGAGTGACAGCTGGAGGCTAGAACTCAGGTGACCTAGAGCGGATCTGATTGGATAGCTGGGGGCATGTGTGTGTGACGTCATTGAGCGGAGCCCTCTGGGAAGTTGAGTCCGGGAGAGGGAAGGAGGCGGGAAGGCCCGGAAGCATGACACATTATCACAACATGATTAATGTTATCTCAATAAAACAATGGCCATTATGTTGTGATAACAGTATAGATAACTTGAGATCTTGAGAAAACAACATTCAGTTTGCCAGTAGCTTGAGATAACTCCAGATCTCAAGATACATATATGTCACAACATTGTTTTCTCAATAATATTAATAATAAACAAATTAAATTGTGAAATAAAAACAATAAAAGTAACTAGTTTAAAGTAACTAGTAAAGCACCTAAGTGAGTGAGCACTAGTAGATGTGTATGGTGAAACATGTTTTCACACTTGACCATAACCTTCCTTCTCTGTAGGTATGGGTGCTGGGTTGGGGTTGCCAGGTAGTGCACTTATGCTGATACATGTCTGTGTATTGTTCTCTCTAGGTATCAGCACTGGCCCGTGTTCGGGCTCTAACCTTCTTGTACTAGCGGGGAAACATTATCCAATGGAACCCTAAGCATGGTTGTGAGTTGCTCTGGATAAGAGTGTCTGCTAAATGCCTTAAATGTAAATGTAAACTAGTTATGCTGGAAAAGCTGATTATTAATCTAGGGGTTCCGTAGACTACCCTGACACTGGCTCTTAGTACTTTGCACGAAAGGTTTTTGATTAAAATGCATAGTGGCTGAGGTTCTTGCTGGCACATAACCCTGTTATGCTGCCCTCAGTGTCTGGTCCTTGAAGCTGTAATCAAAACATGTCTCATCCACTTCTAGTCAAACATATTGACACATCTCGGAAGTGAGGCAGACTTCGCACTGAGCTGTCTGCCTGAGATAAATGTACTTCAGTGCACATTTTGTCAGAGAACTGATAAAATTGATGGCTGAATGGGACATAGCCAAATAAGTAGATTGCAGGTGTCTAAGCACAGATCAGTTTTCTTAGTTGACTTCTTAATCTCAATTCCATTACTTTCAGCAGTCAGTGGATATCACATAATTCATACAATTCTGTAATTTGCCTGGGTAATGGTTTTAAAGAAGCCAGCAGCTGGTTTATTCCTATTGTATTTTCTCAGGTGTGTAGTTTTTCTGCGCACTTTAGTAATAATCAGTTTACTTTGTAGTAGGCACCGCATAACAACTTCTATTTTCTAGTCAACTACTCATTCAAGGAGGTAGCCCACCAATCCCCACTATTATAGTTAAACCAGAACCATTCTGGGCATCACTGAAAATTGTTTCGTTAGCATCTTGGTGCTGGGTGTTAGCAGCCTGGTGCTGGGCGTTAGCAGCAGATGCTGTGTGAGGTATGAATTGCAAAGGTGATGTAAACTACACACTAAAACCATTTAAAGGTAGACTAATAAAGCTATCTCTCATGCTATTCCGATTTAAAGCTAAACTCACCACAGTTCCCACCTTGGGCGATCATCCCCAGCTAAAATTCTTTTGTTGTAAACATGCTTTTGGAAATATGCAATTTTCTCAAACTTTTCAATATGTAATGGTCCATTAATATTATCAGCGGAAAGTTTTCTTTTGGTTCCCACACCAAAAAGTACTACAAGTAGCAACTAGATTTTACTTCAGACTTAATGTTGATTAGTTGTTGATCATGTGATCATGACACCTACAACATGAATGCCTCAGAGAAGTCAACATATTAGGAGCCTGATGATTTTAGGTTAGTCGATCTGGGCCATGTGTTATAAAGACACAAACGCTTTCGCATCCATTCACACCTGTCCTCGATTGATCTTGGCTTCCAAAAATCTACAGTGCACTAAAATCAGATACTGAATGTTATTAGCTTATGTCAAGTATTATAAAGCATTAGCATTACATGTCATTAGTATTTAGTTGACATGTAATTGAACAAGTATACCTCCATGGCCAGTATACCATGTGGTCAGTAAAATGGGCTTTTCCTACCAAAGTGGATGGTTCTCAAAACCTACACAGCCTGACTTGCTAGATTGGGTCTAGAGTCTTCTCTTGGCTGGTCAGTGCTGTTTTTTCCTCTTTCTGTATTGCATTACGAAATTCAGGCATCGCCCTCAGCTCGTCAACTGCTTTCCACTGTACCGGCGAGTAGATTTATGGACAAGTGCCCTTTTGTGTGCACAGGGACTGTATTTTATACTATCTCCACCATTCTTCAAGATCTGTTACAGTGAGGTCAGGTGCAGCCTCACAGTGGGAATAGAGCTTGTGTTGCCGTGCATTGGATTGGGTTTTATGAGATTCATCATTGTTGTACGCCCTCTCTGGAGAAGTACTGACCGCCTGCGGTTCTCCTCAGAACCTCGGACCGGTTATACACCACTATAACATCACATTCCATGATGGGGTTATTTTAAACATCATCATCAACAACAACATCAACATAACAACATAGTGTCTGCAGCGAGGGGTGATAATAAACTACACCCAGTACATCATGTCATGATTCAAACCAGACACTGAGGAATACCATGTCTTTACATGCTTGTAACCTGTAAATCCACACATTTATACTGTGGTTAGCAGTTTCAGAATAACTCATGGTACATTTTCTCACATGACTACGCTGTCTTTCTGTACAGTCGTCTGTGAATTAAATTCAGTTTAAGGCAAATTCATGTTGCCTTTTTCTCTTTTGGAAAAACAAATTTTCAACAGAAGTACCACACCTGCATAATGCAGATAACATCCCAAGATAACATTCAGCCTTAATTTTTAACTTTATATCCTGTTACAGCCGCTTAGTCTGGCTTATTTATTTATCCAAAAAATCTATCTAATTTTGTATTAATAGTTCTTATCAGAGGAACACGACTGTACTTTGCTCTGGTAAACACAACCCAGTTTCTGTGCTGTGGGATTGGTATATGTAAATTATGTTTGTATTGATTGGCCACCACAGAGCAGGTATTGTGTGGGTGGTGGATCATTCTCAGCACTGCAGTGACAGTGATGTGGTGGTGGTGTGCTAGTGTGTGTGGATCAGACACAGCAGTGCCGCTGGAGTGTTTAAACACGATGTCCACTCACTGTCCACTCTATAAGATTCTCTTTCCTTGCTGGACCACCTTGTAGATGTAAAGTCAGAAACAATAGCAGATTTTGTGTGGTTCATCCTCTAGTCCTTCATGAGTGGCCACAGAATGCTGGTCACAGGCTGCTGTTAGCTGGGTAGTTGTGATTGGTGGACTATTCTCAGTCCAGAAATGTCACTGAAGTGCTTAAAACTCCATCAGCACTGCTGCGTCTGATCCACTCAGACCATCACAACACACACTAACACACCACCCCTACGTCAATGTCACTTCAGTGCTAAGAATGATCCACTACCCACCTAATACCTGCTCTGTGGTGGTCCTGTGGGGCTTCTGACAATTGACGAACAGAGTGGCAGGGTATTTACAAAGTATGCCGAGAATCAGAAGAACTACCAGCTGCAATTGTAGAACTATGAAGTGCACCTATATGTTAAGTGGAGCTGATAAAGTGGGCAACAAGTGTAGATACTTGTAGGCGTACCTAATAAAGTGGCCAATGGGTGTATGCTAATGCAAACACAAAAAAATTATACTGGGCTATTTTTGCTTCTTAATTTCCATATATGAATTGCATGGCCTGGGAAACTCATTTTTCAAAAATACAAAAAAACTGAATTCCCAAAAAGGCTGTATATAAACACTGTTTCCAAACATACCACACAATATCCAGTCCACATATGGTTGGTGTGGCACAACGGATAACACCACTACTCACCAGGAAGCTACCTGTCCCATGTGGGAGACTGGGGTTCGATTCCAGTTCTGGGTGACTATGCTGTGCTACACAAATAAGAGTCCTTGGTCAAGACTCCTAACACTACATTGGCCTACCTGTAATATGATTAACTTTGTAAGTTGCTCTGGATAAAAGCGTCAGCTAAATGCCGTAGTTATGGAAAAATGAAGCTGCAAAAAAATGCATGTACGTACTGAGTGTGAGCAGTGTTTTTGTTCAGACCACATTTTAAATGAGGTATAACACAAGACAGCCAATCTGGACAGAGCTCATCACATATAACAGGCTTAAAGGCACAGTTAAAAAAAAAGCAAACTCTTTTATACGAAGGCGATAAAAGTGGAAAAAGAGATATAAAAATAATCTTGGCTCATTTTTAATACTTAACACAAATACAAATGTCAGCAAAAGTGGATCTCGGGGGGGGGGGGGGTGGGGGGGGGGGGAAGGCCACCAACCCGTTTGACTTAGCCTGAAATAACAAAACTATTCACAGTCTTAGCCCCTGCAGGTTCTCGTCACAGGCTCTAAGATACAAATGCCCTTAATTTCAATACACACAAATGTAGGGGTTGAAGACATAACCTTGAAATGAATTACCAGTATGCCATTCAGCATTAGCTTAACACATACACTCAGCCAACAACAGGCAACCTGAGACATCTGTTTAATTACAGAATTAATTAGCCTTGTAACTCAGCACACTTCGGGAGAACAACATGGGCACATACCCTAATTAACATTAGGCCACTGCATTATAAAAAGGCTTAGTGTGGTTCCAGCCATGTCGCCAGCTAAAGATCTGCCTCACCGGGTCCCGTTTCGCTTTGCTTTAAGAGTGAATTTAGATTTGAAATTCACAATATATAGTTCCGCTCATAACATTTCAGAGCTTTGTATCTGTTCTGGTGTATTGGCAGATGGAAGTACAAACTATAGCAAGTTCAGTCTTGCTGTAAGATGCCCTCCAGGTTTCTTATTTGAAATGACACATTGCTGGCACCCATGAGGCAACAAGCCGAACTTAAAAAAATACTCTCACAGAGAAACTAAACACTGTGACACATGAGAACAGTGAGAGAAGAGTGTCTGCCTCGTCAGGGTCTCCAGGCCCAAAATAAGATGCAGCATCCCCTGAAATGCAGCAGGCCAATTTTATAACTTGTCAAAATGTTCTTTACTGGAAACATGAGCCAACCTTTAGGTTGCTGGTATGGCATGGGGAGACCTTTGGGTAATCCCAGAAACATCCTATACATGTCTGTGCCCGAAAGGTTACTGGGTAATGTTCATGTGCATTATCAAACGGCACCTTAATCAAACATGAATGGACAACTGGCATTAGTCTCCAAGGCCCCTCATGACTTACCTTCACTTACCAAACAGATGTACTTTTAGTTCTACAATTAGAGACTGTAGTCCATCTGATTACTATATACTTTGTTATTCCCCTTTCACCCGGCTCTTCAAGGGTCAGGACCCCCCACAGGACCACCACAGAGCAGAGTTATTATTTGGGAGATCAATCATTTTCTGCACTGCAGTGACACTGATGTGGTGGGGGTGTGTTAGTGTGTGTTGAAATAGATCAGGGAATAGATCACCAGCCATAACTATCCAGCCAACAGTGTCCTGCGGGCAGCGTCCTGTGACCACTGATAAAGGACTAGAGGAAGACCAACACCAACTGTGCAGCAGAAGATGAGCTATCATCTCTGACTTTACGTGTACAAGGTGGACCAGCAAGGTGCACAGTGAGTGGACACAGTGTTTAAACACTGCTGTCTCTGATCCAGTTACACCAGCACAACACACCCCCTAACACAGCATCACCATCTCAGTGTGCTCAGAAGGATCCATCACCCAAATATGACCTGCTTCGTGGTGGTCCTGTGATGGACCATTGAAGAACAGGGTGAAAGGGGCTAACAGTTTACATAGACAAGCAGATGAACTACAGTCTGTAAGTATAGAACTACAAAAAGCACTTGCATGGTAATTGATCCGATCTGAGTGTAGATGCAAGGAAGTATATGAAGTGGCCAGTGTGTGTGTGTGTGTGTGTGTGGTGTGCGTGTGTGCGTCTGTGTGTGTGTGTGTTTGTGTGTGTGTGTGTGTGTGTGTGTGTGTGCCTGTATTTGTGTGTGTGTGTGCGCTTGGGTGCGTGTGTGTCTGTGTGTGTGTGTGTGTCTGTGTGTGTGAATGTGTGTGTCTGTGTGTGAGTGTGTCTGTGTGTGTGTCTGTGTGTGTGTGTGGGGGGGTGCGTGTGTGTGTCTGTGTGTGTGTGTGTGCATGTGTGTGCGTGTGTGTGTGGGTGCGTGTGTGTGTGTGTGTGTCTGTGTGTGGGGGAGCAGTGTGTGTGTGTGTGTGTGTCTGTGTGTGTGTGTTTGTGTGTTTGTGCGTGTGTGTGTGTGTGTGTGTGTGCGTGTGTGTGTCTGTGTGTGGGGGAGCAGTGTGTGTGTGTGTGTGTCTGTGTGTGTGTGTTTGTGTGTTTGTGCGCGTGTGTGTGTGCGTGTGTGTGTGTGGGGGGGGCAGTGTGTGTGTGTGTGTGTGTGTGTGTGTTTGTGCGTGTGTGTGTGTGTGTCTGTGTGTGTGTGTGCATGTGTGTGTGTGTGTGTGTGTGTGTGTGTGTGTGTGTGTGTGTGTGTGTGTGTGTGTGTCTGTGTGTGTGTGTGCATGTGTGTGTGTGTGTGTGTGTGGCGTGTGTGTGTGTAGGTGTGTGTACGTGTTTGCGTGGCATGTGTGTGTGTGTGTGTGTGTGTGTGCGTGTGTGGGCGTGCGTGTGTGTGTGTGTGTGCGCCAGCTGAGAGAGGTTCTATTCTTCTAACTCTGTTCTAATTCTACCTCCAACCTTCTTTCAGCTTCAGTTTTTTGACTGACTGTTTCACAGTGTTTTGTGCACCACAGACTCCCACACGACCACAAAGCATAATGAATCAGTTGGCATAGCATAACAGAACAGTTGGCAAGGTCCTTTTTATATCAAATGCTGCTCCATTGGTCTCCAAACATTCCTTTGATGAGAGAGACCCAAACTCAGAACTTTTACATTCGTTTGTTTCCAAAAGGCCTCGGTAGATGCTGCTTTGCATACTGCAGATACAGATCTTGTTTCTGTACAATGGAGCACCATAAATACGGTGTCAGTTAACCCTTCATGCAAGTCCTTTGTAGTCATATGAGGGTTTTACTTTGCCCTTCTATTTATTATGCATATTATGCATATTATGCATAAGAGTTTTTAGATATTCCAGATCTTACCATGACTTCCACAGTTTCCTTCCAGTTTTCCTCTAGCAGTGCTTAGTCACATGTTGGGTAGTCAAAACTGTGAACTTTGTTTTTTTATTTTATTATTATTTCTTAAGTCAAAAATTGTCAGCTCCATGATATATCTTTCATGCCTAACCTGTTGATTTACATCTAATTAATTAAGTTAATTAAACGAGTTAATTAAGTTTTGACACTTTACAACTGCAAGGGCATCCAAACTTTTGCACATGCCACAATTAGAATTTTTGTGTGTGTTAATATTACAATTTAACAATTCATTACTTTTTATGTATTTTATCAAAAATAAAATAGGGGTACCAAATAACTGTGCTATCTTTCACTAATAAATATGTGCTCATATGTTTTTATGGTATAAATATATAAACAGGGCATGCCTTTGTCTTTTGAATCTAGCTAGGGCAGTAATCTACCTCTAGCACCTGTTCCTTTGTCCTTTATTTCAGTTAATCAATATGTCACTATTTAACCACCATGTTCCTGTTACATTATCACAAAGCCTAGCGATCCTGAAGCCTTGCTGTGCATATGCACAGTCATATCTACTTCCGTGTTTGCTAATTGTCCACTACCAGTGCATATCCTAGTTTGTATTTCCATACAGATGGCCCAGAGAAATTCCTTTAGAGCTTGAGTCTCTGTGTAACTTCTCTTCAAATAATAGTTGATAGACTCAAAAACGTCTTCCCTGTCCATTGGATTGGTCTGGACATTTGCAATAATGCAAGATGGAGTAAGCAGATTCACAGCAAGCACAATAACAATAAGCACTACTGATTAAGTGACCCTAATTAATCAGCTCTACAATAGCAGTCCTCGTTAAGGTGAGGGATTTTTGCACACCCAAGCAAGATTATAAGACCACACCCAAGCAAGGTTATAAGACCACTCCATACATTAAAAAGCATTCAATTTTTTTTCAGACAATGTATTTCCAACATTGTTGGTTCTCATTTTAAATTCAGTAACGGCAAAATGTGACATACTCCCTTTGTTCTGACCGCATTGTACTTGTTCCAGGCCATAAAGAAGTTCATTTCCATTCATGTAACAGATACACGTGCTGAAACATTCCCTTTCATTTACTCACTGGACAGAGGTCAAGTGGATTTTCAACACAAAGGGCGCAATCTATGCCACAGTGCCAAGAAAACATGTCTGAGGCAATCAAATCCTTGTTTATCTGCAGGGGGAAGGTAATAAGAGGTCACTGGCTTTTGTTTATCAAGACTAACTGATCATCCAGTGTTGTGAAATTCAGTTAAGTTTAATTCATTATAATTTAATTCAATTTAATTCAGTTTGTCTTTATTGTAGCTGCACCTGAGATAGATACATAAGTAATAGTGCAAAGACAAAAGACAACACAAGGCAGTAAACACGGAGATGTGCATGAGAAGTAATTGTAGAGTATGGCTGATCAGAATACAATTACTACTGAGATCCAAACAGCAGTTAGCATAAATACGGAGCAGAGCGAAATACAGATTAGGTGTGAAGATTGGAAAGAATAGTATTTTGAGGAAGTGTAAACAGCAGATAGTGAGCAAAGCAGCTTAATGTTGTTAATTGTTGTTGTGGTGGTGGCTTCTAATTTGATTTCATGCTGTGTTACACATGTTGCCATGGTGCAAACTACAATAAGAAGCTTGTTTCAACCCAGTGTAGATGCTATTTGGAATCTAAATCTCAAGAGACGTTAATACTTAAGCATTTAGAACCTTCTAATGAGCCCTAACCTACATTGTATGCTTATAAAAGAGGCACAGAACAATGCCTTTTTAAATAGGTTTGTTCTTGCAGAGAAACATGTACTAAACATACACTGTTTGTACATGACTTTCCAGTTACCATCATATTAAAGCTGGCTAACTACTTAACCCTTTAACTTCCTGCTCAACTTTTTGGTAGTAGATTTTGAGTCACTATGTGCTAATGAAGAAGGTGTTGAATCTAATTCAGCCTGATTGTGTCATCTTAACCGATTGGCTGAGGTATGTTCTTTCAATAGACACGCCCTTATTGTTCTCATTCATAGAGAATTATTATTGCCCCAAATAAACAAACAAAAAAAATCTGTTTCTTATTTCTTAGTGAGGACGTTAAAGGATTGAGTTCATTAAAGCTTGGCTGGATGTTTAATACACAAATATTCACACAAACATTTTTAATCATTTACTGTAGGAAAAAGCCTAGTGGAATTGAATTCTCTTAGGATCTAAGCAAACAGCAGGCACCCGTATGGTCAGCATTATAGAAATATGAGCACAGAGGAACCCTGCCATACTTTCTAAACCCTGCTGACCCTACAGACATGGGTCAAACCACTACGATTCTGTGATCTAAACTGCCAAAGGCCAATTGCACAATTGTCAATGCCAGAAGTCACAACGATTGCACACTAATTGAAAACAGTTATACCAGTAAAAACTGTTTTCCAGACACATTGGCTGTAGTACAGTCATATAAGAACGTATTGCTTTGGCTTTTATTGAGATCCCGTTTAACAGCTTGGTGTATCAGTGTCCATGCTAATGTGTCTCTCAGAACTCCCAGCTGCTTCATGCACTCCAGGGTCAGATATCAGTGTCATGGCACAACATTGTGCTAACTTTCATTGACCTCATAAACTGCGTCACTTTCCAAGAATAGAGTTCAATTTATGTCCCCGTACCTTTATAAAAGCGAGAAAGTGACCGTAAAATGAGCTTTTAAATGACCACAAAACACATCAAATGTCTGAATCCACTAATATTACGGTAATTTTGGGCTGTCCCACTTTACTGACACTGAATCTTGCTGAAATATATTTACTCCTGTAACACAGTAATTACAGAGCTATTTGCTTTCTATTACAATTATTTTCTTATTTGATTTAACAAAAACAATTATCTGTGTCCCACATATATTTATTCATATTCTTTTCATTTTTTTTATAAATGTTTTTAATTTATATAAACTATATGGTTAATAGTAGTTATTGTGCAACATGTGCACCTTGCCAGTGCTATCATATATTTAGGTTAAATTTGCAACCCCTATTTAGCCCTCATATATTTTAACTGAACATCAAATAAAACGGCTTAAAACTGAAAAAAATGAAATTTTAAAGGTACAATTTCTAAGGGGATACAACCTGTCAAACTCATACTACAAACAATGCGTGGCAACCTATCACCCGAAATTTGTGGTTACCACCACTATCATAAGAAACAAGGAAAAGTGCAGCCCCTCCCCCCGCTCTTTCCTCCTTATCAGTCTAAAAGTATCGTTGTGAGTTCAGAATCATACTTTACTTACTAAGAACTCCAGTGGTGGATACAACACCAATGTTAACTCTTTTTGCTTCTATTTATATCACTTCTTTTGTTGGTAGCTGATTTCTATTTTTTCTGCCAAGAAATACAGAAACCATGAAGAAATTATTAAATAAAAAGTAATTTAAGTATCTCTCTAAAATTTGTAGCAATGTTGCAATAAAAGCTATATACTTTAGCTCATAGTATTTGACAGCCTGAGGTAGAAAAACATCGTTTTCTGAAGGTTATGTGCTTACTTTCACTAAAACACTAAATAAAATGTTCATTATAAAGAATATTAAAACATAAAATGAGCTCTATTCATGGAAAGTGCCCAGTAATCAGGACCAGTTTGTTCCTTTTATGAACAGAACCAGCAATCATACAAAATGTTTGTGAAGCAAAATGAAATATAATATAGCACTGTAGGTTGTGGGTTAAGACACACATAGAAACGTATTACTAACAAAACAGCTCATGGATTTGTTATGTTAGAGTTGATTCACTGTCATGTCTTAATAAGGTAGACAGTTTCACTAGTATATTCTGATTAGCTATACTCAGTTATATCCCGACTTGAAAATAAAAGTACCAAAAATAAGAACCCTTTTAATTTCCTAATGTACCTCCTGATGGACGGTTCTTTATGAGACTGTATGAAGAACATTTTCAAGTGCAAGACACCTCATGAATCTGGCTGGCATCTCACTCACTCATATTTAGCAGCTTGAGGATTTTCAACACAGGGGCACTAATCAGTATTAGTGGGTTGTGGGGTTTGGGGTGGCACCCCAGTTTCTGGTTGGCCTCCACAGGTTTTTGGGTAACACTTTAGGTTGGGTATTGACTAACTAACATGAGGTAATGCCTTTGTTAATATAAAGTAATGCATTAGCAATGATTAACTAACGTTAAGTAAAAATGCAGCAATGTTTACATTTTACTTAACATGTAAACTTGTAGTTGTTACTTGTTTACTTAACATTAGGTAAGCTCTGTATCCATTATTAAGGTATTACTTCTGTTGTTGCTTGTGAGCAGACATGGCAAAGCCTTTCATGTGCACTTTCCTTTTGTGGGCCCAGTGCCTCTATCTCAGCCTGCCAGAAGAGCAATCTCCACTCAGAACATCCAGGCGCACATGATTGATGATTATGAAATCCAGTTTTTTCCTCCCAGAAGAGAATGCTCTATTATTTGGTTCTCCCTGCTATAGAACCATTAGCCTCACCTCCAAAGTGTGCTGTTTACTCCTGAAGAGCTTCTGTGTAAGGGGGCTGTTTTTCCATAGTGGAAATCACTTGGATGTTTAGGAGTACGTATGGCTGGCTAGATTACTTCATCACCTTGAGTGTCTCAGAGTTTAGGAATGATAATGGGTCTAAGGGAGACTGATATTTGTTTTGTCTTTGAAAGCGCTAAATTTGATTTGGACTGAAGCCTCAGTTTTAGAGGCCTTCACAGTGGAACCGGAGTCAGATAAGAGCGATCAATAAGGAGTCAGGGACTTCAGGGCATCACTGGCCTCATTTGCCTGCTGTTCAGCACCTCACAAAGACTACACTATAAACGAAGGCTAAAAACCGGTAATTATTAACATCCGGCAAGGAGGATCGATGGTGTTAGGTTGGACTGATCAGCATGGTATACAAATGTGGCCATTGTTTTACAGTGCTTTATTGTACCCTGACAGAACACGGCTGTACCACACAGGTATTGATTATGATAATAAAAGGATGGTTTAGTTTGAATATAACCTGCCTGCTTGTGTCCATGAAAGAAACACATGGACCAGCACTCCAAGGACTTTAGGAACAAGTCACATTGGGCAGAATCCTTTTGGGGTTTTTTTGCTGACAAATCCGAAAATATCCGTCTTGATTACAGAATATTGACCGTCCTGCTAAAGGCTCCGGAGATAAGGTATTGAATAGTGCCCCCACCAACCCCCATCAAGTGTCCTGCTGGCGTACAGGTGTCCTGCTGTAGAGGTTATGCTACTTTTCCTTTGTCCTTTCACTTACTTTTCATCTTTGATTTTTTTTCACCTCTTCTTCTTTGCCCTTTTATAGTCTCCTGCAATACTCTGGGAAATCTAGCACTTACATCAGCTAAATTTGGCCCACGTTTTTTAAATGCATTGGTACTCAACGCTCGGCATGTTTGTGGCCAGAGATTGATGTTTTTTCCACGTGACCAGAAGTCATGTGAGTGGGAATGTCATTCAAAGATGAATAGTCATGAGCGAAAAATGCAGTTTGTTGAGCTGGAATGTACAGTACTGGACGGGAGCTGACAGCAGTGATTAGCCTTGATTCCTTCTTTCCCAAAATGACACGACTAAGTAACGCACCACATTAGTTCTTTCAATTTGCTGAAACATGAAAAGTTTTCTAATGGTAAACAGTATGTTTTTGATAGACGCAAAAATTTCCTAATAATTTTAGTCTTGTTATGGATGTATGATCCATGCTAGGCTGTCCTTTGGTCATCAATACCAAAAATATTAAAAAGTGAAAAAAAAAAAAAGACAGAAAGAAGAAAAAAGTTTAATTCTGCAGCTTAAGCTTGTTGCTTGTCCTTTGCTAAGATGTTGATAAAAGTCAATGGGAGTCAATGGGAAAAACAAGTGATGAATAAATGACACATAGAAGAGTGCTCTGAGTGATAACATGCAGTTTGGTGTCTGTAGGTTAAAGTAAGCAATAGGGTGTGAATGGGGCTGGAAATGAATGAGGCAAGTGCAGATCAGACCAACATTGAATTTGTGCTTTAGGGTCTGTGCAGAGATAATGTATGTGAAATGGTGTCTGTTGGTCTAACAAAAGTACAGTAGATGGGCCACCCTGTTAATTTTTAATGGGGAAAAAAACTGACTTTAGTCTTTTCCAAAAACCATGTCAGACCAAAAATCTGTATAGAAGCACATTGTTCCCGATCAGACCAAATATTCTTGGGCTGGAACAATGTTGGTATCTTAAAAACTGCAGGACTAGTTAGTGGGAAAAAAAATCTCCTGACCAAGAAGAAGGAGAAGTATAGAAATTGGATAACTGCAATCATGTATTCTAACTTCTGCTAGTAGCCCTATAGGATTTCTGATAGCATGCTAGTGCTAACCTATCATTGGTACACATGGCTTTAGATTTAACATGGATTACTAAAGCTTGTAAAAGAAGTAAAATCTGTAAAGTCATAGAGCTGATTGAACTGATCTGAATCTAGTAATCTGGTACTGTGGCTCACATTCAGCCAGATGTAGAACTTCCAGAAGAACCCATTCAAAGCGTCTCCCTTAGCTTTAGCTATTTCGATACCACAAGAAAAAAAGTTCTTATTGTACAGTTTTCTATTAAGCATGTCAAGACTTTTTGTTTCCAGCTAAAACTATGAAACTATCAGTTTAAATGGGTTAGCTGCAGCAGTCTGATCTTTAACTGCTCATGTATGTTCATGTTCCATGGTCCTATATGTTCTCCATTACAATGATCCTATTGGTCTATTGTAGAAAGACATGTAATAGTGAAAACAAGTGGAAAACCAAAGCAGTTTACTCTTTGACCACCTCATAACACCCACTGAATCATAGCTTTTGGACTGGAGTGATTCTGCAATTCTTTCCTGGCATTTGCACACTAAATCACAGTTGGATTCAACAGGCTTTTTGGTCTACTATGACTTTAGTGCTTTTCAGGCAACCCTACTCTGTAGCTACAATCACTGGCCATTTTATAAGAAACATCTGCTTTAGATGCTCCCTGTGTAGACTCATCCCTTGCTGCGAAATATGTCAGCGACCTTCTGCCCCATCTATCAATGGAAAAGGACCAACATAGGACCACCAAATATCAGTTTGATGGTGCAGCATCGTAAGCACAGCAGTAACACTAGCATGGTAGTGACATGGTAGCATGTGTGGCACTGGTTCAAGTGGTACTGTTAACTGTCATGACAGATGCCGCAATGTTAATGTTGTCACATGCCATGAGAGTTGGCAGGATTGGTAACATGACACTGTTATACAATATTAGTGAACATAGAACAACTAGCTAGAACAACTTTGCTAGAACAACTCACGATAGCGTATGACATCTGCCAGAGAAAAGCCTAGATGTCCATCAGCAAATGAGCTTTAATGCATGGCAAACCTAGAAGATGTATCAACAAGATACCATAACACTTCACATATGACCTATACTCATACAGAGTCAGCAAACTCTATTTTCCTTTCTTTAGCTGTTAGAATTGCACTCTCTAAACTTTAACAGCTAATCAGTTCTGAGTTTAATGGTGCTGAGGCTATGGGCATTGTAACACACCATGTGAGACCATATGACTTATCCCTCCAGGCGGAAGACGAGGCAGGGAGGAGGGAGCTTTGTGTGTGAACGAGTCTCAGTGTGTGACCGTTGGTTATTGCCATGAAGGCCATGAAGTGCTGATCATGGAATAAGCTGACTGTGCACGGAGCTAAAGGACAGGGGGACATGGAGGATGCACTCTGCTAATGGATGGGTGCAGTAGGTTTGCCCCTAGGTAGATTTGGTTGTGGGGTTTTTTTTGTGAACTCCTATAATGTGCCTCTTTCTACAGACATTCTAGTGGCAATCGACTCATGTACTGTATTTTTAATTAAATATAATCCAATATAACAATTTTCCACATAATTTAATTATCAGATTAACTAGGAGACTCACTGTGTGTCATATGCTGTTGAGCTGCTAGTTAGTGTATTCCTCAGGATTCCTCTGCAGCTTTAGTTGTGGTACAGCATACATAATACACCTTATATGCTGTTACACAACTAAATCCATATCCCCCATATACTTTTAATACAGCTCATATTTTAAGAATAAATAAACTTACCCTTCAAATTAATCAAATATGTACTGTAGATGTGATGTGATGTGATAGAATGTGATGTGATGAGATAAAATAGTTTTCAGTTTTCAACTTCTATGCATTTACATTGAAAAGTGTTTCTGGTATTGTACTGAATTCACTATGTTTGCATAATTTACCTGGCTTTTGAATGTTAAAAGTAGCCCCCCCAACCCATTACAATATAGCCCACCTGTGTATGTGTAACACAGCCTTCTGAAAGTTCTAGACATATCACTGACTGTTAAAACAAGCTGTAGTTTAGCCAGATTTCAGTCAGCTCTATGCCAGTCAGCTCAACTTTATGTATGTATATACACTCATCATCAAAAGAATACTTTCACAAACAGCTGCACCCAGAATTAATCAGCTGACAGGAATGAAACTTGGTGGGTGGATTTGACATTGTGAGACATGCGAATGATTCAAGTTTTACGATCGGCTATGCATGTGACATGAGCAAGGACAGCCCTTTCGCTGTACCTGACTGACCCAACAGCCAATTGCAGAGATTTACTTAGTAGTGATGCACGTCATAAATCATCCTGCAAGAATGAGAATATTAACACTGCATGGATTATTGCAGGACACTATTTGAAACCTCTACAACATGCTCTACAACTTGTCTGGCAAGTTGCGTTAACAAACATGACGGCCCGACGCCATACTGAGAGACACTACTTCTGTATGTGTACTTCAGTAAATATTGTCCCTCTAAGTCTGAATTTATCATCATTTATTGTTCCCATTAACCTCTATCTTCCAATTAGCACTGCAATCCGACATCTCCTTCTGGGTATATGTGTGGGTGGGTGTAGACTGTATATAACATACACTAAAACCATCTACCCACATGAATATCCATTGATGATTTATCATATTCCACTGCTTTTTGTGCTTCTTTGTGAATATAAAGCTGGAAGCATGACATGTCCCCTATCCTCCAGTCCTGCATGTTATAATTAAACAGATCAACTCCATCGTCCTCCCGTTTTTTCTGGTCTGTAATTATTTCTGGGTGACAGCCACTTAACAAATGATCAGCTGTCTGCCCTCATCATCTTAGGGTCTTCAGCTATCACAGCGCAGTGACATACAGCAGAAGGAATGAAGTGGGAAAAGTAGAAAGATAAAGAGAAAGTGAGAAAGAAAGACGTAAAGCAAAGAAAGAGAGAGTAAAAGACAGGGAGAGGTTGAGAGAGGGGAAGAGAAAAGGAAGGAGAAAAGTAGAGCCAGAGCATGGAAAGAGAAAGAGTAAGTGGAGAGAAATACAGAGAGAAAGGTCAAGAGAGGAATTAAAGATGAAAAGAGGTAGAGAGAATAAGTTAAAGTGGCAAGTAAGGGTAGAGAGAGAGTTTGAGCGATAGAGAGAAGTACAGAGATAGTGAGGTAAAAAAGAAAGGTGTATAACAGAAGGAGCGGTATAGACAGAGGTCGACTAAGGAGGTCAAGATAGAAATAGAGGCAAAGAAACGAAGAAGCAGGTAGAGACAGACACAGAAGCAGATAGAGAAAGAGAGAAGTGGAGAGAGAGAGAAAGGTTGAAAGAGTAAGTGGTGGCAAGCAAACATGGGACAGAAAGAGAGAGAGGTAACGCAAAGAAGAGTGAGAAAGACAGATAGAGGTAGAAAGAGAAAAGTAAAGAGAGAGCGATAGAGAGACTGTAATATAAGATGAAAGATAAGAGAGATAAACGCTAGAGAGAAGTAGAGATAACGAAGTAATGAGCAGTACGGAGAGACTTATGGAGTTCAAGAGAGAGATATAGAAAGATGCAGCCAAATGAGAGAGGCAGAGAGAATGAAGAAGAGAAAGAGGGAGAGAAAAATAGGTATAGACAGAAAGACAGGGAAGAGAGAAAAAGGCAAAGCACAGCATGACAGCCAGAGAAAGAAAGAAGAGAGAAGAGCAGATAAAGAGAGAGGGGGTAAAGAGAAAGTGGAGATTGAAAAAGGCAGAGCATGCTAGGGAGACAGATAGATCAGATAATCAGAGAAAGAGAGCAAGGGCTTGAGAGAAAGACAGAGAAAGGTCAAAAGAGTAAATCAGAGCAAGAAGAAAGAGAAAGAGGTAAACCAAAGAGAGAGAGAGAGAAAGAAAGAAAGAAAGAAAGAAGAGAAGTAGGGTGAGAGTTAGGTAGAAAGAAGTACACAGAGAGAAAGAAAGAGAGGTACAGCAATAGACAGAAAGAAAGAGAGACAAAGACAAAGGGGGCAAGAGATAGAGAGAGTGAGAGAAGGAGAGGCAGAGAGAGAGACAGAACGCTTTACTGCAGGTCGGCTTAATAAAACTGATCAGTGAAACGGTGCTGGTGCTTAGTGAAATGGTGATGCCTGTATTCACCCTCACCAGCCTTCCAGACGAATCTCGGGTAACCCTGCACCAGCATGGCTACATAAGATTTCCCTCGGTCTAAAGATAGATGGGAAGCACCCCTCCACATGTCCTCCCATGCTGCACACACACGCACACCACTGGATCTAATTACGCACTCTTTCTCCTCACCTCCTTTCTAAGTAAAGCACACAATGGGTTATAAATGACTCGCCAACATGTCCTCACGTCCAGCTAGTCAACAGCCCCGATCTATCGGCTTCTCTTATTAGCTCAGTCTTGCTGCTGACAAGCTCATTCCGATATTAGATCAGCCGCCGCTGACCTTTCTCTACCCTCACACCTTCACACTGCAGGAAAGAGAGAGCTGATGGTTGAGAAAGTGTGTCCAAGGTAAGCCAAGTGCAACCTTACCTTCTTTTCACATTAGCGTTTAGCATTAGCGACCACAAATGAAACCTGTTGTCTTCATAGTGCAGTGCCCCCGCGACATCCCTCACACTTAGCAGTGCAGAATGGGCTTGTCAGGTCTGCTTAGGGTTGCCGTCTTTGCTCTGGAGAGAGGGAAGAAATTGCCAGTCTTGTACTGTACCCACTTTTTAAAAGAGCAGAAACTGAGGGTTGTACTAAATTACGGTTCCTGTTGGCCATTACACCGTCATTTTTGTTTAGAATAAGTGGACCAATTTTTAAATAATGGAAAACACAAAAACAATAATATGAACTTTCCTCACTCACCTTTTTCCAACTTCATATATAGACTATATCAACGTTTTGGCTTATTAGACTCATCATCAAAAGAATAGTTGCACCCAAAAGGAGGTGTGGGATTGGGACACACTTGGGAAGGAAGATAAAGGTTACCAGGAACATTAAGTGATGATAAATTTACACTGATATGAGCAATATTTATTGAGCTACATGTAAGACGTCACAGCCTGGAGTTTCCCAATGGAGCCCTGTGATAATCCATCTCATGCAGCTTGAATGTTCTCACACAGTTCCTGCAGATTTTGCATTGGGGTGAAGGTGGAGGGACACCTGGCCTTCTGGACAAGTGACACATGACAACATCTTGGTGCTGACCATAATGTCTCCACACACGTATTTGTTGGTCGTCTCCACCATGACAAAAGCAGGACTCGTCTCTCCATGACAGTCTGGCACGGCACCATTGCAATCTTTGGCGACGTTGATGTGATCGTTAAGGACAGTCATGGTAATGTTCTTCATGCACTTAGTCCTGCATGGTGCTGCCGTCTGCCAATGCTGCAGGCCAACCGAATGATTTACGAAGGGCATTGCTGGTTTCTGAATGTCCACAATTGTGGCTTTTGGGGCACTCGGCACATCAGACAATATGTCAGTTCTCCCGCTCTGTTGTTTAAGGAAGGTCCTTCCAGATCCTTCGTGTCATTCGTGCCTTCTTCTGTCCCCTGCCACCAGCAGCGTGCTAGGGTAGTATTTGTACAGCATGTATGGTGCGCAATATGTCAATAAGACCATCCGGCGTCTCAGAGCCCTATGATGTGACCCCTTTCAAAGTCTTCCAACTGCTCAAATTGCGCTCTAACTCAACACAACAGCACGAGTCAGAATGGAAAGCATGTGCAGCGGGATGAGGAAAAAGGCCCATCCTTGCTTATGTCACATGTGCAGTCAAGCAAGAAACAATCATGAAAAAGTAGGAATGAGGGACCGAATGAGATGCAGTAGGGCATTAGGCTGGCTACCAATAACAATGTGGAAAATTAACATGGTGGAGATAACATGGAAGTGGAAATGCCAGTGGAACGTCACTTATGCTAATAAGTTGATATTAATATGTTATGCAAATTGAGTTAGGTAGAGCCCACCAAAAGGGTGCCCTTAACTAACCTGCTAACCCAGAGTAAAACTGCACCACTGCATTGTGCTATATTCATTAATCATGTAAGCTGCATATCATCCTGGGTTGAATATACCTGCAGCCTATCCCAGCACTTGTTAAGGGAACACTTAGATGCAGAGATAACAGCTTTACCCAATGCCCCACCATGCTGAAGTCTTGTTTACTGTTTACACTGTATATGCATGCATGATGCTATAATATTGTACCTTATTAATGATAATAAGGACAAGTCTATTGACCATTTGATGATATAATGAAATTAAATATGAGTTACAGGGGTTTTATTTTCAGATGATTCAGTGAAACGACCTGATCCAACCACTGGAATGTCATTTCCTAAATGAAGTCACATTGTGGCCTGCACTGGAATTCTAGCATTACTTTAGCCTCCGTCCTATTGATAAATTAATAAGCAGCATGGCTTTAAACCAATGCACTGAGTCAGGAAAACTGTTTTGTAGCTTTCTGATATTTCACACGCAATGCACAGTCAGCTCTATAATTATTGGCACCCCTGATAAACAGGTGATGGTGATGAAAAATGTTGAAATATCAGAAAAAAGTGCCATTTAATTATGAGTAATTGCAGTAGATTTATATTCATATGCCACCGGAGTGCTCAGGAACTCTTAAGCAGCCATCGGAGACTAGCTGTTTCACTGCTTAAATATGAGGTGACACAGAGTCCCAGTTCCCTCAATCATTCATCTGCAAGGTTACAGACTACACTAATGAAACGAGACAACAGAGTGTTGACCTTCACACATTAGGCACTGGTTATAAAAAATAACTGCATGCCTTAAAACGCTGATATAAGCTGTTGAGGGAATTATTCGTTTAAAACAACTGGACCTGAAGTTACCCGGAGGACGCATGCTTAATTTACCCCCATGCACAGTGAGGAAGGTGGCTAGAAGGCAAACTTCTCCTTTTAGGAAGCATATCTCATATATCAGCACAGTTTCTCTGCTGTTGCATGTTCTAGAGAGACACAAGGTCACCAGTGCAGATCGTGTAGTAGCTATTCCTGGCCACTGTGAGGATCAGAGACAGGAAAGTCAAAAACATGTGTACGTCATTTGAAACAAGTTCAGGGTGACCAATCTACAGCTTCCCAGAATAATCCTGCAATCCTGAAGGTTGAAAATAACTGCATCTTGAAGACCAATGAAGGCCTACGAGGGGCTTTGACCCTGTTTGCCATAAGCTACGAGGATGCTGTATCCTAAATAGAGTCAATCAGCCAATACAAGGAGTTAACTGGAAAATGGAGGTCATATGCAAAAGTTAAAAACTAGTTTCCAGGTTGATAGTATACATGAAAATACATTCTATGCCCATACATCTATAAACACCTGTAAGCACCTATAAACACCTTACAGCTTTTATACTTCTAAAAAGGCTCTACACTAGAACATTGCTGTGAAGATTAGATTGTATTGAGCCCCAAGCGTAAGGTCAGGTGCTGATGTTGGATGATTAGTTCTGATTCACAGATGCTACATCAACTCATCCTGAAGGTACTGAATCCAGAGAATGCAGCACCCTACTCCACACTGCTATGTCAGGAGGACTTTACACCCTTCCAGCCAACACTTGGTTTTGGGCATGGTAACCTCAGGCCCATAGCATCCCATTCTATTGGCAAGCTTCTCCATAGATACTAATCAAGCTGGACTGAATGTATATCATCACTGTCCAATGTGAAACATGTATCTCCATTCATGCATTTGTACTTTTATGCATCGTTTAAACACAGCAACTGCTATTTACGTGATGTTCAAATTCCATGATGAATGGACCAACAGAAATGGGCCAAAATTGCTTGGAAAAAAAGTCTGGTTCCATTGACTTACATTAAAATTAGGTTGGGTTTTTGCCCTTTCCTGTAAAGTTGCCATTTTGGAGATACCTGGTTTTCTTTCCACTGTGGCGATATGTAGCCTTAAACTTTACTTAGTGTCACAATTGTTAATGACTCTTCTTTGAATAGCTCACTGTGTATAGTAGTTACTGCTGAGATCATTTCTCGAAAGAAAGTATTCTTAGTTCCTTATGGGAATTCCCACCACTGCAGACCAGTCATTGGCATCAGTGCTTGGTAATCACCAAAGGTGCTTCCAGGACTTGCCAACTCCACCCGCACACGGCTAAGTTTGGACCACATATCATTTCAGGAACTATCCACCAAGAGGTAATGCCAGCATATCAACACATTCATTCACCTGAATTAGCTTATCACCACACTGCTCCAGCACCTAGGATTTTGGAAGCCAGGGTTGGTTGCAGTTACAGTAATGAACTTTTCCATTTAAAATGCATGGCATGTATACTACACCTGATACCGGGCAAATTCCTAAAGTCTTACAACATCATGCTAATGGGCTCAAGCAGTTCTTACACTCCATGTACACAGTGCTCCATAAACAAGATTTGATACCGTGTGAATGAACCTAAAACTCCCAGTGTGAGCTAAGAAAGCTTCTCGTCACAGTTCAGCCTCTGAAATGCATGTGTCAACAGCCCAGCGACAGGTGCGCATGGAGTCACTATTCTAAGTTTAGCAATGCGGAGCTCTAGCATTCTCCACACCACTCACTCTGTCAGGATAACAATACAAAACAGCTCGAGAGACTGACACCCTTAAGCTCTTACCTTCCCTGCCACACCACACAGGGCTCCTCCCTCAACCCTCAACTGAGCCTTTACCATTTGGTATGTTACCCTAGTGTTTGTAATTAGCCAGTGCTCTGCCTATCCAGTCTTTTTTTAGAAGTCATAGGTGGGCTGGGGTGATTTGGAGCTCACTCTATGAGCAAATATCTACCAGTCAGTCAGAGGCGAGTGGAAGGGCCCACTGAGGATATTTTTTTATATTTTGCAATTTATGTTTTTGTTTTTTTGGTTTATATATTTAGACTTTAAAAAGAATAATGTGAACTGTTAAAATAAAAAAGTTTAGATTTCTCAATTAGACTATTTAGACATAGTGGTGATGGACACTGGTTGAAGGGGCTCACTGTGAATTTATGCCTGGGGTCCCGACAGACACCAGAATCACCACTGCAATCAGTAATGACATTACACAACAGCAATTAAAATCCTTGTGTAAATGCACAGTCGGTTGTTTTGGCAAGTTTAACTAATTTTGAGATATAAATATAGATCACAGAAAGTGACTCACAAACTGACACCTTATGATGCATAATCTGTTCTAGTCTATTTGGGCAGTTCAGCTGAACCAAGGCTTTCAATATGGAAAATTGGAAAATTGTCCAAAAATCTGACGCTGGTTTGGTGTCCTGTTTGGTTGACTCTATACACCCTGCCATGATTCCAGATTTATTTTAACCTCACATTAAAAAAGGTTATGTCATGAATAGTTTCACACAGAGGGCGCAACTGGTTAAATTCATGCTCCAAGCATATAGGTTGCAACATATCTCTAGCGAGTTGAGGTGTCCACCCCATATCATAAGAAACAAAGATATGCAGAGTTACTCCTCCTCCCTCTTCACTACTTACTAGTCGAGAGGAAGCATTGGGAGTTCCGCAACAAACTTCATCCATGCACCTGCCAGGAGCTCCAGTGGTGGAAAACAATGGCAATGTTAAGTCTTGTTTAGCTTCTATTTATATCACTCGCTAAGAGTGGGCACCATACACTGGCCAAGAGCATCAGCTTTCATTGTGTTTACCTTCAACATGATTGATAAGAGGTCAAAATATGCCATCGGGGCAGCAGTGCTACTTCTTCATCTTCACATTTGAACTCACTATCAAATGACCTAATGACTCCACTAACCTCAGTTATTCACTATCGCCTCTTGGGGTACAAAGTGATATTACACAGTTATTAGACAGGACGGGCTGGGCTAGCTGATTAACATGCTAACACCAGTAGAGATCTTTGCAAGACGATACACAGGTGTCATATGGTGAAAATGGTTGTTTCTATGAATTTTGGAATGTTGTAAACTTCTAATCTTACAAAATTCTGTTTTGTTACAGAATGTTTTGTTCCCAGTGATGGATACTTATAGGTACTTAAAGAGGGCATTATAAATAACATAAAATAAAGAATATAATATCAAATTGCAGAGTACCAGTTCTTTACATTGTGGGAAAATATCATGATGACCAACAGACCAACATTGCTTGGAGTAAAATTTCTTTATATAAACTTTAATTAGAAGTAAACAACAATTTTGCCCTCTCCTGAAAAGAGATATTTAGAGATATTTGTTCTTCTTCTGGACAGTGGGGATATAACCTCTAGCTTTAGGCCAGAACACTCCTTTTTAAATGGATCCTTATTTTCCTTTATTCCTGTGCAGTCTGCTTGTGTTATTGTGCATAAATATTTATGTATGGAAAACAGAATCACCAAAGCGCAGCAATGTAATGTGCCATACTGGCAGAACTAGCTCAAGCGTCTGCAAACGAAGACTGCACAGAATCAGTTTGCTCCTGTAATTGGCCACCCCCTATATAACTCCCAACATCCATTTCATCTTGCCATCTCCTCAGTGCCTCCACAATGGCCATTTGTCCAGGAGCATACTTGCTCATTCAATAGTTCATTTTTATTACTGATTTATTTTAGCATATTTGCATATCATATAGCATATTAGACGCCGGCCATCTCATTCTTCTCTCACCAGTCAGCATTGTGGCTGTGCTGCACACATGCTTGGGTAAAACACAAAAGACTGTTTATTAGAAATGAGCTGTTCTGTGCAAATATCCAATCACCATCATCATCATCATCATCATCTGTATTCCCCTCGTTCCATTAGCCGGATTATTAGGAGGATGTGAGTTAGGCACCAAGGTGCTTTGCTTGTCTCATTTTATTATTATCAGGTTATCTTTGTGCACCCAGCCAAGAATGAGCAGAATGAGTGTGTGTGCTTCATTTGCACAACCTACAAATGCCTCCTGCTCCCTGATCCGCTCTCCTTTAGAAAATGTCTTTCGCTGAGGAAGTGAACTTGTCACTTCTTTTTAGAAGCCTCTGCTGAAAGCTGACACCAACTGACAGTGGCACCCTGCTCTCAGAGCAAGGTGACCAATGTTTCTTCCGACCCCTGAGGCTGTTAGAAACTCCACAAGACATGTGCTAGCAATGGGGCAGGGATTTTCAGAAACGGTACCACCCTCAACTTTGGCTTTGTCTGGTGGGCAAAGAGCTTTTAGTCACTAATTGTAGTTTTCTACAAGCCTATATAAGACTAGAATTGATCTATGGAACTAACAACACATTTTGAATGGTGCAGTGTACCTCACCAATATTCACTGGATGTTTTAAGGTTGGACAGACTAGACGACTGTTCGACCCTTTTAACTCTACTGCTTGGTGTTGACTAGATCCTGATCACAGGGTAAGGACACCAATAACATGGACGTCTCAGAGAAGACCACAGGTGAAGGACCTGATCTCTGGGTGCATATTTCTGGTTTCCTGAGGGCTAGCAGCGTGACCCAGGGCTTCTTGGAATTGCCACATCTTTTCACTGACCTGTGGAGTTTGGCTTTGTTTTAACATGCCTCTACAGACTTCCGAGATCAGAATATAAATGTCGGCATCTCCAGTTTTCTGTTGGAGACGAAACAACACACCCTGTGATCCTGTATTGTTTGAGGTTGGTTACTCACTGAACATTTTCTATAGTGGTTGGTTAGCTCAGCGGATAACACCGCTACCCACCAGGGAACCATCACCATATGTGGAAGATTGGGGTTCGAATCCTGGTCTGGGTGATTATGCTGTGCTACACCACTAAGAGTCCTTGGACTCCTAACACTACATTGGCCTACCTGGGATATGAATATCCTTGTAAGTCGCTCTGGCTAAGAGCGTCAGCTAAATGCCATAAATGTAAATATACTTACTGTTATATTGAAGTTTCCCCGGTGTCCTCGATCTTGGGTGAGCGCATCGACAAGGCCGCCTAGGGTGCCCCTAAGTCAGATATGAATTTGCTTGATTCCTGTCTGTTTGCTGAAGGCTAGCAATGTGATCCAGGACCTGTTGGAAAGGTCATGTCACACTGTACTGACCTGTGCAGTCAGTAAATCTGATAAAAGATTCACCTCTCCAGAGGTTATCTTCATGATGTCATCAACAATTAGTAACATCAAGATTCATTACATCACAGCTGCAACCAGTAATAACAGAAAAAGCAATTTTATGAGCCTATATTGCCACATTTATACACAAATCTTTCACCTATTTAACACATCCCTTAAAGCAGGGACTCATAACTTTCCCTATAGCTTTACCTATTTACCTATATCTATCTAGCAGCTATGTAGTCCCAAGCTGAAGCTGTTTAATTAGCCTGCTGCTGCTGTGACGTGCCCAGTCCAAACTTACTGCCTCCACCTGAGTATAGGCCTGCAGACCACTAGCGGGTACATCATGGCCCACTGGTTGTCTGCAGCCCACAGGTTGAGAAACCCTTTAGAGCTTACAGATTTGATTGGAATGTAATTTGACATTTTGTCTGTAATGTAATGTGCAGTTCTGCTGATTTTAACATAGTGTAAAATGTTTGGGCACCACTGCTAAAATGATAGAAGTGAACATATCCTCTGTAGAGAACTCAGTATAAGCCTACACCTGTGAAAAAAAATAAAACTGTCACATTTAGGTTTACATTTACATTTATTATTATAATAATTATTAATATAACATTATTATTCTCTCAGTTCTTGCACTATGCATTTTATTCTTCATAACTAAGAAAAAATGTTGATATTTCTAAAAGTGTTTGTATTGTTTATAAGCACTGTACTGTAATTTTGATAGTTGATATCTGGAAAGCAGCAGTTGTTGTCCATTGATGACTTGTCTTTGTAGAGAGGTGTGAATTGTTTTTCACTTCAGGGGAGTCCCAACATTTCACACATAGAGAGCCAAGAGTGTCCTTGTTAATTTGATAACCGAGCTGTGGGGAAAGACATTTGACTTGATTATATTAATTTACAAGGTTCTGAGGCAATTCCCATTCTGACAGTGGAATAGCTATTCAGTGACCTGCCTGTAGAGGATACTAGCATGTTGCTTATACTCACAACTTCACAGTTGATTAAGGCTACCATAACTAACTTACTATATACTTACTGTATATGCCCCTTAAGCTTATCACATACTATGATTTATTATTTAGTAACTATATGGACTACAATGTAAACTGGTTAGTTTATTCTTGGGGTATTGAATAAAAATATGGACCTTCCAGTAACAATATTGGCTTTCCAGTGGCTTTTAAAGGGTTCATTCATCCTATTGGCATCCTATTGGCATCCTATTGGCATCATATTGGCATCAATAGAACCATATACACATACCTGTAGACCGCAGTCCTAAAGGAAACCTAAAGGAAGCCCTTACAAATATGAAGTGGTGTAATTTGTCTGCCTCTAGTTTTTAGTGGTTGGTTTTAGGCTTGTGGCTGGCGTAGTGCCCATATTCCTCCTCATCGTAAATTATGGGTGAACGTACACAGCTTCAGAGATCTGAGCTAAAATAACTTTTGCCTCATGTTATAGCCTGAGGTTATGATAGCATGTAAAGCCTTAAAGCTGCCACTCACTGTCACAGAGTCACCCGTCATGCGTTTAAAGTGTCCATTAGCTTAACTTAGCTCTGTGAATGATCCCTATGCCTATGTCTAAGTCTACACAGCTATGTAACCTCTGCTTCCAGACATAGTTCAGATTTAAGCCAGGATGCAAAAAGCTTTGTGATGTAAACTACCCAAAAAGAAGCTGTCTATAGCAAGTCTATAAGATTACTGAACAATTCCACATCAGCTGGCTGATGTAAATATGCAGTGTGTCTCATGCTAATTTGTGATTTGTGGCTATAAGCCTCCATTACTTCCTCCCTTTAGACCTCCAGTGGAGTAAAAGTACGAAAGTATTTGCCTTCAAATGTGTTTAAGTATGGAGAGTAACAGTAGCATGGTTCAGTATGGCTCTAGTGTCCTATTATCATTTTTGGAACAAGACTTTAACTCATTTAAGATATGAAGGACCTGTTATGATTTCATGCACACATAAGCCAAGAGGAAGGATAGATTTGGCCGTAATGGAGTGAACAGTAAGATATCTAGTGTTTCAAGCATCTTTAGGAATTATTCATATGAATTAAAATGCTTTAAAAAGTTGGTTCCATCAAATTACTTGTTTGTTATGTTTATTACAAAGGTGATTACAAACGACCTTGATCTAAACAGGCATAATTACAGACTAATCAGACACTATACTCTCCTTTCTTGTGCTGTCTTGTATCTGGTGTTGACCCGAGGAGGATGGGTTCCCCCAATCTTGGTTCCTCTTGAGGATTCTTCCTTCATAACTAAGGGAGTTTTTCCTTGCCACTGTCGCCCTCGGCTTGCTCATTGGGGGCTCGAACACCAAATTCGTTGTAAAGATTCTTTGTAAAGCTGCTTTGTGACACATCTGTTGTAAAAAGCGCTATAAAAATGAATGTTGACTGATTGATTGATTGATAAACTGCCTAGACCGAGAATTTGTATGTGTGCACCAGTAACTCTTAATGTTAGTTAATGATGATACACAATATAAAAATATTCACAGATAAAAGAAAGGAGGATAGGTTGTGCTTGGCTCTTTGCCGCCTTACTTCACCACCATATCCACAATATCATACTATACACGTAAAGCACAGTGGCAGGTGAGTGATTGGCACAGCACATGAACCTTCCATGTGTGTCAACGCTATGTGCTTATTTGTACTGAGTACGGAAACAGCTGGCTTGCCAACATCTGATAAAATCCAATGCAACTAAAAGTGAAATATAGAGCTGTTGGTTTGTTTTATAATCCTCAGTGCCTCGGCATAAATTACTCAAGCTACGTCCACACTTCCTGATCCACTCATCCACTGTGAAAACGAAGTCTGAGGCGAACGTCACGTGTATTTGTTTACATATTTTCACATAGTTTGTTTTGTCAGTAAGTCCTGTCTTGTTTGGCTTTGATGGTTTTCTGTTCAGCCTTCGTCATTTTTTAAAACAACGCATCGAGAAAATCAATGGAGTGTTTCACCACTACTACAGAAGAAAACTCCAGACACCAGACTGCAGACATGCCTTTGCTGATCAAACACATCTGGGGCCGAGGAAAAGTGGCGTTCATTGGACTTTTTGTGGAGCTGTCACTTTAAAGTCTGCCACCAGTGTTTTGTTTTGGGGTTCTTTTCAGCCATCCTAATCCCTTTTCATTGTAGTCTGCTGGGTTTGATAGGTACCTCAAGTTCCAGATCTGGTAATGCTTACGGAAAAGCTGATTCATACATGGGGTGGTGGGGAGGGGGTTGTTTGAGGGGAGGCTGGGTAAGGAATGTGGGTTTTTATCACTCTTCCTGACTGAAGCCAAGGAACAATATAATCAGAGTCAAAGTCAAATGAATGGGGAGTGCTAGCAGCTCTTTTACTGCAGATATGAGTTATCCTGTTATTACAAAATCATAACAAAAACAACAACAGAAGCAAAGTCTCAACCAGGAGGAGGCATATTCAACCATAGCGTGGCTCATATGGTTCACGTGTAGATGTGGCTCAGTGGGCTTAAGTTACTGAGACTGTGGTTACTTACACCCTGACACTGTACACCACGTGTTCAGACTTAATTCCATAAATTATTATTCTGTTCAGCAAATAAGATATATCATACAGTAACTCAGCAACTAACTAGTTAAATATGTATATGGCGTGGTGTCACTCCACCTTCACCCCTGCCACAAAATCTGCAGGACTCTGTGAGAATATTTAGGCTGCATGGGATAGATTATCACAGGACACCATTAGGAACCTCTACAACTCCATGTTGAGCATGGCATGTTGCATTAGCAAACCTAATGGCCTGATGCCATACTGAGAGACACTACTTCTGTAGGTGCAGCACCGTAAATATTGCCCATATCAGTCATTTATGGTTGCTGACAACCTTCATCTTCCTTCCCAATAGCATTGCGATCACACACTTCCTTCTGAGATATGTATGCGCTAAGTGCCAGCACTGCTGTACACGTGTGGCCCAATGCTGTACACCACTGATGGATGTGGAACAAATCCAAAAGTCTTTTACAGTTCAAATCTTGGAAGGTAATCATTTTCCTGAAGCTGTTCGAGTAAAGGAAGCTGTTTTTTACACTGTGCCAGCGGAGCAATCTGCAGAGCGGATGAAGTGGTGCGTGTGCCTGACTCAGTCATCAAGCTCACTCGTAACTTGTAGTGGAGGTGGTCCTGCACGGCTGCTCCCTCAGGGCTGTTTCTGTAAACACTTAGTTAACCCTTCAGTAGCTCCATTTAACCATGAAGGAAGATCTATCACCTTCCACTTTTAGTGTCATGAACCTGACTCACACCAAACCGAGAGAAATACAATAACCCAAGCAGGGTTTAAAATGCTGCTGATGATTTGGCATCTATAATGCTCTTTAATACTGTGCAAAAGTCTATGGGAAGCTTCTTTAAACCATTTACGCTGACACTATGTGTTTTTATCATGTTGTTGTATATTAAAAAAGATATGACACTAAAATAACAACACATTAATATAAATCTTGTTGCTGATATTTTATGAGCTGGTGAGATTCCTGTTGCATAGATGTGTCTGACTCCATCAGCTTCCCACCTGGTTTACCATAATAAAGCACTTATGACTCAAATCAGGTGTTGGATTATAACTACCAAGAAATGCATCCCATGGGTTTTATTGGCACGTGTCTGGGACCTGAGCCACTAGGGAGCCCCTGCAAGCAATAAAGAGATGCAGCTTTATGCAGCTTTCTTTTAAACCCAATGGGAATTTTACTAGCGGCACAAGAGAGGTCTCTAAATTGAACTAATTTCAGACTTGTTATTGTGTTACAGACTGCCATGATCCTAATGCTCTCCACATCTTTCCTGAACCTCATTTCCTTATACAGGCCTTGTACAGTTATCTAGCATTAGCTCAGTCGAGCTTTCAGTTTTTCAGTTTAACAGCGAGCTAGCTAATGTTGCAGGCCAAGCTTTCACAGTGCAGGACAGCCAGAAGCTCCGTGGTGGGTAAAGGCAAGCAGTGGCCCCTTCATAACACAGACATAAGCACTGATTAAGGGGAAAAAGCTTTGAATGGTAGATGATACAAGGTATTTTATGAAGGAAATGATATTGTATTGGACACTGTATAATGACCTTTCAACATTAATAACAGATATTTGTTTCCCAGTTAAGATGCCCTTCTATCAGTTCTATATAGTATTCCTACTTGAGTTTAAAAACAAAAGTACAGATTCAATTATGTGGACATGAACAGCTAACTCATGCAGCCACATAGGTCACCTTAAAGGAAACTCAAAATAATTCACAGTACATTTACCAACCAAAGAGGGTACTAATACCGAGTAAAGTTTTACCTTGAGTTTCTACCTTTACTCAAGTTCAAGCCTAATACTATCATAATCATATCACAATCCTCTATAGAACCAAAACACAAAGCTCTTAATTGGGCTTCTGCCTTAAAGGTTGCATTGCTTATCCAACCAATGCACTGCTTCAGTGGTGCAGAACTGGAAATAAATACATCTAATAAAGGACCACTGGCGGCCAAATACTCACCGTGCTACTGAGTACACCATATGTTCTGTTGCCTAATACAGCAACAGCCAGATTCGCCATTGCCAAAATATTATGGCATGGTTTACATCCATAAACACAACCCAAATGTGATTCTAGAAATTATAATTAAATAAAATGTTATAGTTCAGTCTCAGGGACGGTAAAAATAAAGGCATTGTTGTTCTGTTATTACATTTACCTGAGTTACCCAAGAGAGAGATACCCAAGATGAAATACTCATCCAGTAGAAGTTCCTCCTTTTAGACCTCCACTTGAGTAAAAGTACTAAAGTTTTTACCTTTAAATGTACTTAAGTATGGAGAGTAAAAGTAGCACCTAATAACATCTAAGTAGCTCTAATATCCCCTTATTATTTATTTAACAAGTCTCTTTATCAACTCATTTTAGGTTTAAAGAATGAAGGGGGTATAAAACACTGAAGGTAAAACAGGAGAAGGAGAACAGTTTCCATTAGCTACAGCCAAGCTCCATGCAACAGCTCAAAACACAGTGCATGCTGTACCCCGATTGGTGGGCTAACTTTGGGATTCTTTCACTTTTGCATTACGTTTTCATGCACACATAAGCCAACAGGACAAATTTGACCATTATGTAGTGGAGTGAAAAGGAATTCATTTAACCTTGAATGAAGTTTAGGCACCCAAAATCCCCCAGAACAGAACAACTTTAGTACAGATACACCAACACACTACTTACAGCACAGCAAACCAATTACATTCACTTCCTTACTGTCCACCACTGATAACTGAATCAGATGGAAAAGGTTCGAACATGGTGTGTGTGTGTGTGTGTGTGTGTGTGTGCGTGTGTGCGTGCGTGCGCGTGTGTGTATGTGTGTTAGTGTGTTAGTGTGTGCATGTATGTGTGTGTGTGTGTGTGTGTGTTAGTGTGTTAGTGTGTGCGTGTGTTAGTGTGTGTGTGTGTATGTGTATGTTAGTGTGTGTGTGTGTATGTGTGTGTTAGTGTGTGTGTGTGTGTATGTGTATGTTAGTGTGTGTGTGTGTGTATGTGGGTGTTAGTGTGTGCGCGCGTGTGTGTGTTAGTGTGTGCGTGTGTGTGTTTGTGTGTGTTAGTGTGTGCGTGTGTGTATGTGTGTGCGCGCGTGTGCGTGTGTGTGTGTATGTGTGTGCTTGTGTGTGTGCGCGTATGTGTGTGTGTGTGTGTGTGTGTGTATATACATTACTGTGAGTCTTCTCCTGAAGTCTGAAATAGTGTTATTTGAACATCAGTGCAGTTAAGTCACATTTTACCAGTCAAGTTTCACAGATATTTTAGGTTTTGCATATTAACGTCACATGTAGAGGCCCAAAAATAATATGGTACTGATATAATATCATAATGAAAGCCAGAAAATGATGAACAAATGAATAATGCACCTCCGCTTGGACTTGTACCATCTTTTGTTTGTGTAAACGGAAATATGCATAATTAGCCTGCGCTTTAAACCAGCAGCATTCGAAATTACTAAAGCACCATCTGCTATTGTGCAAATAAAAAAAATTAAAAAGGATAAAAAAAAGATAAAACTAGGAACAGCTGCTGATATCAGAACTGCATGCACCTTTTTGTGTTCGGAAAGGCCAAGAAACAGTCAACATTCCCTCAACAGATTTTTTTATATAGGCACAAAAACAAGTAAACATTTTATTCTTGTTCTGTTATTAGGTATGTTTGCTGGGGCAGTAGATATTACTGCTTGAATTTTCAGGATGGAGAAGTTTTGAGCTTTGTACATGTGTGCTGTGTAATTGGCCATTTATCCTAATGGTTAAGTTTTTGTCCTCCATGTGGGAGAGCAGCAGGGTTCAATCTTAGCACAGAGAGGCAGTCATTAGTCTTCTAACTCTGCGCCAGCAACATAATAACATTTCTCAGAAGCTGTGTGTTTGATCATTTGATTTGTCCTATCATTACAGCTCTTAATGATGAGCTTATTGTGGAACTCATATAGCGAATGCGATAAAGGTATGATTTATTGGGCAGCTTTAGTAAAGAGTTACAAATGTATTGCTGAAGTAGTGTTGGCTGGGACTGAGATAGTTATAAAGTCTGCGTAAAGCAGTAATAAATTAGTGTTATGAGTTTAGAGTTTGTCACACCACAGAAGAAATGTGTTAATAAACACCCAGCCAAAACTGAAGGATTGCAAAGCATAAAAAACTAGACTTCAAAATCACAAAACACAAGCAGTATTTCTTGCTCTGAAACAGTGGGGTGTGTCTGCTGAAGGTGCTGAAATCATGTCCAAGCATGGGAAAGGGGCAAA
Source organism: Prochilodus magdalenae (assembly GCA_024036415.1). Classification (NCBI taxonomy): domain Eukaryota; kingdom Metazoa; phylum Chordata; class Actinopteri; order Characiformes; family Prochilodontidae; genus Prochilodus; species Prochilodus magdalenae. The sequence continues at coordinate 246,258 of JAMWET010005462.1, forward strand.
AGCTTTCTCCATGGCCTGAAAAATGGTTGCTCCATCTAGTAGCTTTATTGGACTTGTAATCCAATTTTGGGCCAGATAATGCTGACCCACCTGAGAATCAATATAGTTCCTCTGAGGCTGCAATAGAATGGTCACTCTTGCTCGGCTACACCAGTAAGAGTCCTTCGGCAAGACTCCTAACACAACACTGGCCTACCTGTAATATTATTAACCTTGTAAGTCGCTCTGGGTAAGAGCATCAGTTAAATGCCATAAATGTAAATGTAAAATGTCATTCATGCTGGACATATCTAGCATAAATAAGTAGTAGCCTTTAAGCCTGTCCCTTCTAACGTAAAGCCCAGGGACACAATGTGTTTACCAGGCATGGTCTTTGAGATGAGCAGGCTTGGCTAATCACTGTACCACTTAGCATCATTAGCCTAGCTGATATTAGCAAAGCAGGTGCTGTCTGGGGAGGGCCTTAAACTTTTATGGGAGCCTGGACCTGCGGTGTGAGATGTAACTGCTGTGCACTGACCTAGCTGATGCTGATATTTTATTCTGTCACAAGGGGGCATGCTAAGTTTGGCTCCAGTGCATCATTGAGCCAAGATTTTAAGCCCACCCAGAAAAACCTAATAACAAAAATAATAATAAGCAGTTTTTGGGTCTATGGAAAAAAGGAAAATGGGTGTTTATGATTGGCAAAAGGTAATGATAGCATTTGGGCGTGCCAAAGACCACAGTACGAAGGAAGTGGCTGAATGCATACGGAAGTGTACGGTCATACGGGTCTACCAGCAGTGGAAACAATCCCAGTCCACAGGAAACTCTCCTCAGAATTGTGCCAGGGAAGGCATCCACCAAAACTTGCCCAACTGCACAATTCTTTGATGCAAGAGTGGCTGAACATCGATGTGCATTGATGCCAAATACAATCACAGCTGTTATTTGTGCTTGTGCAGGTACTATTAGGTATGTTTCAGATTCATGTTCAATGAGTTTATAATGCGCTCTAGTTGTCAGGGTTGCTTTAGAATATGTACTCCGCCCACTGTATTTAATATTATTACAGTCTAGGAGGTTTTTCCTGAAAGCAAAGACATCCGATCGCCATTTTTTTCAGAAAGGAGTGCAAACATCCTTTGAATTTCAATGAAAATGTTCTCTCTCTAGAACCATATGTCCAGGCAAGGACCACATAGTAACCCTTATTAGCAGTGTTCTCTAAATGTTTTGCCATTGCATATGTTTCTCCAATCCACAGATCAAACATACGGCAGATAACGTGTACATATTGAGAGTTCTGACGCTGCCAAGTTGTGGGATCTATTAGTGCCGGCTTTGAATGTGTCGTCTGTCTAGACAGGCGGGGGCTGTCTGGCACAGTGCACGTTGCTAGGGAGAGAAAAATCACCCTCTGTGTCTGTCTGTGGCTACCTGCTAAGTGTGCACCTGTTAGTACGGCTGTTTGTTTCAAGCACACACATGTGCAAATGAGGATTTAGCCATGTTTAGTAAATCCATATATTATATCATTATCACTATTATTATAGAACACTGTGGAACATGCAGGTGTGGCTATGCACAGAGAGGATTCAGTCAGGCAATCCAGTGCCAGAGCAGGACTCCCTATATGATAAATCACTCTCATTGCCTACCCACTGTTCTGTGTGACAGTTGAGGGGCATATCTCTTATGTTGGTGTGCACTTGGCTCATTTCCTGCTGAGATCAACCCTCTACTTCATGCTGTCAAAGACTTAATGAGGTAACCTGGCATGAACTGGCTCCTTTCTTTCACTCCTTTGGACAGTTTACACTTCAGGCAATAGCATAAGTATCTCAGAAAGTGTCCGATATATGATTGGCATCATATTATAGCTCTACAGGTCTATATAGACTACAACAACAGCCCATAACAATAAGATAGAGATTTACATTCCAGACCCATTAAACATGATTGAAGAACCAGACATTTCCATTGCTCCCGTGTCAATTCCCACCAATCCAATCAGCAGAAGGGGAGGAGTCACTTGGCTGTAAAACCCTACAGAGGTCACACCTCATTAATCAGAAATGGCACCTTTGAAACACCTGCCACTGGATTGGTGGCCAGGTCGTACTGGGACCACTCAGTCATTATATAATGCACTTCACCTAAAAGTGAATGATGCCTAAAGGAGTTGGACTTGGAAATCAGGATATGAGGGTAATTAGATAGAAGGTCCTAAGACAAGAGTGATATCTACTTGAACATTGTTAAAAACGAGGCAGGATAAACCAATGCCATTGAAGAACCATCTATGGTTCCCTAAAGAGACCTTTTTGTAAGGATGCCTCTTTAAAGAAGCATTATTTTGTAAGTGAGATATGCGAATGTGACCAAGTTTAAAGAATTTTAGTGTAATGCTAAGGTACTACACCAATGAAAGGTTTTATAAACCTGTACATTGAAGCTAGTAACTATTAAGAGTATATCGTCGATGTCCAAAGAAAAGCATGTATCTCCATTTTTGTTGATTTTCACTTTCATGCATCATTTGAACACAGCAGCTGCTGTTTACACTATGCAAACATTTCATGATAAATGGACCAACAGAAATGGGTCAAAACCCCTTGGAAAGATGTCTGGTTCCATTGACTTCCATTCAAACTATATGAGGTTTTTGCCCTCTACTGTAAAGTCGCCCTTTTGGAGATACTTGTTCTTCTTTGGACAGCGACGATATGCACAGTATACTTATCTGTGGAAAAATAATATGTAAGCAATAAGCAAATGATATTTAATGATTGAATAATGTCCATTCATCATTAAAAGAATAGTTCCACAAGTAGATGCACGCAGAAGGAATCAGCTGACAGAAATCAATCCTGGTGAGACATGTGAATGGTAAGTAACGTGAGCAAGGACAGGCCTTATCGCTGAACCTGACTGACCCAACAACCACCATTGCAGACATTGAGCAAGCTGTGTTGCCCTCCATGAGTCATCCTGTTAGTGCCAGCATCATTGGCAGAAGGCTGCACAGAACAGGACCACATGCACACAGAGGGTTACAATGGCTGCCCTTAACACCACATCAACGTCACCATTTACATTACATTTCTGGCATTTAGCTGACGCTCTTATCCAGAGCGACTTACAAGGTTAATCACATTACAGGTGGGCCAGTGTAGTGTTAGGAGTCTTGCCCCAATGACTTCAATGAATCTGTGTGTGGAGGTACCATGGTCAATCACCAGATGAGACGGATTTGTTGGTAAGCGAACCCCATCACCTCCTGTGGTACCACAAAACTCTGGCAGGTAGTGGTGTTAGAATATTGAGCTACACCAACCACATCACAACACACTATTAGGTCTATCTACAAATCCATGCCTAGACGTCTGGTTTAGCCATCATGGCACTCCGACGCCATACTTAGGGACATTACTTCTGTATGTGTAGCTCAATAACTATATTGTACAGTATTCTGATGTGTCCAACAATCACACAGACAAAAATAAACCCATAATGTAGTGTACAATTGACATACTTAATCAGACAGGGGACACACATAATGCATCCTGTTGTTTGGCTTAAAGAGTCATGTGCAAATTCTCTGAGTAGGTTTAACAAGCCCAACTACAACAGCAGTGTCTCCACAGACCTTTCCTTAGACTTGGTACACATGTAAGTAAGAGTTTCTCAGGTGGGCAGTCAGACTATTCGGGACTGAAAGCATCACGTCTGTAGTGTACATGTGACTGAATCTACTGCCTCACTGTAATGAGCAAAACCAATTGGGCATAGTATCCGAAATCATTTACTGCCATCTTGACGTCTGACCCCATAATAGGATTCCTTTATAGTGATCCTGATTTTCAAATGCAGGGAATATTGATTAGGGGATCGATTCAGACCATTCTTCTTATTTCAACACATGATGACTGTAATGAATGAAATATTCTACTAACTGAACAAGGCACATTCATGGCTTCTATTGGCTTACATTGACATAAATGAGTCTAAAAGGTTTAAGGTCAAAGAGTCTCATAACATTCTTCCAATACAGCAGGAGATCTGATCAGCAGCTTGAAGATTAAGAGGTAGTGATTTAACAAGCAGGGTCATTTGTACTTCAGCTTGTTTGGAAGGAAACCTGCAGCCACACTGGCCCTTTGCAGATAAGATTAGACACCCCAGACATGAGAAATTTTAGAGGTGCTCACTGTAGTACGAGGAATTTACTGCCTTAGATATCTTTGTTGCAGTACTGTGCTCGCTATTTCTTGATGAACTGAATCACTTGGGAGAATATTAAATTGTGTAGGCCTAGAGGATGCCAGAAAAGACTCTGAGGACTGTTGGCCTAATAGACAGTACATCACACTGAGTACTGTCTCCTCTTGATGAGTGACATGTTTGTAGACCCACAGAGTGAGTTAAGGTCTCAAGCTGCCTAGAGCCTGTAATTTCAAATCACTGGCACTTTGCACAAGGGGAGTTTCCTAAACCTAGCATAAACCTGGTTCCTGAATGGCACATACAGTTCTTGGAAAAAAACATTTGGAAACAAGAACAATTTTATTAATTATTATTTATTATTATTATGATTTATTTATTATTTTTATTAATAATATTTATGGAAGCAAATTTTGCATACACCAACTCATGCTGTAAATCAGTGAAACAAAATGTGCAGAAACATACCCTGCCAGTCTGTGAAGGGGGTCTCAGGGGGCATGTTCCTCTCTAAACAAGGCTAAACTTGACTTTCTATTGGTCAGTTTTTGAATAGGAACATCTTTAACAAGATCCTGCAGAGCTTTAATTCAAAGTTGTTGGTTTGCTCTGGACATTCCACTCCGGACAGTTTCTCAAACCATGGACAATGTGGAGCAGCTTTGCTTAACATTTAACACTGAAAAGGAGGAGAGGAGCAGCTCCACCTTTATTAGGATCACAACCTCAACAGCAGCCTGTAAGCAGCAGCCATGAATTCATCCACTGTTTGCCGGCTGAAGCAGATCATCTTATACTGAGAGGTTTACTGTGAGTAAGAGCTTTGATTGGCTTCGTGTAACTTTTAAAAATCAAAAGCAAGTAGCCGGTATAGGTACATTAGATACTTGCAAACCTAACATAGCAAAGCCTGTATGGGCTCCTCTAAATGGAGCATCCAAAAATGACCAGTTATTCCCTTACAGTGGTGGTACAGAACAAGGGGTCACAATGTCTACTGTGATAATGTAGTCATTTTATTTACTAGCCAAAATGACCAGTGAACCTACACGTGCCTTTTCATCAATCCAAAAGGACACGTTTTCACATTGGGAAATTTGTACTTTGCCTTACCCTGCATCTAATAAGTCTATGTCTCCACCCACATTCAGTTCATGGTTGTCCCCAGATCACATCTGGCTCCGCAAGACTCTCTGTGAGGGAGCTATTAAATGCTTCAGACGTCTGGTTCCCATCACCACCACTGTGAATTTTGACTAACTCAAAAGTTTCTCCGCAAGACCCTGCTTCACCTCTGAACCATGTTGAATGACTTTTAACAGGTGAAGAATTTAATTATGCAGAACACTCTGCATGTTATGGTGGAAATCCCTTTTTAAAGGGTGTAGAACCTTTACATAATGTGGAGGTTCTTTAAACTGAAGGTTGCAATGTACCAAAGAACACTTTGTACACATTTTCACATTAAGGCCATGGTTGTCCCCAGATCACATATGGCTCCAGAAGACTACTTGTGAGGGAGATTTTATAGCTATTTCACATGTCGGAGGTCTGGTTCCCATCACAACCACTGTGAACACTTTTGACTCTGTATGTTTCTTCACTAGGACAAAACACTACTTCACTTCAGATGACTCTGAATGACTTTTTTAACATCTGAGGAATTGAATTATCCAGAAATCTTTGAAAAATTAAATGGTGAAAATCCCCTTTAAAAGGTATAGAGCCTTTACATTATGTGGAGGTTCTTTAAACCGAAGGCTGCAATGCTCCAAAGACTCATTTGTGCAGTAGAATTAGGTGTGGTCATATTGTGCATTTAACAGACGTTTCTCAAACTGAAAGTTACTATAGCAGCCCCACTGTGTGGCTCTAACATGGACTTGGCCTTTTTTTTTTGGTCTTGTTTAGTTTATTTTGTGCATGTTCACAGGGAGTCAAACCCCGGTTACCATTTGAAGGGACGGGTTTGTCGAAATGTTTGCTTTTTGAGGAGACCTCTGAGAGCCTGACCAATGGAAATTTCCATGAGACTAAAATATTGTGCATCACGTTATTGTTGCAGCCTACACAGAAGTCTCAGGAACTGTGAAACTGGTTTAAGGGCTCAGTTCCAAACCTGCGTCTAATCTCCGAGCTCCCTAGTCCGCTATAATGTCTTACTTGCCGTGTGGAAGAAGCTGGCAGAAACTGAATTTGCTTGTTCCTCTCGCTACTTGATTCGTGTTACACGTTTGGCCTCCCTGCATGTTGGTTTTTCAGAGTCCTCAAGAGCCTTCCCGCTGCCAAGAGACTTGGCTCTGCTTAGTGAGGAAGGAATGATTTGAGATGAACCCCGGGGCTTTCTCCCTCATCTCCAGGTCACAATGAGCGACGTCTGTGCCTGGGTCCAGGCAGCCGGTGCTGGGGGACCGAGGCAGACAGCCCGGCGAATATTACTGGACAGCTGAACTGGCAACATTTGAAAATGCTAAATGTCAGGGGGAGGCTCATTTGCAGCAAAGGGAGGGGGTGGCGGAGGAGAGGGAAAGAAGAGAGAGAGAGAGAGAGAGAGAGAGAGAGAGAGAAAGAGAGAAGCAGACAGCGTGGCTAAGAGGAAGGCTTTGTTGCGGAGTCTCTTCCTTCTTGCCTGAATTCATTTTCATTCCGGTTCAGGAAGATGACAGCGGCAAATAATAAGGGCTGCCAAAAACATCCCCAGAGAGCTGATGTGAAGGACCGACTTCTTTAAAAGCACGCTTAACCTCATTGCACGCTTAGAAACAGGTTCCTAAATGGTTCTTGGCTTGGACATATAGTTCTAGGGGAAAACAAGCTTTTAATGGATATGGTAGAACCTTAAATGGAGATGCCTAAGATCATTCTAATGTAGCGACCTTGTTTAAGAACAGCGTACTCCACCCATTCTTCTACATCACTGCACAAGTAAAGGGTTCAGATGTAAAGACCATGCAAAGGGGTTTGACATGAACTCCATTATACAACCTAATCAGAGCAGCTTACAGCAGTGCTGGCACAGATTAAAGGGTCTTGAGCCCCTGACCTTTTGCCTGCTCGCTATAGAAGTGCCCTCTTTGTCAGCGAGCATAGGAATCGTGTTTTATGTGATCCGTTCTTCAAGATCTGTTTTAGCCTCACCTTGGGAATAGAGCTAGTGCCTCGGATCGGGTTCCACCAGCTTCACTGCTCTTGGGTGCCCCCTCTGGTTTATTTCTAGGCTCGGTGGAGGTCTTAAATTATCACTCACCGGTTTATAGTAATGAGATAGCGAAGTGGGGAACATTACAGCCTAGTATTTAGGACAATGTCATTCGATTCCTTGCTCTTTTCATATGCTATTATTTTTGGCTGCCTAGTGAAGAACTCTTAAAGGAGCAATATGTAACATTTTCAGTTTTAAACATTCCAAAATAAAGTTCAGTTATTAACCGGATATATAAGTATCATATTGCAGAAATATCTACTGAGGTTCGCAAGCTAACCAGCTAGCCCCAGCTAATTCTGTCTCAGAATGGCACCTTTAGAGGTGATAGTGAGTGACTGTAGCATTGTGTCAAATCATCAGTCCAACAGTACAGTGTAACTTCTTATCAAATCATGGTAAAGGTGCTGCGTCTTTGGTAAAAACAAGGCCCTAATGTTTTGTGGTTGTTACTAGGCCAATACGGCCCACTACCAATTGTCGCCCAGGGCCCATGAGCGAGTTAAAGCACCCCTGAACATCACAGTGCTGGTTCCTGTTGACACTGCCAATTTAAATCAGTAAGTTTGTCTGTATTTATCCAAATTATACAGCATCAATCCACTCTGAATGACTCTGTTCACATCCTGATTCATGACTGAATTATGCAGAATTGTGTAGAATCCTCTGTGGAATATCTATGGCTAGGAGTGGCGCCGCTTCGAGGAGCATTTTTGGCACCAGTCCTGAAGAGATTTCAAGGGCACTTCCATCACAAGCTTAAACGCGTTGCAGTAACTTCCTTAAAGATCACAGGTAGCTCCGAGGCATTTCTGGAACTGTGGCAGCCCGGATCTATCAAACTGAAAACCGTCCGTTTCGCACAGCTGTGAGCATCATCTACGTCATTATTAATCCACTGGAGCATGGGCCACTCTCTGAAACCATTGTAAATGGCTGTAATGACACGGCCATTATTTTGGGCCAAGCAATTGTGAATAGCCTGGCATCGACCATCAATCTCTTCCAGAAGCCGCAGGTGACCCCTTCTGCATCTAAATGCACATTTTCCCCTTCACACATCTGGCCCATCATTATAACTTACTGTATGTTCCGAACACACAGGCACTTCCTTATCAGCCATAGATTCCCATTTGCTCTCTATGGGCATGACAGTGTGGACATATTAGAGTTGGGCTAGTGCCATTCAGGTTGTTATCGCCCTGCTCTGGTTCCTGGTTCCTTTCCTTATCACTGCCCTGCATGTCTAAACGTTCTTTTATTGCGCACCTCCTAATTGTCTCTGATAGACCTCTCCCTAGGACAACACATCTGTAGCCTGGAATCAATATTGCTTTAGAAGACCAAAGGGGCCATAAACTTGCCTTTAGTGATATCCATCCGTTTGCTCAGAGAATGCCAACGGTCTTAGCTGTCAGGTTATAGGAGAAGATAGCCCTGAAGGAATCCATCAAACGTTGCGCACATGTTTGGAATAAGATACAAAAACAGTTCCTGGTTTGTCCTGCTTATTCATGACTATGGCGTCCATGTCATTAGTCTTCATCAAAGGCTACTGGAATAATGCAGTCAGTGGTGCAAGCAGCTGTGCCTCAGGAGGGAAATGTGCAAACGGTTCTAAACCGAGAGTTGAATTTGTGTACATCAAATTAAAGTTAAAAGCACTCAGGCTTGACCTCAGCCGTTTGCAGCTTTTATAAAGATTAACTTTGTTGCATTCAATGTATTGATTCAGTTTTGTGGTCATGGTGGAGTTGAGGTTGAGGTCAACAGCAGGACAGGTGTGGCCACAAACACTGGGGTTTGAGCTGCTAGAAATACTGCACAGATTGCCTTATAAATTTGTAAAAGTTCAGTCGGCAGCACAAACTGCGATCTTGATACGGTCACAATATGTACTGGTAATGCATCTGACATGATCGTTCGGGTTACCAAAGCTATAGGAGATTAAGAATGCACTGAGCATTAGACCGCTCACTAGTTGCTCTATGCTAATGTGAAGCAGGGGAATAAGAGGTGCAGTGAAAGGACAGATAAGAACCATCAACGAGCGCATCAAAGAGACTGGGGTGTTATAAATAATGCTTCTTTCCACTGAATCACATGTTGGTTTAACTTGCGATTGCCTCAGTGAAAAGAATTCACTTCTGTCTGTAAGGCTTGCTTGAAGATGTATAATTTAGGGATTTGGAGACCTCTATGGTGGAAATGTGTAATTGCATGGAGGGTGTAGTTTAACACGTTGATACTCTACAGCAAAGCAACATTATATAGATACTAACTAAACCTTAAAATAAAGAGATATAAAAGATATATTAAATAAACACACAATACACAAAATATACACAAAATACAGAATATACAGAGGGGTCTGTCGAAACTCTCTAAAGTATACAGTATAAAGGGCCTTCGGTCGTAGGCAGCACAGCCGCCATACCAGACACCGATGCAGGCCGTGAGGATGCTGTCTATGGTGCATCTGTAGAAGTTGGTGAGGATGTCAGGAGGCAGATCTAACTTCCCGAGCCTTTGCAGGAAGAAGAGGTGGTGACGGGAGAGTTTCATCCTGCTGTACAATGTAAATGACACTTGGCAAACATCTCAGTTACAGTTATAGATATGGAAAGAAGCACAGCCTCTGTGTTCTCAGCTTGGCATGCATAACAGCTGGTATGAGCAAATCTTTAAGAGTATTCTGAATTTCTATAGTGAATAACATATTCTAATATTTTTTATTGGGATCACCATTTTCAAAACTATGAACTACTTTTTGTAATAATAATAATAATAATAATCATCATCATCATAATAATCATAGCAATAATAATAATAATGATAATAATAATTTTACCTGTATGTTTGTTTATTGTCTTTTAGTCAGTTTCAAGTTACTGAGTTTCTTTTTAAGTAGACTGTCTGCAGCATTCAGGCATAAGCCAGCTAATGAAATCTTTAGTACACCAAATGGTAAAATGTAAAAGTGCTCACTTTGTGCCCTGATATAAGCTTGATTTGATACAGGATGCAAAAGTTGGAATAAAGAGAACCCTCTGCTTATAGAGCTGTCATCCTCCATTCCACACTCTTTAAGATCAAAGTCATGTCATGTTTTATGATATCAGCTAAGATCTTTATTATCAGTATTTTAATTTTAATTTAATCTCTTATTTTAATGTTTCATCCACATTTTGTCCATCTAATTGTCAGATCCCATCATCCCTATTATACTTTTTGTGCAATGGGTCCAAAGCAGACAAAAAGGTTTGATTGCATTTGGGCGTGCCAAAGGCCATAACGTAAAGGAAGAAATGTGCCAGGGGCCAACAGTGCAATTCAATCATGCATTGAACACTGAACACTGATGTCGCCTCCTTGGACTCACTTGACCAGTTCATGCCAAATCGAAGAACTAGGAAGGGTTCAGTCCCAGGTGACTAATATTTTGTCCAATGAGCTTATTATATACTATACTGAACTTCAGAATCACCTGATGGTACAAAGTCCACTCACTCACGCTGTAACAGTCGATACAGGCCATGATGAAACTGGAGATACAACTTGTAGCTACCTACAACTTTCATATCATAACCCTTTAATGCTCACAGACAGTTCGGATCTCATGATATTCCGTCCATGTCTCACATCCCTTGGTACAGTTTTGGGTCTGCCTTGATGTCAGTGTCCCTCAGTCATGGCCCAACAGTTTTCCATTTGCCCACTCCCCTCCTTTCTCCCACTGCTGTCACTGTGAAATATGCGTCTGCTCCCTCCTTTCGTCCCAAAGGGCAGAGGAGGTAAACTGAACTGCCAGGCAAGGCCAGAGACACTCACCCAATAGCTCTGAGCCGAAAATATCGTAAACGCTCATTCATTTCACTAGTCACAAACGTGGGGAGACGTGTTTTTTGGATAGCTTCATATATGGCTGGCTTTTAGAGTACACAGGCTTGTCTGGATTAGCCAAATAAGACAGATGTATTATTTAGCAAGTGAAAAGGGCCTAAGCTCTTGGGGTTGAATCTCTGTTTGCTCTGTGCGAAACAGATAAACTGTTTGCTTGAGGTGATTTGAGAGAAATCCATCAACAAGTGCCATGTAAAAATAACAGTCTGGGTTCTTCTACTCCAATATTACTGCTTGCTCATTAGCCTGTGATGGTTCACTAATCATCGCCGTGCTGGCATGTTTGTACTTTCCCCGGCAAGGCAGGGATGTAGCTCGGTCGGATCAGCCCAAAAGAAAACCTAGCGTTCATACTGATGTGGAGCTCACTCAAGGCCTGCATGTGCTAATAAAGCTCTTGGCGGATGGATTATTATTACTACACACAAATCTTTCACACGCAAATTAGACCAACCCTGCTGAGTTTATTGTTCTTATTATCCTTCATGTACATTCATGAAGGGTTTGTTCATGGGAAGTGATATTTTGGGGGCTTAGCATGATATTGGCACTGGTGTGTACTTAGCTTTGAGCTGCTTGCATTGGATATCTCTTGCTCATCTTATTAAAACACTGAATACAAGGTTATTGATTTGTATATGAGTATTAAATCTCATCAATGATATGTTTGAATTTCATTTAACACTTAGACAATCTGTCTTAGGTAATAACAAGTAAATGGTTGTAGATAGTAAGCTGATAAATAGTACAATATCTCAATTATTGAGGATAAACTAATAAACTAAAGCCCTATATTGTTATATATTGGGAGGTGGAGTAATGTGAGTACAATACAGGACGTCTCATTATCAAAGAATAGCTGCACAAATAGTTGCACACAGATGGAATCGCCTGGCAGGAATTCAACGTGGTGGGGAGGTTTGACATTATTAGACAAGCCAACAACTCAAGTTTCATGCTCCGCCATGCATGTGACATAGGAAGGGACAGGCCTTAGCGCTGTGCCGGACTGAACCAACAGACACAAACTGTGTGAGAATGTTCTAGATGTATGGGATGGATTATAACAGGACACCGTTAGCAACCGCTACAACTCCATGCCGAGACGTCTGGCATGACGCATTAGCAAACATGGCAGTCAAACACCATACTGGGAGAGACTACTTCTGTATGTGTAGCTCAACAAATATTGTCCATATCAGTCTAAATGTATCACCATTATTCCTGGTAACCTTTACCTTCCTTCCCAATAGCACTGCAATCCCACACTTCCTTCTGGGTGCTGCTATTCTTTTGATCTATTGAGCATGTGTGTATGACCGATTGGGATGGGATAAGAAGAACGATACTCGGTGTAAACACATGGACCCACCAACTATAAAAAAGCCAACAGCATCCTGTGATCACTGATAAAGTAGAGGATGATAACACACTTTATTATTAGTAATGCATATTAATATTGAAGTATTAGTTAAAAATGACCAGGCTGTATCTTCATAACACTATAGGCTACACTATACAATAAAAATGAGATAAAAATAATACACAAGGCTTAATGACCTAGTATAGTCAGGTTTATTTGGACAGGATTAGTTCCACATGAGGAGGTGGGGTAGTGTTATTAATTACTGGTGTTTCTCACTGATTTAATCCCATCCAGGTGAGCCATGTCATGCTCCCACTTCAGGGTACTTTCCAGGAAAATGAGCAGTAGACATGACCTCAGGTAATATTAATCTTGTCTGAATCCACATGACGGCAAATATGCCATCCTATTCTATGAAGAAAGTTTCTTAGAAGGGTTTACTCTGAGAAGGGTTTACTTCTATTCTCTGGATAGAATCAAGCTGATGTATAGCATTACTGGCCTACCCTGTGTGCACAAGACGAAAACATTGGAGAAAAAGGTTTCATGCGAATTGATTGTTTGCTGTGAATTCCCAAAATAATAGGGATACCTTGGCAACACACTGGAATTAGGTAAAGTATTTGTGGGTAACAGTAGAAATGGGTGCCTGTTAGCTCAGAGGAATGTGTTTATAGAGTTGAGAGCCAGATTTTAAAATGTGAAATTCGTCCTTATTTTATAATTTGCTCATAAATCCTTATTATGGTCTGCATGATGGTGCCTTCACAGCAGCCTAATTGCCATGTTCTCCACATTAAAAATACAGAAACACTCACAATTAGATTTTGTTTTTGAATATTGTGGTTTGAGTCTTTAACTTGGGTTGACTTGTTCAGCTGGACAGTCATTTACTCTGTTTTAATCAGGGAAAGTTTGCTTCACTGGTTATTCCCCTGGAGTGAATTTCCACACTTTAAGCTGCTTTATTGTTTTTTTACATCACAAATATCTCTATTAAAGTGAATTAAGATACATATAAAAGTCTCTGAAAGGCTGTTTTGGACTACGCACTCTAATTTGATTGATTTTCAGTGTTCCGTTTAATAAGGCTCTTGTGGGCATCATTCCTTCCAAATTCTGACCACTGCTCTGTGATTGTTTAGTGTCAGTTCTTGATTTTTCAGACTCTTGCCTATTCTGTCTCTCCATGTCTGAACTTCACTTGTATTACTCTTCTCTTTTTTGGGGGTTGATTTTTGCATGCTTGGAAATTTTGTGGTGCAGCTGACAAGTTCCTGTTTGACATTAGTACAAGGAGTAGAATCTCAGGCATTCTGTATATAATAGGACAATTAAGGCTGCTGTGAATTAAGGCTGCACTATATATCATTTCTGCATCGCCATCACAATGTGAGCACGCCTAATACTCACATTGTAGGACACGCAGTGTTCATTTCCGATAATAGAGCATTAAGTAAGTTCTAGAAAAGATGGTTCACACCCACAAGAATCATTTTTAAGTCAGTTCTCAGCTTTTATTATTATTTGCACCAAAATCAGTTTTCAGTGAATGATGTTCGTAAATAAAGCCGTTTAAGTCGTATGGTGAACATATTGCAAGATATATCACAGGTAAAAATACATTGCAGTGTCAGTTTTTTCCAATATCATGCAGCCCTACTTTGAATGCATCATCATCCAAACCACAGTATGGTCTGCATCATGATCCCAACTCTATAAACACATTCCTCTGGGCTAACAGGCACACACAACACATTATGAATCTGAATTTCATTGATCTGTGTCAGTGGCCAGGCCAGAGGAATGAATGGGTTTGTCCCAAGATGTTCAGAGATTAACTCTACTAAGAGAGAGTCCCAAACGAAGCATCCAATTACTATAGAGATGAACAATATCTATAATACTTACATATTATCCTAAGCTGTACCACATACATACAGTATATTACTTCCAGGTTCTTATTGATATTTACAATACCCTATATAGTACAGTACAAACATCAGACACCACCTCTTATTTATTTCATTTCCAACCTAAAAATTTATTTTCCATGTTAGCATCCAAGTTATTCATTTTCAGTACAAGGAATAATCAATTATGCAAAAACCTCATGGTCTAATATAATATCTTGGTCGTTATTACAGCTTTAGACACAGAAGTTTGTTGCATTTTCTGCTTCTCACAGCCCAAATCATCTAAACCACATTTACCATTCTCTATTTCTGTTGTGTGTTAGCATGGCCTTTCTAGTTTCCGTCTTTATTTTATTTAACCTTCCCTTCTCTTTATCCATAACCTTCATTACACCCTTCATGTCTCACTATAGTTGTAGTTAGGTTGCCATTGTTGATGTTACTATAGGTCAATTTGGAGTGGATATCACAGTTACATCACTGGCCGTTGCAAATGCAATGTGGTGGTGATAAAACGGCAGATAAAAGTGGAGTGTAATGGGCCACATCCATAGAACAACAGCAACGTGGTGCTGGACTGCCAGAATAGGAATGACAAAACACATGACCTTCACACCATCATCAAAGACGTCCTCTGAGACAAAATGCAGATGTTTATGGTTGCATTAAAACAGAAGTGACCCTAAACTACTATGATTAGTCTACACATATTAGACTTTGATGAAATTAGTAAATATAGACAATATTTACTTACACCCTTCATAGTGGGCATGCAGTATTACAGCTGGGTATTAGCCTTACAGGATGAAATTACTAGAACTAACATTTTTACATAAATCTAGATAGAAGAAGCAGCAGTAGTTCTAATGATTTACATTGTTCTAACTTTTATTAAACAGAAGTAATACTAACCCAGCCATGCAAGTGCCGGTTCCAATCAGTATATAGTTGTTTGACTTTTATAGTAGCCCACATATTGCATAAGTGCATTTGATGTCCTTTTTGCTGGCTAGGCCATATGTTTGTCTTTAGGGACCTGGACATAACCAGGAGATTTGTATGCCTTTAGTTTTTTCTGTGTAGATGTTTATATAGAAGTTTGTATGTAAGTTTTTTCCAGAGGTTATAAGAAGTGCAGCCATTTAGTTGAACCACTGACCTGACAGTAAGCATGGGTCAGGGTTAAGTCTTCTGCTGGCAAACTATTGTTGCATCTGCAATGCTAACTGTCATTGTCATCCATTTCTGCCAACAATTTAGCTCTGCCCACAACACTTTATCTCTGTTTACAACTACAGAATATATTAAATGCTATTGCAAATGTATTTAGAATGTTTCCTCCTTTTCTCTGTTAAAGGGTTTGTTTGGTTTTCTTTCTCCTTTTTGCAGTAACTAAATAAACTCAATATTGTCCATGTAATCTATAGACATCTACAGGGGTTGGACAATGAAACTGAAACACCTGTCATTTTAGTGTGGGAGGTCTCATGGCTAAATTGGACCAGCCTGGTGGCCAACCTTCATTAATTGCACATTGCACCAGTAAGAGCAGAGTGTGAAGGTTCAGTTAGCAGGTAAGAGCACAGTTCTGCTCAAAATATTGCAATGCACACAACATTATGGGTGACATACCAGAGTTCAAAAGAGGACAAACTGTTGGTGCACGTCTTGCTGGCGCATCTGTGACCAAGACAGCAAGTCTTTGTGATGTATCAAGAGCCACGATATCCAGGGTAATGTCAGCATACCACCAAGAAGGACGAACCTCCACCAGCATCACTATCCTGCAAGAAGAATGGCTTAAACTCCCTCTGACCACTGTGCAGGACTTGTATATGTCATTCCCAAGACCAACTGACGCTGTATAAGGAGGCCCTACACCATACTAATAAATGATTGTGGTCTAAAACCAGGTGTTTCAGTTTCATTGTCCAACCCCTGCATATTGATTGTATTGCTAATATATCACTCTATGTTCCTCTGAGGAGTGGGGGTGGTGCCTAGGGGATAAAGGGCTTACTAAACACACCATGCACCATGCACTGTGCTCTGTACTGCAGACAGTGGTGATGGTGCAGGAATTTGGTTGCCAAGCAGCACAATCAAAGCCCATAATGAGGAGCAGGTGTCTTGCGCCTGTGGCTGGAGGGAGGCATGCCATGGTTGGCATGAGGGGCAGGCAGCTTTTGTGTGAGGGAATCTATTTATGTCATGGAGCCTCTCATGTACAAGCCTGCTGTGTTGGGAAATAAACACTGTGTGGACAACTGCGGCAGCCGACAATATAGCATGTTGCCCTGGGGCATCTTTAAACCCAAAAGGCAGCACTACAAACTCCAAGCAAGCCCTCCAGTGCAGCTTTTAAGCTCCTGAGGTCTAAACGCGCTAATTTCTGGGAAGTTGGCATCATGTTGCTGGTAACGGAAGCATACTGGGACTTCGTGACTCCTCCACTATCCTGGCTTTGAACCACACCTCATAACGGGGGTGAAATGGAGACTTAAATGGAAACTGACACACGTTATATAATTACTATGCAAGCACACTGTGCAATCCTAGATTTAGAAGAGAGGTCAGCAAAAGTTAACTTGACCTGGAAAATAGAGCAGCGGTCATTTTTTTATTTTGACATAAACCATAAATTTAACTATTGATTATTGGCCACTGTTTCTTTAATTAAATCGGTTTAAATAGAAGAACGGTAGTAATTAAAGTGAAGTGAACTTCTGTTGTAATAATGATTGTTTGTGGAAGAGATCATTGCTGATTTAATTGATTATGCACTCATCATCATGCCCTAGAAGGAAGTATTGGATTGCAGTGCTATTGGGAAGGAAGATAAAGGCTACCAGGAAAAATAAATTGTGAAAAAAATTAAACTGATATGGGTAATATTTATTGAGCTACACATACAGAATTAGTGTCTCTCACTATGGTGCCAGGCCTCCATGTCTCAGAATGGAGTTGTAGAGGTACCTAATGGTGTCCTGTGATACTCCATCCCTTATACTCCATATTCTCTGCAGAGTTTGTGGTAGGTGGAGTAACACAAGGTCTTCTGTACTTGTGAGGCATGACAACAAACAATTCATCTCTGCACTGACCATAGATTTGTTGGTTGTCTCCACCAAGACAAAAGTGGGACTTGTCACTGAAGATATCCCGCTGCCATTATGAGCCACTCAATGACAGTCTAGTATGACGCATATGCAGTCTTTGGCATCATTGCTGTGGTGTTAAGGGCAGCTGTCGTAGCAGTCTGCGTGTATGTAGTCCTACATTGTGCAGTCGTCTGCCAATGGTGCTGCCACTAACAGGATGACTCATGGAGGACAGTACTGCTTGCTGAATGTCCACAACTGTGGCTGTGGGGTCAGTTAGTTACAACAATGAGGCCCATCCTGGCTTATTTCACATGCGTGGACGAGCGAAAAACTTGAATCATTTACATGTCTCCCAATGTCAGACCTCACCAATTCCTTCGTGGGTGCAACTATTTGTGGAGCTATTGTTTTGCTGATGTGTTTATGTGTGTCATTATATTCGTGTTAGATTTCTACTCTGTGCTTTTCTGACAGTCTTACCCAATGTGTTCGTAATATGCCTCTATTACAAGACCGACCCTGTTAGGAACTTATCATAGGGCTGTGTTCCAAACGCAGATGGTATTTTGTTGTAAGAAAGAGATAAGAGGAATAAGTAGGAAGGGCACTGTAATTTCGAACATCTCATTAATGATGAAAGTTGGTTGGGTACTATAGACGCGTTTGATATGATAATTTCAAACCATCCAATTGATTCTATATTGTTTGATATGATAATTAGGATTCATTGTGCTCTTCTCACAGCGCTTTGTTGCATTCTGGGACCAGATGAAAGGCCTATGATGGCAGATTCTGTAGTGTCAGAATACATGTCAGATCACAAGAGACAAAGCAAAATCAAAACGTGGTTCACTGTCAACAGCACTTATTGCACATGTAGTCTAGTTGTGTATCGACTAAAAAGGTGTCAGATTGTTTTGGATTACATTGCTTATGCCCTTTGAAGACTCTCTTTGCAGGGCTAATTGGTTTAACTGCGTTACTTTATGCATTTTAAGAATGACTTCATGAAGTTTGACTCTGTGTTTTCTAAAGATCTGTAGTCTTCTTGTTAGGTAAGAGAATACAGCGATGCTGAGGCATGGCTCAATGCCTTCTTGCTTTCAGTCATCTTAAGTCACTGAGCAGGAGAAACTAACTGAAGCTGGCAGGATTCTGGAACCTCAGAAGATGCTTATCTGCCAGCACATTTTTTAACTTGCTGGTTCCTCCAAAAGTTTGGTGCTCTATGCAGGCAGCTGCTGTCTATTCTAACCTTTAATAATTGTTACATAATGGTTAACCGGGTGATTCAAGAATACATTTAATGTGTGCAAATCTGTAAAAACGTATCCCAAGAAACACACCCGTGAAGCACATGCAGGTTTATTACAAACCATTTGGATCCTGGCCTTATATGTCAGCTTGTTTCAGATCTACAAACGAAGTTTCATGTAAGACCAAACCACCTGTGTAAACACAAGAGTTTGAAAGAGAATGAATGTGTGTTTTATTTATTGACATTTTCTATTTATTGAAGTTGTCCAACACCACCTGACTTGACTCAAAAACAGGTTGTGCTTAGTAATTCCGTCAACCAATTAACTAAAGTTTGTAAATGTATAAACTAGAAACACGTTTGAGTAATTTCTACCAGAATGGTTCAAGGAACATCAAGGCTCATCTCACATTTGCCAGAAAGTCACCTTGATGACCCCAAACCTTTTGGAACCATTTTTGTGGACCGATGAGTCAACAAGGCCCCATGTTATGTCCGGGTTGAGCTAACACAGCATTCCCACCATGAGAACATCATAACAACAGTAAAACATAGTGGCAGTGGATGGTAGTGTGATGGTGTGGGGATGTTTTGCTGCTTCAAGGCCTGGGCAACCGGCCATGATTGATGGAACTATGTTTTCTGCTCTCTACCAGAGAATCCTGCAGGAGAATGTCCGGTCATCAGCCCCTGATCTGAAGGGCAATGGGGTTATGCAGCAAGACAATGATCCAAAGAACAAGAGGAAGTTCAGCTCTGAATGAGTCAAAGGAAACAACATCAAGGTTTTGGAGAGGTCTAGTAAAAATCCCTGACTTGTACCTCATTGAGATGCTGACCTGCTAAAAGTTTGCGGGCAATGACTGTTCCACATGGGTAACAAACAGCAGGTGTTGTTTTTCATCATGTTGTTGCAGTCTTGTATTACATTTTGTACAAGGATCTGAAACCATGTGTCAAACATGCAAAGATATTGGAATTTAAAATGGGTATGTACTTTTTCACACTTGAGGAAGTGGAAAATTCTCAGTGCAGCTGTGAACAGAATGTCAGTCAACTGTAGGTACAAAATAAACTGTGCATTTCTGCATGTTGAATGGCTCTTTATTGACGAGTCTAGACATTTATCTTCCTCTCATCACATTCCTGTTTAAGATGTTGAGGCCTGAGCACTGGGATACTAATGTAGAACACCGGATAGGTTTGACAGTCTGCCTGCTCCTGAGAGAGACCTTAGCAGACCTCTGTAATAGCAGTTTTGAGATAATCCTTTACTGTTAGGTGTGTGTGTCGTGGTGAGAACAGTTTCCCTCTGGAGTATAGCTGTTGAAAGAACTAATTGTAGGCCTTTTCCTGTTTGAGGCAGTACTGAAGGACAGAAGGCATCTATAAGGGGAAGGTACAGCTACAGTACAATTTGTCCACTGTATTTGCCAACGCCTGGCCCTCCTACATCTGCTGGGTATTTTTGGGGTCATTGGTGAGCCCGACGTGTTCCGAAGCTCATTTATCATCATCAGTTTTTCCACCCAGGTTCAAGCCCGCCCATCCTTCCCTTCCTTCCCCCTCTCCAAACGTGTGTTTTGGGCGCTTCCCCAGTTGCGGTTGGCAGCTCAGTCCAGTGTCCGCATTGCACCTGTCAGGGCCAGCGTGGGACAGGGCTGCCTTGTCTCTCTTTTAGTGGGAGACAGACGTAAAGGCTTCAGGAAAAAGCTGAGTGAAAGCGTTTGGAATTAATTTCAGTTTGAGCAGAGATTATTCATTAATCTCTGTCTGGGAAACTGACCTTTAAACTCATTTGTCACCCATACCAGAGTGAGTCGGGGGAGTTTTGGGTGTTGTTTTGGGCCGGTTACTTTGAGCTAATGTAAAAAGAGAAAAAATGCTCAGACAAATTCTAGATATTTCATCTAAGTGTATATCTGTTTTAGTGTAGGGGTTAAAATAACAATATTACTCAGCCCACCCCCATCTCAAGTGGCACAGCCTCAATTTACTCACTGTAACTAGGTCTCGACGGGGATTAAAATTTAGCATCTCATTTCATGTTCCACCTTAAATGATGTAGCAGTTACATTCAGACAGCTCCATGAGTGTTAGCGTGTAGCTGCTGTACTTTTTAAGGTGGAACCAAAATCAATTAACATTAACAAACTAACATTAGCCTTCGGATTCAGCACAAGTGAATCTGGTTCTGTTTTACACAACGGGCAGCACTATACAAAGTTCATTACTTCTTTGCATATCAGATGTAGCACTTCACCATAAATCATGTAAAGATGGACAGCAACAGCAATTGATGCTATTTGCCATCTAGCAAATACTGCTATCTGTTATCTAGACAGCAAAAACTAAACAAAAAAAATACATGGTGGCACAGCAAAAATAAAAAAAATACATATCCTGAAGAATGCAGAGGGATTGTGCTGGTTAGACTTGTGGCTGGCTGGCTGTTAAGATGTCGCTAAAATGAATGAGAGTCTACGGAAGGGACGAGGGATGAATAATTAACACATAGAATAGTGAAGGTCAGTACGGCTGTGGATTAGAATGTGGGGATCTGCCCTGAGTATGTACATGTACATGCAGTTTGATGGTTGCAGGTTAAAGCAAACAATAGAGTTTGAGTGGGGGTGAAAATGAATAGGACTCAATGGAAGAAACGAATGATGGGGGGGAAAAAGAGAAACAGGTGAGTGCAGGTCAGACCAGTGTTGAATTTGTGCCTGGAGATCTGCTCTGAGAGAGTGTAAGCAAAACAGCCGAGTGTCTTTCAGTCAAGCAGAAATACAGTAGATTAATGTGCACTGTTTCGCCCAATCAGACAGAAGATTCTGGAATTGGAATAGTGTTCATAACTTAAAAACTTCAGGAAGAGTTAGTGGACAGAAAGTCTCTTGACCAAGAAGAGGAAACAACAAGAATATGAAGAGGGGGAAAAATGAAAATGAAACTACGCAGATCAATGCTGTGCTAGGCAATATTATAATAGCTATATATTTGTATATATTTATATTCAATAGAGTTTCAGGTTAAGTGATCTGCATCATGTAACTCCCGTTTTGAAAACAAGGCCGGCCCTTATTTAATATCAATCTTATTTAATGATACGGCTTCAGATCAGATTTCAACTGACTCAAGTGGTAAGTTCAGTGCATTGCATCAGTGATATATACCTTGGGGTTCAGCAGTGTATCTCACAGGAAACATGACTCACATGTTTCACACTGTCTGGTCAATACAATGTCTATGCTGCAACCACCTGCTATTTCCTGAAATCAGTCACTAGCATGGGCATGTCAGTCCTGAGAATAACCTTTAGCACAGGGGTCACCTGATGGTTCACAAAGAGCCGGCTGTGGCTGCAGGTTTCCACTCCAGCGTAATTAATCAGCTAAGACAAACTGATTGAATTGGTGCTTCTGCTTGATTTGAATAAAACCTGTAGCCATATCAGTCCCTCGAGGAAAGGACTGGGGAGCCCTGTCTTAGTAAATGACTTTGCTGAAGGAAAATATATGGCTTAAATGCTTGTTAATAAGTCACTTAATAACCTAGGGCTAAAAATGCTACATTTGGATCCATATTCACAATAAGGTAAACCTGGCATCTTTGGGTCATTTGAAAAACCTAACAAGCTAGGTCATTATCCTAAAGTATTATTACAGAGACACAGCACTGGCTTATGTTTAACTCCTTTGTTGGCCTACTGTCTATTTGTTATGGTTTGTTTTTTATTTTCTTGTTTTCTTATTCTATATTAATAGTATGCTTACTATTACTTAATAAAGTACCATCAGTATCTCAAGAATGACAAACTGTTCAGTTCAAATCCAATTTTTCACATAGAAACTTTTTCTAAAATTTACCGCATGTACGCGCATATCACATCTGATTCCATTTCCCATAACCCACCACCCGATAAAGTCTTTGTCACATGTCCGCCATCTCCCAATCCATTTTCTAGATCCCAGTCACATTTACGGCATTTAGCTGACGCTCTTATCCAGAGCGACTTACAAGGTTAATCATATTACAGGTAGGCCAATGTAGTGTTAGGAGTCTTGCCCAAGGACTCTTATTAGTGTAGCACAGCATATCAGAATTAGAATCAGAAATACTTTATTGATCCCAGGGGGAAATTGCAGTTTTTACAGTAGCAACCATTTAGAATAAACAAACAATAATAATTTACAACAAGAGAGAAATTTTTCAATATGTACACCTATATAAAGTCTTATAATACAATAAAAATAACCACGGGTCCACCAACCCGAGTCTTGATCACACCTGTTGTTAATCTAGTCTGTTTATGTATACACACTCCTCTCTCACACTGCTCACTCCGAAGTATTGCCACTCTGTCCTTACTGGGCGTTTCTCTCTGCTATTATTCTGGTTTGCTACTCTGGTTTTGACTTTACTCTGATTCGCTGATTTACTCTTTTGTCTTTGCCCTTAGTGTTTCTTCACTCTGCCTTGTCCTTTTGTTATGTCTGCCCTGCTCTTGTTGCTGCTGTGTCTGAATACAAATCTGTTAAACAAACCTCGCCTTGATTTTAGCTCAGCACTCATCACAATCTGTTGTACAGCAACACAGCTCAACAGACAAAAAAATTACTCACTGGTGACTGAAATGTCCCTAGTATCTATGTAATACCTCCATAATAACGAATAACAGCTGTGATTTAATTTGGCATCAACTGGACAAGTTTCTGGATGTCGAAGTTCAGACACTCCTGCATTAAAGAACTGCACAGTGCAGCCAGCTCGGATTAGATCATTCCTCCACTTCAAGGGCTTTTTACACTTTTGTATAATTGAGCTGAGATTGTCTTCTGTACCTGTTTCTGTGGTTTCTAGGGAAAACATGTAGAGAGTGGTTTGATGAGCTGTTTCAATACTGCCCTCTTATGTTTATTTGATAGTAACTAACTTGCACTGAATATTTCTGTTACCCAAATTAATCAAAACTCATTATTGTGCATACTGTCGTCTAGTTTGTTGGTTGTTTTATAATGGTATTATTTTTCCTGTTACAGATATTAATATGCCTTAAAAATCCTTACATTTGAACTTCAAAAATGCCCTGGCTAGGTGCCAGGAAGCCGGACTCTCAGCTGCTCTGTCCATGCATAGATGGGGCATCTGATATCTAAGCTAAGCTGGCCACTGTCATGATACTGTCGGTTCTATTCTAATCTGCACCACCGTGCAAACACTCCTCTGTGCTGTGTGCAGTTGCCTGCTCTGTGCGAGTC
Source organism: Prochilodus magdalenae (assembly GCA_024036415.1). Classification (NCBI taxonomy): domain Eukaryota; kingdom Metazoa; phylum Chordata; class Actinopteri; order Characiformes; family Prochilodontidae; genus Prochilodus; species Prochilodus magdalenae. The sequence goes on from JAMWET010005462.1 coordinate 270,477, forward strand.
TCTTCTCTGTTTCAGTCTTGTAATACAATCCTTAAAGCCCACCTACCGGCAAGCTTGGCACCTTCTCACACAATAGTCAGCTACTACTGGAGTACACTCAGTTTTATAGCAACATCAAGAGGATACTGAGTTCTGTGATGTGAGGGGAAATCTCTGTTGTATGCTCTGCCAAAGGTAGGACTACAAAGAAGTCAATGGTTAAAAATGTTGCTGTTCCAAACTAACAGGGGCAGAAACCTTTAACACTTTCAAGAGCTCTGAATGTTCACCAGTCAGACAAGTTGACCAATCTGAACAGCGTTCAGTTCAGTTTAAGGTGGAGAATAAAGACACAGGAGCGCTAACAGAGCGTTTCAGATAAAAAGGTGAATATACAGGGGTTGGACAATGAAACTGAAACACCTGTCATTTTAGTGTGGGAGGTCTCATGGCTAAATTGGACCAGCCTGGTGGCCAATCTTCATTAATTGCACATTGCACCAGTAAGAGCAGAGTGTGAAGGTTCAGTTAGCAGGTAAGAGCACAGTTTTGCTCAAAATACTGCAATGCACACAGCATTATGGGTGACATACCAGAGTTCAAAAGAGGACAAACTGTTGGTGCACGTCTTGCTGGCGCATCTGTGACCAAGACAGCAAGTCTTTGTGATGTATCAAGAGCCACGGTATCCAGGGTAATGTCAGCATACCACCAAGAAGGACGAACCTCCACCAGCATCACGTAGTGACCTGGCCACTGTCCTGCAAGAAGAATGGCTTAAACTCCCTCTGACCACTGTGCAGGACTTGTATATGTCATTCCCAAGACGAGGCCCTACACCATACTAATAAATGATTGTGGTCTAAAACCAGGTGTTTCAGTTTCATTGTCCAACCCCTGTATATTGATTGCCGACCACAAAATAAAATTATGAACACTGAACATGAGCATAATAGGTCCTCTTTAAGGTAGAAGACAGAGAGCTATTTGCCAATTGTGTTTTACACACAGAGAAATTTGTCCTCTGCATTTAACTCATCCGTGAAGTGAAGCATCCATATACACCCAGTAGTCGGCAGTCATCACATTTGCCCAAAGTGGTGGGCAGCCTTATTCATGACACCCAGGAAGCAGATAGGGGTTAGGTGCCTGGCTTAAGGGCACTATAGTGGGGAATCGAGGAATCAAACAAGCAACCTTTCAGTCCCAAGACTGGTTCTCTAACCTCCAGCTCATGACTGTAAGTGTGAAGCCATGGCTACCAAGTCATTTTATATTGGTTTTGACAGAAACAAACTAAACAAACTAAACAAGTTAAATATCACACTAATTTCTATGATGAAAAAACAGCTGTCTGTAGACTACAGTCTCATGGAACACGTAAAATAATTTGTGACCTTGTGTGTTTAAGGTGGTAGTAACTTCAGGGTCCTGCTGATGTCACAAGGCTGATGATGCTATAAACACCTGCGGGGTGTGTGACGGGATTCATAGATTCCAGTCACAGGTACAGATCACGGGTGATTGATATTTTGTCCGCTGAGCTTATTTCACAAACTATATACATTTTTTTTTATTAAATGAATTTATTTGGTAGATTTTGAGTTTATTGGCAGCTTTACCTTTAATCTATCTGGATGTATGAACGTATGGATGGTTGGATGGATATATAGTAGTCCAAACCCCACAAAAATAGACTAAACTGCGTCATTTGACAGGATGCCATTATTCATTTCTTCATTCCTTCATTCCTTCAGTCAGTCAAAGTGAAACATCTATGGTACTTTGCCATGACCTGTAGCACAGCAACAAACTGGAACAAATGACTTTGTTTCCAGTTAAAATATTTACACAGGGTGGCACGTCTAGCCTTCTTTGCACCTACTTGAAATGCTTGCACACTGCTCATGAAGCTAACCTTTTTAGTCTTTCCACGTAGAACAGTGAATATATTATCATCCTTCACCTTGACATGCCCAACATATCATGAACCAGCAGCCAGCATATTCCACCATCAGACTGCAGTGCTCCGCATCTTAAACGGTTTCTCCAAAAGAGCCGTTCCCACAGCCACATTCCAAGCCTAGATTTATAGGCCCTGCCTCTTCTGCTCAAAGCCCTGGCAAGGTGTATGCCAGTTGGCCCCTGCTGTAATACAAATGAAACTCCATTTGAAAGCTGCTAATGTTACACCTGTGGCACATGTACCTTGTCACTGTCAAGATGAAGTCTTTCTAGACAAAACGTCTGTCAGGGTTTCAAGCAACAGCATCATCAGTACTGGATCTAAGGGCAGCTATTCGTCTGTCTGCTTTGAGTCTGTGAGGATGACTCAGCAGCTGTGTCCCTTTCACATACATCTAAAACTCATCATTGCGACATTGGTCTCTTAATCCCTGATCTGGCCAGTTTCTTGAACTGGAAATAACCAAGGGATGGGATAACTGGAATATTAGTGATCAGTTAACCAGATTGAAGACTCCTGGAGTTATTAGTGAGTTTGTTGTGGTATTACTATTTTACCATCACATACAGATGTATGGGTTCACTGGTGGTATTGCATGGGAAATCTAATGGCTAGACTATACTGTAGACATCATGAAACCCGGTTCCCATCACCACTATGGTAAAGAAATCAGTAAGTAAGTTTTTCTATAGTACGCTTCACATCAAATCACTCTAAATGGCTCTGTTTACCTCTTAATGATGAGATTACTTTGGATTTTAGTTATTGTAGTCTTTATAAAACTGTACTAAAATAAATGCGAATAATGACTTCCCTTGCTATTAATAATCACAATGAACATTTCCTTTGCCTGGCAATGTTGTTTCTTAACAATACACTGTGAAACATAATGGTCAATTACTGTTGCATCAACAGTACAGTGTGTTTTAGTAACTTCTGACCTGTCACTGCATCACTGTAACAGTATATATGTGATGCAGCCCATAATATCTTGCAAAACACGTGGGCTGGAGGTTAGGGAACCAACCTTGTGACCGGAGGGTTGCCGGTTCGATTCCCTGAGCCTACAGTAACGACTGAGGTGACCTAAACCGTAACTGCTCCCCGGGCGCCGTGGATAGGGCTGCCCACTGCTCCGGGTAAGTGTGCTGACTGCCCCCTAGTGTGTGTTCACTAGTGAGTGCGTGTTCACAGATGGGTTAAATGTGGAGACTAAATTTCCCCACTGTGGGATTAATAAGGGATTTTAAATCTTTAAATGATTTATCTTTTTTCTTACTTAGTGAATATGTGCTATCAAGTAGTTACAGACAAGATTATATTATTATACACTGCACTGATGCAGCAAAGCGCTTCCCCCTCTCATTCTGGACACACCTACGACAATACAAATGAGCCGAGTGGCGACCATTCACATTGTTGATTAAGAGTGCAGAGATTAATTGGCTTAGTTCTCTAAAATCGATGACCAAATTAATTTGCAACTAATCTAATAATCTATGAGTTGGTGACATCATTTCCCTTCATTTCCAATAAATAATTGTGTTGGTAGAATGTGGTTGCAACAGAAAGTAGAGCAGGAGACAGGCAGAGAGCACAGAGCACAGATTATAATTTAGATATTAGATTATATATTTACTTAGCAAATACTTAGCAAATGTATTTACTTATTTAAAACTTAGCAAATGTGTAAAACCATCTCAAGCTGAATTTAAAAGCTGATAGTAACATAAGAGTAATCGAGTGATTCATAATCCCGAATAATGATTTTCATTTCAACAATCAGTAAATTATCTGACTGTCAAAACTGTTCAGTTCACGCAGCCCTATCGTTAATGAGTAACTGATCATATCATGTCCACAGTCATCTGCTGAGTACAGTGACCGTGCACAGTGAAACTTATCCATGGCTTTAATAGTTTGAATCCTACAAGAAACTAAAGTGCACTTGAGTGTGATGTAAAGGGAGCTGCAACTCAAGTGAAACATGCACATCTTAACTTTGTGAAACTACATTCATGAAACATGGTTCATGGTTGGTGTAGCTCAGCGGATAAGACCACTACCTGCCCCAGAGCCAACACCACATGTGGGAGACTGGGGTTCGAATGCCAGTCTAGGTGACTATGCTGTGCTACACCAATAAGAGTCCTTGGGCAAGACTCCTAACACTGCATTGGCCCACCTGTAATAGGATTAACCTTGTAAGTAACCTTGTTAACCTCTGGACAAGAGCGTCAGCTAAATGCCATAAATGTAAATGTAAACAGCCAGTTATAATGTTGAAAAACCATCACATGATCATCTTTACCTAACATGTAAACATAGTAGTATAGAATAGTAAAGCAATGTTAATGTCATACTTCATGTTAACTACTACATTATTAATGTTAGTAAGTCAGCTCTTTATCTAATGTGCTACCATTTCCTCATCTTCTGATGTACACAGAGCTCAGACTCATTTGATGAATTGATGCTCCTTGTGAGACATCAGGTAGAAAGCTCTGAAGTAATGGTTACTTAAACATGAATTTTCAGAGGCTCAGTGTTCAAAAGATGGAAAACAACGAACCGTATGTATGCTGAAGAACACTAGACAAAAGTACATGAGCAAAATATTAGTGATAAAAATTCTGTAAATATGTAAAGTACACGTGTATGGCTTCATAGCAGGAACGATACGGTGCATTAAAAACATGAGCTGCCAGTTTGGCAAATTGCACATATACAGTATACATAAATACAGTATATATACATTTACATATCATATATTTAGAAGGTTTAAAAAGCAATATTTGGTAACAATTTCAGTCTTTTACTCTTTTGCATTTCAGGCTGTTTATGTTTAGTGCCCCTAAAGGGTCTAGCAGGTGGTGTGGAAAGCAAATGAACTTGATGTAAAGAAAAACAGCCTTAACTAAAACACTGCATGAGTAAAAGTATAAAAAGTGTCCTAAAAGCAGTACTAGTAGTAGCAGCAGGACTTTTTAAAATTCCTGTTATTATTATCACCATCATCATAATCGTCACCATCATCATTGTTATTATTATTGTTGTTGTTTTGTTATTATTATTATTATGACTAATAATAGGGAGAATCTGGAGCTCCTGCAGCCTTCTTAGTATCCCCAGTTCACTGTAGATAGTAGATAGTATTTGTTATTCCACATACAGGGCTGGAGCATTTTGTAATACAGGATTGTGTAGGCTCAACAGTGCATATGCTGGTCCTGAATCAGCGTGCTTAATGCCAGTTCCAGTCGCTTACCCTTCTGTTTACAGGATCAGATCTGAGCCTTGATCGCCCAAGTGTGCCTCTCTCAATCTGTTCGATAGTGTTGGGTAAGTGTGTGACAGTAATCAGAGGCATGTGTCCGCTCATCTCACACACACACACATGCTAAGAGCGACTGGCTTTTTAATCAATTAGGCGTCCTGTGCTGATACAGTCTGCCACTGACACGCTGTGATGGCATTAGCATAAGGCACCAGACGAAGCTGACAACTGTTCTCGCCCCGTTAAACAGCATCCCAAATCGCGAGGGCGAGTCCTGCGCTCCCACCCTTTGAAGCGGTGTGTAGCTCTTTGATGTGACTCTCATTGGTCCTGATGCTGAAGCTTCTCCTCACACTCCTTTTATAGCAGATCTCAGATTGAGAAAGCTCTGATATGGGAATTAGATCCCCCAGACTAGCTTCTCGCTTTCTCTCCCTCTCTCAGTTCCTCTCTCTCATTCTGACTTCTCTCTATATTTATCTGTTGAGTTTTCTCTTCTCTCTTGTGCTGCCTTCTTATAGCGCTCTCTTTCTCTTGTTCCTTTTTTCATTTTTTCTGTTTCTATTTCGTTCTTTCTCCTTTTTGCTCTCTCACTTTCTCCCTCCCCTCTCTCTCTTCTCTTTCTCACTTTTTTCTTTAGTTTTTCCCCTCTCTCTTGCATCCTCTCTATTTCTCTCTTTTCTTTTTCCTCTTTCTTATTCTCATTCCCTTAAAAGTAAAAATTAACAGGGATGTGTGTCGGTAATGTAGTAGCCATAGCAATAAGCAATGACATAGTGCCATAGTATATCTGGCAGCCGTTATAACTGGGCTGATAATTAGGATGTCCCTTTGTGTGTACTGTATGTGTGTGTACTGTATGTGTGTGTGTGTGTGTGTGTGTGTGTGGACCAGTATTGTGGAATCGTGCCTGTCAGGCATCACACTGTCTTCCTATCTGTCATTCTGTCTGTTTCAATGGCAGTGGAGCTCTTTTGAATATCTCTGTACAAGACACGACTGCCATGTTCTTTTCCAGGACACAGAGTTATTTCACATTCACAATGTGCCTGTGTGTGTGTGTACCAGGTTTATGCTACTTTGTGGGGCCCAAAACCTGGTCATATAGCTAACTATACAAGTCTCCAGGAAGTATAAAAAAAGTGTAACTTATAGAAATATGTATGTTTTGTGTGTGTAGATGTGTGTGTGTGTGTGTGTGTGTATGTGCATATTTGTAAGTGTGTGTGTGTGTGTGTGCGCGCACGTGTGTGTGTGTATTTGTATGTGTGTGTAGGTGTGTATTTGTGTGTGTGTAGGTGTGTATTTGTATGTGTGTGCGTGTGTGTGTAGGTGTGTATTTGTGTGTGTGTGTGTAGGTGTGTATTTGTGTGTATGTGTGTGTGTATGTGTGTGTGCGTGTGTGTGTAGGTGTGTATTTGTATGTGTGTGTGTGTGTGTGTGTAGGTGTGTATGTGTGTGTGTGTGTGTATGTGTGTGTGCGTATGTGTGTGTGCATGTGTGTGTGTAGGTGTGTATTTGTGAGTGTGTGTAAATCATTGTGTGTATTTGTGTGTATGTGTATGTGTGTGTGTGTGTGTGTGTGTGTGTGTGTTTGTGTGTGTGTGTAGGTGTGCATTTGTGAGTGTGTGTGTGTGTGTGTGTGTGTATGTAGGTGTGTATTTGTGAGTGTGTGTGTGTGTGTGTGTGTGTGTGTATGTGTGTGGGTGTGTGTGTAGGTGTGTATTTGTGAGTGTATGTAAGTCATTGTGTGTATGTGTGTATTTGTGTGTGTGTGTGTGTGTGTGTGTAGGTGTGCATTTGTGAGTGTGTGTGTGTGTAGGTGTGTATTTGTGAGTGTGTGTGTGTATGTGTGTGGGGTGTGTGTAGGCGTGTATTTGTGAGTGTATGTAAGTCATTGTGTGTGTGTGTATTTGTATGTGTGTGTGTGTGTGTGTGTGTGTGTGTAAGTGTGTGTAGGTGTGTATATGTATGTGCGTGTGTCTGCATGTGTGTGTGCATATGTGCGTGTGCATGTGTCATTCCAAAAACATTTCCAGCTTGATGTTTGTACTCTCTGTCCTCCTTCACATTACCACACATCAGCTTAGAGAAGTGGGGACAGAAGCAAAAGAGAAGGACACATACAGAGCTAAAGAGGGACAGAGAGACAGATAGGCAGAGAGAGATTTGAGACACATCTGCTCTGCCTCAGTTGGTTCATCTTGTGCGATCTGAGCAGCCTCTGAGCAGCAGATCAGATAAGCGTGCTGCTTTGCTGCACTTATATTACATCTGCTGCTGCGACTTCACTAATGAGCCATTACATCAGTCTTCTTATTTTAAGTTCAGATTTCATCTACATTTGCAGGACTCCTCCTTACCACTGCTGGATACAGCAGGAATTGTGCGGAGTATAGATACTTTCATGATTCTTTTGTTTTATTTTTTTAAATACATTTAAATCTTAAATCTGAATGAATTAATCTGAAGATATATTCACAGAAAGAGTAGAAATAGCAGTCACATGTCTCCGTGAGCATGCAGGAGAGTGAGATTCTGGGGAAGGAGTCAAAATGACAGAAAAGGACTGCATGCAGCATTTAACCACATAATCAAGTTGTACTCATTGCATAGTCTTATTGTGTCTTAATCCACATTGTCAAGTCTTTACAACCTCAATGAAGGGCTGGTTTGTGTGGGCTGATGCATTCATAGAAAAGATTTGTGTGACTACTGAATTATAGTCTTCACTAACCTTACTCCAGTCACTCCAGTGCTACATTAAACAAGCACATTTTAGATATCCAACCACAACCTTTAAGTCTAGTAGTCCAGTTTAATCACTTTAAGGGCCCATAGAATGTGTTTAGCATTTTACATAGTATACATAGAAGGTAATTAGCTTGGGGTGAAAAATGGTCAGATGTTGTTTTACACACCTCTTTTACACTCCATGATTTGGCCCTAGAATGAAACAAGCTCTTTTCCTTGTTTTGGTGAGCTAATCAACAATTTTATATGCCCTGCTCTGATTGGCTGGATTACTGTAAGACACTGTGAAGATGCAGTCACCAGTTTGATCCCTTGAACCAAGGGACACAGCTGAAGTGTCACTGAGCAAGGCACCTAACTCTCAATTGTTCCACAGGCCCTATAGAAAGGGCAGGCCACTGCTCTGGGCAAGTGTGCTAACTGCCCCCTAGGGTGTGTATTCACCATTGTGTGGGTGTTTCACTGCAGGTTACTAGCTGAAAGACGAATTGCTGTACAAGCACAAATGACAAACGGTTCTAAATTCTAAATCACATGTAATAAACAGGTGGAAACAGACTCGGGCAGGAACATAAGATGAACCTCCATGTAAGAAGCTTGGTCTTCGTACTGTTAGCTATGCTGCTTAAGGTGGAACAATATACAGTGCTTGCTTCAGCCTGATGTGTCTGCATCAGGCTTAGGTTGTCAGTCTTGTCTTGTCTGGTCCAGTCTGACAAGAGGCGGTTCTGGGGAATCTGATGTACAGTGGGAGAAGGTGAGGAAGGAGGGGTGATGGGGGGAATTATCCTGATAAAACCTGAAAGGGATGTAGACATGAGGGTGATTGTATTATGTCATTTCCATATAAATGGAGGAGTGTGGTCCTCTCTGCAACGGTGGGGTGATAATTAACATTTTCCTGCAACAAAAGGTCATGTGATAAACATAGTTAAGACACCATTTACTAAAACTTAACAATGACAGTAGCATATCTCCAGAGGATAACTGTAGAAAGGAAATGAACACAGGGGGTGGCTATTTTCTTTAAAGACCATATACTCTTATCACTGAAAACATATCCTCACCTTTTGAGTAGAAACTTTTCAGCAACAATGTCCTTCACAGCTCTGTATACAGTCTTACATAAAAGCTTTGGTGAAGTTACATGTTTTGTTGATTTTCTGAGTTACATAATTACTATTTATTTGCTGAATATAAAATATTTGGGGAAAAGTAAAACATATGTGGTCTATGCAAAGGTTATGCCACATTTTAGATTTGCTTCTGTTTTTCCAATAAGGCAAACTCTGCAATAATAAACAGAATTTTTTGCACTAAAATTTGAAGAACAAATCATTTACAAAATCAACAACACAGGTCATTTAACCAGGCTGCTTAAACTTTTGCATACGACTGTAAGCTTGAAATCCTCCCTTGTACCTTTCCCTACCACCTGTGCACATATGACAAAATGATTACAGCAGACCCAAACAGACCTGGAGCCCCTTTTTGTGGTCTTTTGTCAGACCAGCTGTAGAAGCTTGTGTTTTGGCTTCTCCAATTACACTCAGATTGATTTCAATACTCCAGTGGTGAAACCGTTTGGCTATTTATAACAGCACATTCCATTTGCTCTTATGCAATGTGAATGAGAGGCCATTGCTGGCACCTTTCCTAATCTTCTCCCAGCGGATCCGTCTGTGTATCATAGGGCCTCTTTTCGAGTATGTAATGTGATAAAAAATAGACAGACCCCTCAAAAATTGGCTATTAACCGAATGACAGCCGAGCCAAATGTGTACTGGGAATTAAAAGAGTGAAGAAGGAATGAAGAGTGGAGGTATTGCAGTGGCAGCTGTAGAGCTGTAGGGACAAAATCCCTGAATGTTGCCAAAGGTACCGAACGGGCAGCTAAATCATTTCACATGCGAGTGAGGTTGAGCTTGGTTCATCGGTTGTCCTTGACAACGGCATGTTTCTCCAGACTAGGGAAGGGAAAGTCCCCCAGCTCGCACGCGCACGGACATACCTTATGATTAAATGCCCTCCGTGGCTGTCGTGTCCAACCTTCATGGCTTTTCAGTGACTCTGACACTGGAGGACATAATTCGTCCTCTGTCTCGTGCTTTTCTCTGGCAGCATATCTCAACACAAACACACCTGATACAGCTGTCCGTGTGGTTAATCACTGAATCATAGGGGCACTGATAGAAAGAAAGGATTCACTGGGATTTATACAACTGGTGGAATGATGCAGGTCATTCTCATGAGGTGGATCAGTCATATGTACAGTACATATATACACCAGACAAAATATATGAGTCACATGTTACTGAAACATACCTAATAGCATGTAATCCCTCCACCAGCATGAATAACAGCTGTGATTGGATTTGGATTGGAAAGGTTTCCGGATGTAGGCCATATCAATGATCAGCCACTCTTGCATTCCACCATTTGGCCAGATTTGGTGGATGCCTTCCTGGGCACAATTCCGAAGAGAGATTCTGATAGACTGGGATTATTGTCACTGCTGGTAGACCCGTATGGTTGTACGCTTCCATAAACCTGCAAATTCAGCTACCTCCTTTGGAGCACCTAAATGCAATTAGCCCTTTTAATAACAGTCATTAACATTGGACCCATTTTCCACACATGGAATGAGACATTTACTGCACTGTACCACCTCTTCTCAACCTATGCATTATATTACATTTACGTCATTTAGCTGACACTCTTATCCAGAGCGACTTACAGGTAGGCTAATGTGGGGTTAGGAGTCTTGCCCAAGGACTCTTATTGGTGTAGCATGGTGTAGTCATCCAGACTGGGATTTGAACCCCAGTCTCCCACATGTGGTGGTGACTCCCTGGTGGGTAGCGGTGTTATCCACTGAGCTACAACCAACCACCATTGATTACACACCCGCAGGCATCATCCTCGTGCAACGTCTTCTGCAGGAGCTGGAAGTTACTGCCACCTTAAACACGCCAGGGGACAAATTTGTGTCGGGTAATAAAATTGTGTGTGTGTGTGGGTGTGTGTGTAATACTGTAAGCTACACACCAGAAGGTATTTCATAATGTTTTGGGCTCTTTTTTTTTGGAGTGGGGTTATAGTAAAAAATAATACACATAATTTGTTAATACGTTATCTGATTTGAGGTTTTGATCACCATATATATCGTCTCTGTCCAAAGAAAAACAAGTATAATACACCATACAGTCTGTAATTTGTAATTATAGAACTACAGAATGCTCCTACACCGTTAGTAGGGCTGAAAAATGGACAGTGAGTGCAGATACAAGATGTCGTACTTAATATGTCACTGGTCAGTTTGTGTAAGCTCTGTTCTGCTAGATATGCCCCGGTCAACAGAAAGCACTGTTATTATTAAATGGAAGTTTCTAGAAAAAACACAACAACTCAGGAGTAAAGGTTGAGTAGACCACTCAAACTTCCAGAGCCGGGCTCCTGAGTGCCTCTGTTCCTATACTCTGTTGAATCATTCAAATGACTCACTACAGAATTCCAAACTGTCTCTGGAAGCAACATCAGCACAGGAACTGTGTGCTGGAATGAAAGCAGCTGAGCACACAAGCCTACGTTCTCTATGCACAATGCCAAGTGTTGCCTGGAGTGGTGCACAGCACTGGCACTGGACTCTGGAGCAACGGAAACATGTTCTCTGGAGTGATGAATCATGCTTTGGCCCATGTCAAGAGAATGTTATACCAGAGTTCATGGTCCAATATTCATGTTTGATGGTAAAGGGGAAATGTTCTGGGACTGTTGTTCAGGATTTGGACGAAGCCATTTCCACTAAAGAGTAATCCAAAGTTATTTTAGCCAATTATCTAATTCATGTCTCTTTCCTGGTCCAGCATGACTGTGTCCTTCATATAGACATGGTTTGACACATCTACTGTAAAGGAACCTTAACCTCAGTTAGTACCTTTGGGATCAACTGGAAGCTTCAATTGTAAGAAAAGCCTTCTTGTCCCACATCAGTGCCTGACCTCACGAATGTTGGCTGAATCTTGTGGAAACCCTTCCCAGAAGAGTGGAGGATGTTACAGTAAAGCCCATGGCTTTGGAATTGGGTGTCCAACAAGTACATATAGGTTTTTTTGCCAGGTGTCTTTTGGTCAGGGCAAAAACCTAATTTCATTTTAATTGAAGTCAATGGAACCTGGCAGTTTTCAGAGTGTCACACTGTTCGCCTACGCCGGTGAGTTTGCTCCACCTGGTAACTATGTTCCCCAGAATCCTCCAGCGGATGACATCAACACTACATGTCCTCCAGCAACCTATCGTCCTTCGTCACATGAATATTGACTACACCTGTTTGTAATCACTGCTGTATTTCTACCGCTCTGTTCGCCGTGCCTCATTGCGAGGTTTTGTCATTCTTACATTGGATTTCTCAGCCATTCTACCACGTTTGCCTACTCGACCTGTTTTTGCCCTTTGACTTTGATCTTGCCTAGCACTTTTGCCTCGTTGTTTTTGATTTTCGTTTATTGCCTGCCTGTTTCTTCAACTTCTCTGTTTATTTTACTAATAAACTTCCCCCTGATTTTTACTCCACATGTGTCGGTTCTGTCATCTGGTTCTAACACAATGTAAACAGCAGCTGCTGTGTTCGATCATGCGTAAAAGTGAAAATGAATAAAAATGGCGATATATGTTTTTCTTTGGACAGCAAGGAAATTTAATATGTAGTGAGTGAACAATTTATGAAAACTGGACAAATATGAATGATCCAAAAATATTGAATGAAATATTACTACATTTACATACCGTATATTAAATATTAAGAATTTGCAGCATACAGACATCACTGACAAGCTACTGCCATGACAGCAACAACATGAAGTAAACTAAAACCATCTATAATACAAGTTTGCTCTAGTATTTCCTGCTGGTTTACAGCCTTTCAGAAGAAAGGTGGTGACAACTGTCAAACAACTCACATCCTAGGGCATATCCTAGAGTTCTTAACTTGGCCAACTTGTCTTAGTGAGAATGCTGATGTAATTTATAATGCTAACGGCCCTTCCAGTGTGCAGCAGTCTTATTTATAGCACCTAACTAAATACATTAACTGACTATATATCAGCTAGGTAGCTGAGTCTTAGGTCATTTCAATTGCAATTATATCTTAGGCATGTAAGAGGAGGCTAGCCAGAAACAAGCTATCATTAACTCTACTGTAAATCTCTCATGTGATTGCATTGCCTGATGTGTCACCATTATTCCAAAAATCTATCTTCTCCACCTGATCCGAGCGTTAAAAACTTTTTTTAAAACTTAAAAAAAGAAAAACATTTTGAGGTTCAGGAAATCCATTCAGGATTTTTTTTTTCCAAATGTTTTAAATTCCCAAACAGCCAGTGAATGGAAAACCCACCTGACATCAATGCAAGACACAAATATTTTAAGACACAAATACTTTGGCTTACTCAGCCTCTTTTACCCCGTCCCTCATTCTCCACTTGAAGGATCGTTCTCTCTCCCTCTACATTGAAGACAGAGCCAGTTTCTGTGCTCCTCTTATGACTGTGCACCTGTGCATGACCAGAGGAGGAACATGTCATGTCTGGCTCTCCACCACCTCACCTACATATTAAACCTTTAATAAATGAAACGTTAAACATTTTAAACGTATTAAACGTTTTCTAAATACAGTATAAGCTTACTTAAAGTAAGGATAAGTAAGCCTATAAGTCGATATCCATCACAGACACATGCCAGTTCTTAATGCAGTGCTGTCTGAGAGAATGAAGGTCATTTGCATTTATTTGTGGTTTTCAGCCTTCTCCTTTACAACTCAGGTTCCCTGATGCCATTATGCAGCCTTAAATATCTAAAGCCCTTAATAGCTCTGGCTAAGAAATGTTATGCTGCATGTCTTTTGCAACATGTTACAAGCATTACAGAATGAGCGTCGGGTCGCTGTGTCTTTCCAACATGGTAACTTTACGGGAGAGGGCAAAAACCCCATTTAATATTAATGTAAGTCAATGGAACCAGAGCTTTTTCCAACCAATTTTGGGTCATTTCTGTTGGTCCATCCGTCATGACATTTTCACACAATGGAAACAGCAGCTGCTGGGTTCAAATGATGCATAAAAGTAAAAATCCACAAAAATGGAGACATGTTTTTTTTCAGAAAGAACAATAAAATGATCAAGTTCATAAAGTAAAACATTACATGTGTGGAGGTTAGTTTGATTGTCAGTGTCAAGCCCACCAGTTTGCTGCCCTTTGTCACATGTGCAGAAGGCCTGGTGTCACTCCACCTCCAACCCCACCTCAAAATGCAGGAACTGTGTGAGGATATTCAAGCTGCAGGTTAAATGTTTGAACTATTATGAGTAACTATTGGGACACTATTGTGAGTGTCTCAAGTTTAATTTGAGATGTAAAATGTTTGCTAAGTTAAAGGAGCAAAAAGACCTCTTGTTATATCACTTCATTTGTTTGCCTGCACTGCAGTAACTAGATTTGCCCTCAAAGCAGTGACCGAGAAGCTCCAGGAAGCAGGATCAGCCAAACTGTCATCAGTTCTGATTCTTCTAAACCTCTCCACAGCCTTCAACACGGCCAAGCGCCAGATCCTCCTGTCGGTCTTCACCATCTTCTGAATCACGGGCTTGGAATCACAGGAAGGGGCTCTCTTAGTCGCCATTGGTGTTCCTCAAGACTCAGAACTTCCCATTTACTCGGCACTCGTTCCCCGCAAGGCCTGTCCTACCACTGCTATGCTGAAGACACATAACTATTACTTACCTTCACATATACTCAGGTATCAAGTCGCATCTCGATATGTATGACTGACATCTCTTCATGTGTGACAGCTCCCCACCCAAAGTTCAATCCTAGCAATCCCGTGAACTACAAGTCCTTAATATGATCTTGGCATCTTATTGCTAACTGCCTAATCATTCGGTCTGGAGGTACAAGAAGCATTGGTGTGATTCTGGTCGATCAGTCAAGCAGGTTTCATCAGGTTTACAATATCCAGCAGATCTGACCCCTTCTCTTTCCAGAGGCCAACCATCTGCTAGTTCAGCATCTTGTTATCTCAAGGCTGGACCACTGCAGCTCCTTTCTGCCTGTTCTTCCTATGTGGGCTATCAGGCCTTTGTAACTGCAATGCAGCAGCACAACTTGTCTTTAATCTTCCTAAGTTCTCTCATGTCTCTCCACTACCGCACTCCCTTCACTGGCCTCCTGTACCTCCCTGCATCAGATGTAAAACTCTAATGCTTCCCTCCAAAACCTAAAAAATGGACTTCCCTATGTTATTGCAAAGATCATTCAAGCTTCTAGTACACCAATGCTCTTCTCTTTCCTGGAACCCAGTCTGTAAGACAAACCTCCTCTGGCTGTCCGAACAGCAGACTCTCTTGGAACCTTCAAACACAAACAAACTGAAGCCCCGTCTCTTTATGAGGCACTTATGACCAATCCCATTTCACCCTTTGCCCCTAACACTTAGCCCTGTCCCTTCGTTTTGTGTGTTCACATCTAGGGGTAGGGTTGTTCCTATTGTTGTTGAGATGGAGGGGTAGGGCGAAGTGTTAGGGGCCCTTCAAACAGAGATTATACAGAGACACACTCCAAACATAGATGAGATTCCCAGATTGTCTTGCAAATCATTAGCAGGGTGGCTACACAAGCGACCAAAGAGACCTGTCAACCCCTCTTTGAAGCCATATGATGCCCTAAACGTATTTAAGCACGACGGAGCTGAACTTCACCCTCCTCTGCTATCACTGCAGACTGGCAGGGTCGTCTACAGAGCCTGTTAATGAAGTAATGTAGTTTTTTGTTTGTGCCCTTTTTATTTAGTGACTCGTTAGATTGATTGATTGATTGATGCATAAAACTGAAGTTGTGAATAAATCACAAGCACCATGCCTTTCATTCTCACTCTTCTTCAGATAAATGGTAAATGTCAGTGTGATATACCTTTCCAAGACGTCGTTCGTTTTCTTGCATTCCTGCAGTTTGCAGCAGACAATTACAAATAGTTGCCTAGTGCCCACACAAGTGAGATCACCACAGAGCTGGAGGTGGCATATTGGAAATGGTCGGAAAACCTTGTCTCATCTGTTTACATAAAAGCCGCTGACGACAACTGATGACGTATCCAGGTCTTGAAGGGTTGTCCTATTTAATAGGGGAAGATTTAGACTTGTAACTCAGTTTCAAGGGTGGGCGGGTATAAATAAGAAATGGCATTGGTCCTTGAGTACTAATCTAAGTGCTAATTGAAATGCATTGCATAGCAATTACATAATGGAATTGTATGTTGTGTTTAACCTACTAGGTGTTAGCTCTGGATTTTGCTCTGGCAGTGTTCCAGCTGATGGGTAGGTTGGACTAAATTGGATAATTAGCTGGGCAACATTCTCGAAGTGGGCACACAGATAAGAGGATCATGTTTAAACATAAATGTAGAAGTTTGTCTGCTAAACATGAATCCTGAAAAATATTATTAAAGTGAAAGATCATAATATCATAAGCAGAATTTTAAAAATAAAAATAGATTCTCTTTTATTTTGTTTTATTTCAAATTAAAATCACATGGGGCGGTACTGTGGTAGGTAGTGCAGTCACCTCAAAGCAGAAAGAGCCTGGGTTCCCAGACAGGGCATCCGGGGTCCCTTCTGTGTAGAGTTTACATGTTTGCCCTGTGTCTGCGTGGGTGCTCTGGTTCCTCCCACAATCCAAAGACATGCGCTCAGGTGAATTGGAGATGCTAAATTGCCTCCCCGGACTTTGTGTGAGTGTGTGGGTGACCTGGAATGGATTGGATTGGTGGTCCAAGGTGCTTCCTGTCATCCGCCAGCTCCAGCCTCTAGAAGGATCGATTTAAAACTATTGTTAAGCTGAGTTTAAAGAAGTAGAAGAGGAAGATGAATTTTAATTCATGTGTGTACCACAGTTCAAAGCTGTGTTTGTTCATCATATACTGGTTAGCATTTTTCAGTAAAGTTTCAGTAGTGTTTGAATTCTTCAGTAAAATAGAGACACATATCCAAAATGAGTATTCACCTCTAAACTAATTGAGTAGATTGATCTAGACCAAGGTTTTAAATGGTATAGCACAAATAAGCACTGAGGTATAGAGACAAAAACGTACTGCAGTCATCCCTGGTCTACTACAACACCACCTCTCAGCTCCCGAGGACAACATTTAGCTTTACTGCCTTGAGAACAACCATGTAGACCCTGACATCCAACAACAATGCTATGCTTTTACCTAAATAGGTCCAGAAAAACCAACATGGATTTATTTCCTGTGCTGTCCGTCCGGTTGGAATTT
The DNA here is from genome assembly GCA_024036415.1 of Prochilodus magdalenae. Taxonomy (NCBI): domain Eukaryota; kingdom Metazoa; phylum Chordata; class Actinopteri; order Characiformes; family Prochilodontidae; genus Prochilodus; species Prochilodus magdalenae. Next base: position 287,775 of record JAMWET010005462.1, read on the forward strand.
GGCGCATTCGTTCTTCTCACTCATATTGATTACTTCCATTTAAAATGGCTCGGTGGTGGTGGTGGGGTGGTGTGGTTTGTCGGTTTTTTTTGGGGTTTGGAATGGTGGTGGTTTGTGGGGAACTAGCCTCTTTTCTTAGCTTTTTAAGAGGTTAAAGGTCACGGTTATATGCGGAACAGCTGGTGCTTTCCTGCCATGTCAGGGCAGAGAAGAAGTAGGAAAGAGTCAGGAAGTTTTTGACCTTTTTTTTTTTTTCTCTTTTCCTTTTATATGAGAAGAATTACAGCTCTTATTTGAGCTGTTTGTGGCTCACAACAAAGGAAGGACATTTGAAAAATGAAGAGCTGGAAAGGAGTGGAGGATGGAGGATTGTGGTCAGAGGGGAGATGGCATGGCCAAATGACCCAGTGTTTATTGGCTGTTGTTTGTGTGTGACTCTGGCAAGCAAAGAGCAACAGCTTGATCCATGGAAAGCAGGGAATTCTTGCATTTTGCTTGTTTTAATTCTCCCCCCAAAAAAAAAACTCCTGGTGTTTTGTGGCCTCACTTACTACCGGGTTATGTTAAATGATGGGCGAACCAAGTGTAATATTGAGGCTTCAAAAACGAGGCTAGAGCTGAGAATTCTGAGTGAGCATCCGGAATGCTTAAGCGTAGGGACTAGGCACAGAACAGAATCCACCCAAGACCCAGACCAGAGGATTCAGAAACAGATTTATTTGAATGCCTTTGTGTCTGTTGACAGCAATGACACAATGGAGAGCCCGCTCCCTCTCCCCACCCGCCGCTAGCTTACAGTGATAAATTAGCACTGTAGAGACACAGATTAAACTCCCTGTCTCTCCTCGCCCAGCACGAATATTTCCCTTTGATGTCCTTCTGCAAGGCTGAATTGATGAGCGTAGAGGCTTAGCAGCAAACAAACGTGCCAGCTCCTAGCTCCGTGCCTTGGAAATATGGCTGGAATTCTCTTTCTACGCGCGTGGCATCACACAGGGTGCTCCAAACAGAAAAAAAAAAAACACATTTGCTATAAAGCAGTCCATTTTTTCCCCTCAGATTTTCCGAATATCTCTCGCTCCCCTGCGTTAGCCCCTCCTGTGAGATGCATCCGATCAAACAACACAAAGGCTCTAGCATCTGCCACAGTCCAAGGGTCCTGCCTGCCCTACCCCACTGGGAACTAGCTTTACCAGCAAAGCTATGTTCCCAGCAGCCAGCTCCCACTGATCCTGGACAGTTATAATCAACAAGGCACCCCCCGCTCCCCCCCCCTCCCCTCTCCCCCTCTCACCCTGCCACGCATGGTGGAAATAACCACATCAAGGAACCGGTGAAAAAGACAAAAAGAAAAAGGAAACCACCTCTCAGATCAATAAAAAAGTAGTCAGCATACGTATATAGTCGAGTTGACCTTTGCTTATGATACGGATTTGTTCCCCTCCCTTTTTATTTCCGTTCCCTCGCCCCAACCCTATCTCCCCACTTTTCCTTTTCCCCCCCTTTTTTTTCCCCCGCGCCTCCCTCTACACCGCTTTCTGCTTCCTTCTCAAACTCGCGCTGGGGTCTCTAAAGGCAGTGTGAAATGAAAGTTTTTTTTATTAAAACGTGGTTTAAATTTTATTGAAACTGTGGTTTGGATTATAACCCATGTATTTCCACCCCCAAACTCTGTAAAATACACCAGTTTTAAGGGGAAAAAGGAAGGAGGAATCAACCAACAGGAATGAAACTTGGTGGGTAGGTTTGACATCGTGAGACATGTAAATAATTTGAGTTTCACCCTTGACCAAAGAAATTTTTTTGAGCAGAACTGTGCTCTTACCTGCTAACTGAACCTTCACACTCTGCTCTTACTGGTGCAATGTGCAATTAATGAAGATTGGCCACCAGGCTGGTCCAATTTAGCCATGAGCCCTCCCACACTAAAATGACAGGTGTTTCAGTTTCATTGTCCAACCCCTGTACAACGATAATGCATGCAGACGTTGCAACGACTGCCCTTAACACCATGTCAACATTGCCAAGGGGTGCAATGGTGTCGTGCCAGACTGTAATGGAGTGATTCAGAATGGCAGCAGGTCATCTTCAGTGACGAGTCCAGCTTTTGTCTTGTTGAAGATGACCAACAATTCAGCACCAAGATAAACGTTTTGTTGTCACACACCACATGTCCAGAAGACCTGGTGCCACCCCACCTCCAGCCCTACTGTAAAATCTGCAGGAACTGTGCCAGAATATTCAAGCTGTATGGGATAGATTATCACAGGACACCATTAGGAACCTCTACAAATTCATGCTGAGACGTCTGGCATGTTGCACTAGCAAACATGGCAACCTGACACTATACAGAGAAACAGTACTTCTGTATGTGTAGCTTAATAAATATTGTCTATATCAGTCTATATTTATTATAATGTATTGTTCCTGGTAACCTTTATCCTCCTTCCCAGTAGCATTGCAATCTGACACTTCCTTCTGGGTGCATTATTATAGATACTATTTATTTGACAGTGAGTGTAGAGTGGTGCTTTAAAGAAGAACTAAAATGAGTGCAAAATGAAGGAAGCATTTCTCAGTATGGAGAAAAAGAACACACTAAAATACGCTGTGCAGGCCGCTGCAAGTCTTTCTGTAAAACCTGAACTAATCATATGAAAGTCAGAGGTACCGGGATGGATTTGAGTTTTTCAGACCATGTCCATGGCAATATAATGTAGGGGATTAGCTGGGCTGAAGTCCAGGGGCCCGAGTAATTCAGAGCCTCTGATTGACCTTTTTATTTACTCTTCTGCCAAACCTTGTCGTCTTTTGTCAGCCCTCCAATCACTGCTCACGAAATGTTGCAATCCCTCAAGCCTTCAGGTTGTTATCAGTGTGCCAGGTGAAACTCCAGAGGTGTTTAAAGATGAAACTGTGGACTGGTTTGAAAGTAAGGTTCTGTGCTGTGGAGTCTGTAGTTTTCTATCCATCCAATCCAAAATAAAGGTGTCCCCAAAAACATGGCTTTGTTTGGGAATGGACTTTCTGATGATTTCCAACCATGGCCGACTATGAGCTTTAATGGTTTGGTTCTGGGTTTAAGTTCTTGCCAGAAATGGTTGGCAGGTCTGGAGTCGTGGACTGGGTTTAGGTCTGAAATGGTTGGCAGGTCTGGAGTCATGGACTGGGTTTAGGTCTGAAATGGTTGGCAGGTCTGGAGTCATGGACTGGGTTTAGGTCTGAAATGGTTGGCAGGTCTGGAGTCATGAACTGGATTAAAAGTGAGTTTCTATCCTGTAGAGTATGTTGATTCCCAACCTCCACAGAGAAATAAGCTTCATTTGGAAGTGACTGCCTTTTCATTAAAAGTTTCCAATCATGGCCGACTATGGGCTTCAGTGGATTTGTTCTGAGTTTAGGTTTATGCCATGATGGTTGGCAGGGCTGGGGATGTGGACTGGTTTAAATGTGAGGTTACGGTACAGTCCTCATTTGCTGCAAAGGCTGAAACAGCTTCATGGAAATAACAAAGCCAACAGATAACATTACTTCATTTCATTAAAGGTAGGATCGGATCAGGACATTGTTCATGGCAGCCAGTCAGTATGTTTTTGGCGTTGGTGATTAGGAATCAGTGTTTTAAAGTTTGCTATGGTGATTTCCCCATGCCTTTGTAGCCTACATCTCAGCTCTGTTCTAACGTGCCTACAGTAGGTATGTTGTGCCCTGCAATGGACTGGCGACCTGTCCAGGGTGTTGTCTGCCTTTCACCCAATGAGTATTGAGCATTCCGTGTGACCCAGATGAATAAAGCAGATTAGAAGATGAGTGAGTGAGTGAGTATTTATGATGTCTGGACAAACTTGTGTATGTGGTGAGTGTATGCATGCTTCATAGTGAAGGTGCTGCAGTGTTGGTTTTTTAAACATCAGTTTTTATTAATTTAGTAGCTTTATCAAGGTTCTTTACTACAGCTCATTTTCAAGCAAAAATTAGGAGTGAGGTTGAACCTGGCTTCCTATTTACCAGCTCCTCATTCAGATTCTCTTTTCCACCTTAAATGATGCAGCAATTACAGGTGCTACACTATAAAAGCATTATTTAAGGGAAATGGGAAATCCTAAAGTGAACCTGGCTTCATTTGGGAATGGACTGTCTTCTCAGTAAAAGTTTTCACCCATAGCTGCCTAAGGGCTTTCATGGTTTGATTCTGGGTTTAGGTTAATGCAGAAATGGTTGGCAGGTGTAGTGCCATTGATTGGCAGCGATGGTGTTGGTACCTTCATTAAGAACAAAGGTTTTTAATTTTTGGTTGTGTAACTAAACCCATGGTTCCCATGACCACCAGTATCCCTGTGTCCTACGAGCATACTAAAGCATCCTTGACCATGTCCTACATCTTTACATATTAATGTCATATGTACATTCTTAAAAAGGTCTAGCATGATGTTTAGCTCCCAAATATCAATAGTCAATATTAAACTGATTAAGGTCTGAAGGCAACACTGGATAATTCACTTACATCCTCAGAAGGCACGTCTCACATCAAGTTTTGACTGAGCTCTCTTAGAAAGTTTTTTCAATGTGCTTACAAAAGCCAGATTCATCTACCGAAGCACAGACGACATTACAAAATGTTCTAGCACACATTAAATGCAATGATATATCTCCACCAAGGAGGTAATCCACAAATCCTACATAGTGTTGCCTTAATAACTATTATTCCAGCATACATTTTCATCAGAGTGTGATAGGCCTTTTCCGATGGTACACACAGTTTGAGACACACCAAATAAAGAGCTGCTAGACAAAGCAAAGAAAGACCAGCCTTACTTTCCTTTTTACTCCTCGTTCTGTGAACAGCAGCCCAAATCTCATTCCCTTGGAAGCAGAATTAATTTTTATTCCTGCCACTGACAATGGGTTTCAGGGGATAAGGCTTGAGCAACTAGACCTCTAGAGAGAGAGAGAGAGAGAGATCTGAGAGTAGGTACATTGAAAAAAACACATGGTCATACTGCTTTCCCACCGACCCTCACTCTACAGAGACACTGATTTGTAGGATAATATTGACATTCTGGTCATAAAATTTAACTGTGTACGGTGTACAATCCTGGGGTGGATTCAAGGGTGGGGCCACTGTGGCACAGGCCCCTGTAAAAACTGAACTTAATTATTAGCATAGTAAATAAACTTTACAATTTTGCATGTCTAAATATTCTGGGTGCAAAAAGATCATCACTAATTAAAAAATTTATGATAAGATGTTTTACCATGTCCGCTACTTAATTAAATATGGAATAAACTACAACTCTGAAAAATGTTGGGACAGTACGGAAAATGCAACAGCTAACTATTAAAACACAGTGCTTCTTACCTTTACTTTCATTGTATTGCAAACTGTATGAATTCTGTCACGTTAGCATTACCCCTGCCTGCCAGCTAGATCATACAGAACACTGAACATACACATCAATGGAATATAATAGAAAAGTAATCTTATTGTACATGCTCAGGAGTGAAGATATTTCAGGTTTTGTTCTGGTTAACCTAATTTGTTAACACCCTTTCCTGAATTTCAGGCCTTCAACACATTTTAAAAAAGTTGGGACAGTAAAGCTTTTACCTCTTTGCAATGTTGACATTCCTTCTCAGCGCACTTAAAAGACGTTTTGGCACTGAGGATACCAAGCGATGAGGTGATTTAGGTGTTGTCCCATTCTTCCTGCAAACATCTCTCAAGGTGTGCAACAGTACCGGGTCATTGTTGTCACGTTTTCTGATTTCCAATTCTCCACATATTCTCTGTTGGGGACAGGTCAGGACTGCAGGAAGGCCATTCTAATACCCTCTTCCTCCACAGCAATGCCTTTGTGGCGTGTGTGGCTTGTGGTTTTGAATTGTCCCTCCAGAGAGGATGATGCCACCTCTGGACATGGTTACCATGAGGCATCTGTCTCCCACAGTATCATTTTAAGTGGCATTTGGGAATGTAACTCTGCATTGTAGAGTAAGTCCCTGTAAAGTAACCCCTTACACATACAGTTATATCAGCTACTGCTGAGTAACAGTTCTTGTGGCAGTGCCATCTAAGCGGTGCGACATCAACTGAGGGGTGCTCAGTTTTTGTGGCTTTTGTGTGTTTACACCAGCTGCCCTGGTGTGTGTATACTGCATGAACATTTAAGGATGAATAGATCAAAAGAAATGACCCAGAATTAATAAATGGCCCAAAATGGAATAAGATAAGATCAAACTGAATTAATATATTTAGTTGCACATATAGTCTGTGATGTAACAGACCCAGGCATTTTCTTGTATCTGTCTGTTCGGTTTACAGCACTCACACCCATTTAGACGGAAGTCATACGCGTTAAGTGTTACAGCCAGGGCTGTTTCTTGAATGAGGCACAATACAGGTCATGCAATCAGAACCGATCTAGTTTGCATATATGAGTCTTGAAGGCTGTAACGGAGCTCTCGTCCGTTCCATGGGGAGAGAGAATTTATAATGGATACTGTGGGTTTGAAGCAGTTTGACTTACCTGTTTGTTACTGCATGCCTGGCAGCCTGCCATAAGTCGAAGGACCCGAGTTCTGTTGGGATATGTAGTCTGGGGGTTGGATCACAATTGGATTGTTCCATTTCCCATGCTACACAGAGAGGGGGCAGATTATATGGCTTCTTTGGACAGGTTAAGGATGAATGTTTCCAGTTTTAAACTTACCTGTAACTTACCTGTAGTTGGGCTAATCCAACATCTTAATGGCTATTTAAATAGCAGACCGCAGCCATTTAGGAGGACTGGCTTGGGGGTGCATCTGTCTTTAGAAGTGCTATGTTTGCGAACCTATTGGATATATTTGTATCCACTTGTTTAGTTCATTTGTTTTTTTTTTTCTTTTCTTTTAGTTTCTGGGTTTTTTCCCTGTTTGATTATTTTTTGGGGGGGGTTGATTCCACTGCACTTGGAAACTTGGACACAATAAACCACCTTTCATTTTCACTTCCAGTTTCCTTTAGTTTTTATTTCAATCGGCACTCAGCTATCCTGCCACAAAGACACAGTAACAAAAACTGCCTCTTTAATTGTAATGGACGAACAGAGGCTGGAAAACAGCCATATGCAAAGAAATGATAAGTGTTTTTGGCACATAAAACCACACCAACATTGTAAACTTTGACCATTTTGGGGATTTGAGGTTTTATTGTGACAACAATAGGCTGAATTCCATCACTGCACCACTGCTATGTTTTATTGTGTTGCTTTTTGTTTTCTAGAATAGCCCTGTTGTTCAGAGAGATGAGCCCCCTACTAGATGGTCATTGCTCCTCATTCACAGTCTGGACATTTATTGATGTCTAAACGCCACACCACATGAAATCATTTAACTGAAGGTGTATATAACACCACAAACAAAATAGCTCAATTTAATGTTCACTATGGAGGCCGACACATGCATCTCTCCCAAGAATACCAGGGTTATAAAAGCTGTCCAGCACCTACTGTGAATAAATGTTGATAAACACGTGGACCACACTGACTGCATGGTTATAAAAGGACCTGCGTTGGGCTGAGCTGTGAAGCTTTAACATGGTATGTTAAAATAAGCTGTCTTATGTGTTATATTTCCAAATTATGAGCCCAGACATTTCCACAAAACACTGTATGGTGGCCTGTCTTGTTGTGATAATATACAGCATATATATTTATTTTTCTTTTCATGGTTTGCATTTTATATCTTGGAAGGAACAGCCATATGATACACAGCCAGCCTTGTCCTGTAAAGCTGTTGTGCTCAGGGATAGTGGGGTGGCATTTTAAGGTGGGCTGCTGAAATTTTATGCAGCATGTAAATGATGTACACTCACTGTGCACTCACTGTATTAACACTCATTGTTTATTTTATCAGCTCCACTTACCATACAGGTGCACTTTGCAGGTATACAATTCCAGCCTGTAGCCTTTCGCCAGGTTCTTCAGTGGTTAAGGCCCCCACAGGACCACCAGAGAGCAGGTATTATGTGGGTGGTGAATCATTGTCAGGACTGTAGCGACAATGGCAGGATGGTGTTGTGCTGCTGTGAGTGGATCAGACACAGCAGATGCTGGACACCTCAATGTCACTGCTGGACCACCAACAAAAGAAACTGCTGTGTCTGATCCACTCACGCCAGCACACACTAACACTAACCACCACAGCTCATGTCACTGCAGTGCTGAGAATGATTCGCCACTCACATAATACTCTCTGTGTGGTGGTCCTGTGTGGGACTTAACCATTAAAGAACAAGTTAAAAGGGAGATAATAAAGTATGCAGAGAATCAGATGGACTACAGTTTGTTATTGTAGAACTACAAAGTGCTTTTAACCTCTGGAGTGTAATCTTTAACACAGCACACAATCTAGCTAGCAAAATGCTATCATGAGCTAACATGAAAGAGTTTTCCCCTTGCAGGAGCTAATGTTTATTTTTGGGGAACTTTTCAGCTAACTATTCTAACATGAGCTAACAACAGGCTTGCTGCCCCTCAGATGTGTTGATAAGTACAGTTCTTTAGGCTATGTGTCTATGGGACAATTAATTGGTTTACAATTTCACGTTTAGTTTATTTCCACCCTAATATCTCAATGTTCCCACACATATTCACCCTACATATTCTCCACATTGTCCTCAGACATTTTGTGTTATAAGATCATGTCCCACAAGGCTAGCACTTGGTAGCACCTGGAAAATGCCAACACATCATTTCAGACTGATGCTAACACAGTACCTGGCAGCTTAACATGCTTGGAGGAGAACACTAACTGTGTAATAGATGGCTACTGAGTGGGGGAGGGGAAAACCCAACCTACCTGGGAGAACGTGGCTTCTGAAGGAAGCTATATGCTTTATTTGCAGTTTAGTGACACCTTTATTTCAAATACACAATATCCAACAATGCTGCCGTACAAACTGCAGAGAATTAGTATTGCATGCTTAGCATTGTTGAACTGAACAGAACTCCTGGTGTTAAAATTCAGTCCAAAGCTTTGCCCAAGCCTCTCTCAGCCTACAGGTACAAAGACACAGCAGAACGTTTCTTTTTCACAGTTAATTGTGAAGTGCTTAGCATTCTCCTCTGAGTGTGTTGAGGCTTTCAACAGTACCGCATAGCCAGCAGCAGTAAAAGATCCAACAGTAGTCTGAGTTAGACTTCACTCTCACACATCAGTAGTTCTGTTTCATTACCTCTGACTGCCAGAGGGTGAGAACATACACCAGCTAGATCACACAGAGCACTGAACATACATATCAATGGAATATATTGGAAGAGTGATCTTCATGGAGTAGGAAATTCATTGTACATGCTCAGCAGTGAAATGGTGTAGAGTGTGGCTCAGCCCCTCTTATACACAGTCATTTAGTTTTTTTATTTGAATAATTTTTCCTCTAAGATTAACTTTTAATTAGTCTATTTGAAGAAGGTAATTACATGCTCTTGTGAACTGCTTAAGCATATTTTCAAAAAAATCTTTATTTTAATTTGAAATGAACCAATTATTTCTAATAACCTAGGTAATGTACGCCCACATCATGGATATAATGGTTTAGATTTCTACCTAAGACACATTCATGGTCAATGACTACCAAGGTCATGCCGGTTGTTGCGGTGAAACGGTGCACTGTAAAGCAACTTATCCATTTAGATGTTCCTTCAATATTTCAATGGTAGTGTTAGGAGTCTGGTGTCACAATGACTGCAACACAACTATATCCATTTCATTCCACAATCCTTAACAACCTACATGTGTCTTCTGAGTTGTGTGTATAATATGGATGGGCCACACCTACCAGCTTATCAGAAGCAGTGCCAGCCAGTAGCGGGTCGCTATAATACATTTTAAGCCCAAACCTTTGGGAAACCTACATAAAACAATATATTAGGCCTTAAACAACATTGGTAACTATGGCATATATACAACTTTCAGAGGCATTAAATGCACTGAAAAAAAATAACACAGAGCACATAGAGAGGATGTTTTTGGCTATTTTAAATTCCACAGGCTTTCACCTAACAGTTTCAACTGATGAGCTGTATAAATAATTAAAGAAATATCCTGATATACAACATATACTCTTTTTTTACCTTTTCAATTTTGGTGAATATTTATGATGGACAGATCATTAGAATTCATTCATTCAGAAGTGTTTAGAAAAACATCTTGTTATATCAACCCTTGAAAGCTGTTTTATTCTCCTGTAAAGATGCCATTGTGGATAATTCCATGAGTGCCATTTTATAGTTTGATGCATTCACCTTTAAAGTGAAGCATTCAGCTAACAATAAGTATCATTGTAAGGATTTTAATTTAAAAATGACAATTTTAATGAATGTCAAATCAAATAGACTCTGAAATATTCTACCTCAGTCTAGCTTGCAAAAGGAGGAACAGCTCTAATGCTGCCTTCAAGTTCTCTCTGATCTGCACCGATCTCAAATATATAAAATTTCTGACATGGCAGACCTAAGGGCAGCATACCAACTTGTTCTACCTCTACCTGACTTTCAGGATGGGACTCTGGCTCAAACTGATAAAGCAGGATCGATACCATTGTAAGAATAGCCACAGTGTTGTTGCTGGCAGAATGCCTTTCCAGTTGTTGACTACTCGGAACAGAGTGGGCAACCAGACCCATCAGAACACACTGAGATCATAAGGAGGTGTGGCTTAAAGATACAGGCGCTCTAATGGAACGTTTCAGACAGAGGGTGAATGCAGATGTACAGTATGAGAAAATATATTGTGTTTTAGGAATGTCTGAAGCATGTAAATTAGTTCTAGAAGACTCCAAAATAAAAAAACTAAAATTAAAAATGAGCATAATCCCTCCGCTTTACGTCTATATCCCTCTGATTTCTTGTTTCATTCTGGTTTTCTTCTTGACTTCCTCTATTTGCATAGCGGATGTGTGTTTTCTGTTGTTTTGCTTACAATCTTTGTGGTGTCTTTCCTTCTAGGGTGTATGCGTCTTTCTATATTTGGGTTTAATTCCTAGTCTCAGTATTGTTGGCTGGACAGTGTGTTACTCTGCTATCTATTGCTAAACTGATTACACACAACAGTGTTAGATTAGTCAAATCAACACTGGTAAATCAATTTAAATGAACTTTGGAATGAATTGTTTATGTATGTTTACACTGTGAGTAAATTTACAGAAATGTTGAAAATCAGTGTAATTCCCATTTAAATCCGATTTAAGACTACAGTATTCAATAAGATTCAGGCTTATTGGTTACCACAAAGGCACATGTTAAAAATAGTCATATATACACCCTAAACCCGCTAAATGCACAGTCTGTCTTTGACCTCTTTGACCTCAGTCTGGGATAGAAGCAGCGGATGTATGTTGGAACTAAATGACAAAAAGGAAAAGTAGGAGCTTGTTATTGTAGCTCTTGTTGACCTGCAGCTCCCCTGTTTTGACCTCAGAGCAGACTGCGGCTTCCTCTGCTGTTTAAAAAATGAACATATTGAAAAGGAACGTGAAGATGTTCATGTAAAGGAAGTTCTCATAGGAGTTGGCTGGTTTTAGTGGGAGTGGTCACTTCCAGCTTTATATAAGCACTGAATCATGTCCTTTAGAAAGTCTATGATATGCTATTATATAGACTCATCATCGAAAAAATAGTTGCACCCAGAAGGAATCAACTGACAGGAATGTTATTTGGTGGGTAGGTTTGATACTGTGAGACATGCGAATGATTCACACTCAGCCGCACATGTGATGTAACCAAGACCGGGCTTTAGTGCTGTACCCGTGTGCTGTCCATTCTGACTCTATGCTATTTTGTTGGTAGCATCATTTGCAAGTGAAGTATGTTGCAAGACACAACTTCTGTATGTGTAGTTCAATAAATGCTGTCCATATCAGTCTAAATGTATCATTATTTATTGTTCCTGGTAACCTTTATCTTCCTCCATATTTATATGTATATAAAAAAATATATATATGTATATTAATATACATATATATTAATCAATATATATATATCAAACATTTTACGAATTTTGTAATGGTCTGCCAGCTGCAGCTACCAGTGGTGCTTGAAAGTTTGTGACCCCCTTATATTGTTCTATATTTCTGCATAGATGTGACATAACCATAATCATCTATATATATATATATATATCAGATCTGGCAAAAGTGCAAAAGTATGCCAAGTGCGGTTGAGCACCTCTCTATAGAAGCAACATTAGAACAAGGACTACACATCAGGGGCTTCATGATATGAGTTCCATGACTGAGCCTAAGTCTCTACACATAAGTCTAGGATCACTGCATAATGCCAAAGTCCGCTCAAGTGATGTAAAGCACACAGCCTCTGAACTACTGAGTACTGGACATGTGTTCTTTGAAATGATGATACAAACTTGACTGGCAATTTGATGGATGAATCTGTTATCTGTTAGAATCTGTTAGAGTTTCCCTTAGTTCCTTTGAAGGTCAATGTTAATACCACAGCATTTAAAATATTCTAGGAAATTATATGTTTCCATGTTTGTGACTGTTTCCTGTTCCAGCTCCATAAAGATGTAATTTGGTAAGTTTGCTGTAGCCTACACAGAGCTCTGACCTTAACCCCAATTAACACCTTTGAGATGAATTGCAATGTTGTTTGCAAGCCAGGCCTTCTCGTCCAACACCAATACCCGTCCAACACCAATACCTTCACAAATGCTCTTTCAACTGAATGGCAACATTTCAACCACAAATTCCCACAGACACACTCTAAAATTTAATGGATAACCTACCTAGAAAAGATTATAATGCCTATTGTCTTGGAGTGTGATGTCCAGCAAGCTCATATAGCTGTAGTCGCTTTATCCTTCTGGGTCACAGGGATGCTTGAGCCTATACCAGTGTTCATAGGGCGGAGGGCAGGAAACGCTCTGTACAGGCTGCCACAAAGACATATACATTCACTCACATACCGATACTTAACTTTCCCAGTTCACCTGATGTCTTTGGACTGTTGGAGGAAACCAGGACAGCGGGAGGAAACCCACACAGAAATGGGGAACGTGCAAACAAATCGAACCCAGGCCCTTGTGCAATACAGTGACCAGTTGAATAGTATGCAGTGGGAAGCATCTCATGTATACAAAACAAACCATAACATTGCATAACATGTAGTATGTAGAAATACACCAATGAACTAAATGTATTTAAAATCAAATGTATGCAAATTTGTGGCTATTGCATGCAGATTCCATGACAAGCCTCTTCCACTGTTGTAGTGTAGGACAAAATGGTCAAGCGTTCCACCAATGAGAGGCATCTGAAAGGCACTAAGGATACACAGTTCAAAGCTTTTTTAGCTGGTACAGCATTATAGTATATGATGTGTGTGACTGTTCTAAGTGACTGTCTTTGGCTTGAGTCCAAACTCTTAAATGGCCTCTTTCATCCACAGGAAACTTAATGTTCAGTGAGAATCAGCGACTAGCGTCCTGCCAGACCAAACAATTTATCTCCCATTTCTGTAAAACAAAAGTGCAGTGTTTTATGTGATCTGCCAAGGCGTCTCCGTCAGAGCGAATCGCAGCAATTCATCTGAATCTTCCGCCTCACAGGAATCAGCCTGTAAGTGCATCACCGATCCACATTTACCGAAACACAAAAGCATCCTGCCGTGCATTGCTGTGCAAACGAGCCTGTCAGGAGCAGCGTTAGGATTACACCGAGGCTGCTGTCAGCGCAAATAAAGCCAGAAGCACTGAGCGGCGTGGCGAAGCAAACCATTTCAGGGCAGCTAGAAATATTGTTAGGAACCGCAGAGTGTGCCCAGGTTTGAGAGTGGTGTTCAAGTAGCAGCACAAGACTAGCCAGTCATTGCTTTTCCCTCAGCAGTGAGTGAGTTTGAGGTTTTGGTGGCCAGAGATAGTGGCTGTAGCAGTCAGATAAGCAGATGTTCTCTCTCTGCATGGAGATACGCACCATCATGCACCCTCACACGCACATACACACCGAGTTCAGCCACTTTTTTCCAGATGGGCTGAGTATTTGGCTCCCTCACGCTGAGCTGCCATGGTAAGGGCTCCGGCTGAAATTCAGAAACGCAGCTAACCCAAGATAGAGAGGGTTATATAGAGAGAGGGTAATATATATGGTATGGAAAAATGTTTATCAGGGCCTGTTGGGGTTCCTGAAGTTCTAAGGGGGAAGTGGAAAACTGTATTTACATTGTCCTACTTGAATAATGAGAGCTGAGTACATACTACTGCCATACCCCACAAAAACACTGAAGGCTTCTCTTAGTCTTAGTAACAGATCATCACCATAGCAACACTTTTGTGACTGACTTTCATTAGGCCTTTCAGGTCTGTTTAGGGTGTTTCGTGCCTTCCTTCCATTGAATGCTGGGATAGGCTCCAGCAACTCCTGTGAGTCAGAAGGATAAATGGGTTTAGAAGATGAGGGAGTGAGGTCAGTTGCTCATTGCTGCTCTCTTAGGACTGTTATGGTTAATTCTATTACATTTTTACACATAAATGTAAATTCTAGTCCTTTTTTTCCAATTGTTTTGTGTTTGTCTTGCTATCCAGTGGCGCCTAGAGAAGGATGAGTTATGTGAGTCTTGTCTTCTCCAGGTTTCTTCCTCATTTTCTAAGGGAGTTTTTCCTTGCCACTGTCTTCCTTGGCTTGCTCACTGGGGACTAGGAGCCGGATTCTCTGTAAAGCCGTGACGATGACAGATGTGACGACATCTTGTAAAAGTTGCTATATAAATAAACCTTCACTTGACCCTGTCGTTCTTCCTTCAAGTACAAATCCTGTTTTTGTAAATAAAGCCATTTCCAGAATCCTAGACTGTTACAAAATTGGCCTGACTTTAACCAAAATAACGCCCTCAAGATTTACATGTACCCACTCAAGTTCCTGTCCAGCAGACTCTGGATCAAGAGCAAGGGAAGTTTATACCTGCAGAAATCTACCTTTCCAGGTAGGTGTTGACTTTCTTATTTGAATGCATCGTCCCACCTTAACTGCTACAGCTTGTACAGGTGCCAACAGACTGCGTAGAAACATGCTTTCGAGGCTGTAAAGGGATGTTGGCACTTTTCATAAGAATTATTTTTTAGGAATTCCAAACAGGCATGGTTGAGGCGGTTGGTTTCCTGTTCACCAGCTTCTTAATCAATGTTCCGTTCCAGCACTGAAGTCCAGGGTTATTCTGTTAAACAGTAAAACCATAGTGAATAATATGTTGGTAAACCTACATCAACACTAGGGAGATGGGAAAAAGCTAAGGACAGAGTTGGCATCTTATTTGGGAGCTGTTTGCTTGCATTGTGCAATGAAGAACGGGTTACATTCATTGCTTACATACATTGTTTTAAGGTGGAATTGGAAATTCAAATATAAAGCTTCAGCTTTTGTTGTATTTGTTAAGTCATCAGACTCATTTGCGTGTCCGGTACACTGAGCCTCTGATCACCACTCACAGCTGGAATCAGGAATATACAGCCATTCAAGCTTCAGTACCAGCTGGTTCATGGCTTGTTGTGAGCACAAGGGCCTGAGACTGTGGCCTCATCCGCTGCAACCGACTGTGTCAGGTGGATCTTCTGCCAGAATGAGAGAAAAGAGTATCACAACAATCATTCTGATTTCCTATTTGCCAATTCCAAATGACTGGCTATTTCTTTATGTCTAAAGTTTCTCAATGTGTGATGGAGGATGTCGGTGTTTCTACTGTGCTAAACATTCAGGGAAAATAAACTGAAAATGAAAATGAACTGAAATCAATTAAAGGCAAGTCTGTAAACCTTAAACTGAATACTCTTGACCTTTGGACCTTCAAAAGGCACCCTCATTAATATCTGCTTCTGCGATGGATATCCCAATGTGGGTTAGGACAGGGTGGCAATCCTAGTCCTGGAGATCCTGAAGTTCCAACACACATACATATTTAATTTCTTAAAATTAAAAAACCCTTGAAGGCCTTCATTCCAGGTGTGTTGATTAGGGTCCTAGGACCGAGGACCGAGGACCAAGGACCAAGATTGGGTACACTTAAACTGGGGAGTATTTTTAAAAGGCATTGTCAGTAAACACTGTCCATCACTGCAGCCAGAAATGCAAGTTAACTGTCCTGTGCAAAGCAAAAGCCACATTTTCTGGGCTTGAGCTCATCTGAAGTGGACTGATGCAAAGTGGAAACATGTAATGTGGTTTGATGAGTCAGCTTTTTAGATTGTTTATGGAAATAATGAATATTGTGTTCTCCAGACCAAACATGAAAAGGACCATAAAGATTGTTACCACTGTGAAGTTAAAAAGCCAGTCATCTGTCACGGTATGGGGATGTACAAGTGTCCATGCCATGGGCATGAGTGTCTTTCTCAGGAATTACCACACTTAGTTCAACAAGATGAATTCTGCACACGTCTGCGGGTGCTAGACTGGCCTTCAGCCCAGCTCTGTCTCCTATTGGAAATGTGTAGTAAACGTGATGCCCGTCAATATATATATATATATATATATGTTTATATATGTGGTTTGACCACCGACTAATATCCAGAATAACCGCTGTGTGCAGCACAGACAGTAGCTGTGGCCAATAAGGTCCTGGTAGGTTGTCACAGGTATCTTGAGCCATGCTGACTGCAGTGCATCCCACAGCTGCTGGAGGGTGCATGGAGGAGGATCTATAAAGTGAACACGGCAATCGAGGTGGTCCCACAGATACTCAAGGCTGTGGAATTAGTGGGTCAGGTTATTACTTCAAAGTCTTGGTCACGCATTTCCAGGCAATGTCGGAAATTTCCAGCTGTGAGACATGCTTGCTGGAGGATCCATCCTTGCAGATCACACACACCAATCAGCATGTATGAGTGTACGTGATCTGTGAGTGTGTATCTGTATTTACTTGCACTCTTCCACAAGCCTGTGATACTTGGTGTGGTGCACTTCCGCTCATTGGCCTGTGTCCTGTTTGGACCGGGTAGCTGATGGCCTTTCTTACAGACGGGACTTATTCATGCTCACTCTCTGTGTCCAGCCGAATTCTTTAGAATAAGTGAATCAATATGGACTGAGAATCATCAGCCAGCAGCATCCTGTGGGCCGCTTCTGTAACCATTGACGAATGACTACAGGAGGACCAACACAAACAATTATTAACTGTTAGCTGGCAATGAAAGGAGGTGTAACACAGTGGTAAACATGATCCAGTCCCAACTTATTTAGAGCATGTTGAAGGCAACAAATATGGAATAAGTGTATATGTAAAAATAACTATAATAATGGAATCAAAAGATAAAACTTTGAAGTTTGAGGATATCTACAAGATACTCAGAGTATTCCAGAGTACTGGTTGGCCATGTTAATGTTATTTATGATTAAGTGTTTTCATTACTGCCATAATTGTGCATTATTTTTCAGCAAATGACCTTAAATTACCACCCCGAGCTGCATTCCATTGATTCATTCAGTGGAATTTTATGATATTTGCCTTATTGATATTTTCAAACATAAATATGATATATTATACATAATCCAGTCACATTACTTCCTACTTGTGGAAGAACACAAGCTAGTGGTGGCAGGTTTCAATGGCATTCTCTGGGCCCACTCATTCATGTGAAAGATGCTCTCAAGCGATTTGGGTATGAATCTATCCTTGCAGATCACATACACCCTTGCATGCTGATTATCCTCCTTGGGGCAGATGGGATTTTCCAGCAAGACAATGGAACACATCACATGGCTAGAAATGTCCGACACTGGTTGAAAAAGCATGACCAAGACTTTCAAGTACTACACTGGTCTCCTTATACCCCAGACTTAACCCCAGCTGAGCACCTATGGGGCTGCCTTAATTTTTGTGTTCACTCTATGGATCCTCCCCCACATACCTTCCAGCAGCTGTGGGAGCTACACTGCAGTGAGCAGGGCTCCAGATACCTGTGACAGCAGGTTAAGGACCTTGTTAAGTCAGTCCCAGCCCCTCTAGCTGCTGTCTGTGCTGCACATGGTGGTTACTCTGGATATTTATAGAGATTTCATTGTGATACTGAAGTAGCAGTGTTCCACACGTTGTCATACAAGACATCCAAAATACCACTTAGTCACTCATGTGGAATACTGACTGGACTCGGTCAAGAGTGGATTTCACTCAGAGTGAGTCTGTATGCTCATCCATATTGATTCACTCATTCTAAAGCATTCGCCTGGAAACAGAGTGGGCATGAATAAGTCCAGTCTGTAAGAAACCATCAGCTGCCCAGCCCAAACAGGAAACAAACACTTGCCCAGCCTTCTGAGCCACGCTTGCTTGGAGGGTAAAATTGGCTATAATTAGAAAATTGTTGCCTACATTAAGTCTCAGTGTGTCCTCATTTAGAGTCAGCTGCAGTGGCGCAGCACCTGCAACCGCCACCCTTTCTGAATAACAACACTGAGTCGGTTCTGATGAGTAGTTCCAAAAACAAACTCGACTAGACAGGATGAGAAAGCTACTTGTCCACAAGTCCAGTAAACATGCTGCCCAACCCACTGAGATTACAGCCTGCTTTTCAGCCTTGCCTTATGTTTTCCTTCGCCATTTGCAAGCATTTTGTATTAACCGCTTGTTTTTCAAGTCAAGGGATAAAGGTCACCATAGAATACTGTTTTCCTAATCTACTGTAGCCGCACCTTCTGTAATTTTAATGCAGTTTATTCTTGGACTGAGTAAACATGTCTTTGACCTTGAAGGTGGTAAAACACAAGACTTGAGTCATCAGCATTTATGCTAAACCTATTAAACAAAATTATGTAAATAATTGCACACGTTATGTGAATCATGTGATATATATACAGTATATACGCACTGGGACACATCAGCAGCTATAACCTGAGACTGGGTATTCAGCATCAGACCCCCGCTTGCATCCTACCATCTTTCACATTACATTTATGGCAATGACCAGACACTCTTATCCAGAGTGACTTACAACCGTGATAAGCGTTCCATCGGAAAATGTTTCCTAGCTAGTACATAAAGGTACTACTACTGCCCTAACAAGGACCAGTGCTAATACAAATTTATATACAGTATAAGAGCACTACGTAGCATCCGCAAGCCACGGTTTATACTTGGACTTAGATAGAAGAAATGTTTGTTTTGCCATGTTGTGGCAAAACAAACCATTTTAACATATACATTTGTTAGTATTTACTCACGTAAGTGCATCACAAAGAGATGGGTCTTTAGTCTGTGCTTGAAGGCCACAAGAGAGTCTGCTGTTCAGACAACTAGTGGAAGTTCATTCCACCGTCTGGGAGCCAGGACAGGGAAGAGCCTAAACGCTTGTCTTCCATGCATTTTGAAGGATGGCGGGTCTAGTGGAGCTGTACTTGAAGCTCAAAGGGCCCAGGGTGGAGCTTGACTCTTGACCCTTCCCATAAGGTACAGAGGGGCTGGTCCATTCTTGACTTTGTAGACAAGCATCAGAGTTTTCAATTTGATGGGGGCAACTACCAGAACTCAGGAAGCGCAGCAGTGGAGTAACATGAATGAAGCCGGGACAACTGAAGTCGCATCTGCTCAAGCTTTCTAGAGCCTGGGATGAATACTCACCTGCCTTGCTTCCTGCTTTCTCTCCCACAGGTTTCTGGTGTCTGATACACTTTCAAACACTGGCCTTAGAAGACTAAGCTAGCATTTGTTTCCTGTTTGGACTGGGAGGTTTCCGGTTCCTAGACTTGTTCCTGCTTGCTCTCTGTGTGTCTAGTGGAATAAATGACTCAATATGGACTATAGTTCACCAACCATCCAGCCAGCAGTGTCCTGTATGCAGACAAAGGCATTAAGGCACATTAATTCATTCATCTTGTTAGCCCTTATCCTTTAGGAGGGTGCTGAAGCTTATCCCAGCACTCATTGGGCAGATGGCAGGAAACACTCTGGACAGGTTATCAGTCCATTACAGTCACACAGATATATAAATATTCACACCTAGGGGCAATTTAATGTCTCCAATTTGCCTGATCGCAGCTGTTTCGACTGTAGAAGGAAACCCACAGAGGCACAAGGGGAATATGCCCTTCTGAATATGCTCTTCTTTGAGGCAACAACACTACCCACTGCACCACCATGCCACCTCTATCAAGGTCCAGTGGGGTCCTATTTAAAAGACTCTAAAACAGAAGATCAGAGCAGAACTAGACATAGATTATTTTTTCATTGTCTCTATTATTCTCTATGTGTCATTTCATAGTGTTGCAGACAAATGAGAAACAGATGAAAAATAAAGAGAAACCAAATGAGAAATCTGTAATGTCAACACCGTTCTAATTATCAACACTATTCACCACCAACACCCTTCTTTCATTAATCTCACTAATGACTGCAGCTTCTAATGTAAACAACATTTAGCAACTCATAGACAAAAACACACTGACTGTGCAATACAGCTCCCAAAAAAATTAAAATCCTGTTTATTCCACCACTGTGGCCAAAGTTGGGACAACTAAGCTCATAATGGTCCATTCTGCATACAGCTGCAGTATGGGGAAGACTGGTGGTGGCAGAATTTGCCATCATGGCTACATTGAAAACAACATAATATCTGATTTAGCCTTGACCATCTACCAACAACATGTAAAGGGTTAACAGGTTTGTGCTGAGGTTTGGTAAGTCATGGCACAGTGCAGATGTTCAAGATGTTTATTTGTCTCAAGTCTGCAAAGAGAGGAATCGGTCACCGTGTGCGGGGAGGAGCTACATAAATGAAGCCGTTCTCATCCGCTGAAGGAAGCTTCTTCCAAGCCTCAGCCTGGACTTGCTGAGGTTACCTGAATAGAGGTGAACTGCAACACCTCGTCTCAACAGATGCTCATCTGTTGTATGATTTATGAGCAGTATCATACCTGCATGCTTGGGTGTAATCATTGCACTGGTCCTCTTATAGCAGGCGATCTTCTCTGCCTCCTCTACACGACTCGCTCAGTTGAGCTGGCTTACGCTGGAGCCGCAGATAAACGCCAGAGCACGTCCTCCCTCCCCCAGTCCATGCTTTATCTTAGCATTTCAATTGGGGATCCGGGGAAAGCCTAGAAGATGTGACGCCATTGGAGGAAACTGTCAGAAGGCTTTCAGAACCAAATGGGCTTGAATCTCCGTTTGTTGAGCTTCAAATGAGACGCATCCCTAATGTGAAGAAACGCCACAGCTAGCGTATGTACTCCCAGAGAGAAACGAGGGCGGAGGTGACCGGTGACGGCGCGGTATATGGGAGGGGATGACCTGATGAATGGAAAGGCACAAACTTCACTCAGCAGAATCCTTGCAAACTGGCACGTAGGAGTGTAGCGTTTCAATCGATTCTACTCTGCACTTGACGCTTCCTAAGGACATCCATTAAATATTTACATCACTTGTGCAATTTGGCTTGACATTGAGTAACGGATTGTATGACACAGCTTAACATAGCATTCACCTTACTAAGGGGGCAAAACTGATCTTTCCAGTTCACCTTTCTCTGGCGTGCACCGCATGTCAGCTCGTCCGTTTCGGCCACTGACCTCTAATCATTCAGGTCAGGCACTCCAGCAGACCACCTGATGGATTAAACTGACTCTCTACAGGTGTCTAGATGTTCTCCCAGCACTGGGCATAGGCCCACATGAGAGGTGATGATAATGACTAACGTTTTATCCCTGGATCCAGGGAACAGATGTAGCAGCTTCCCTCACTGTTGAATCACCGCTGTGTTCTTTTCAGTAGTGAAAGGAAACGATGCAGAACCCTGAGGAATGCCTAGCTGTCACCGCACCACAGCAGCATCAGATGAGAACAGCATGCCAATAAGATTAATCCTGAAGATTACCTGCAGAAGGTTACCCGGTATCATACAGCGTTCTGGCTTTGATTTATGGCAAATCCATGCATTTGACTAACACATCTTCTTTGATCCCAAACGACCACATCATGCTATCTTTCAAGAGCTCTGAACATTAAATAACTGTAGATGTCTCGCAGCTTAACAACGGTTTGACCTTGTCAGAGAAAGCATTACTGCGATGTCCTTAAAAGGCCTCGAGGAGCTTATTAAACACCATCCATTATAAAGGTCACGGCACTGCATGACCCTCTTGAATCCCTCTACAGCCTAACCAGTGCTGTAGCCCGAGCACAGCCGGCTTTCAGAATGCCTTTGCTCTTACACATACTAACAAGCCCAAAGCAAATGTCTCCACATCACTCCACAGCTCATTGTAAACTGGAGTCTTCCCTTTTTTTTCTCCGCTTCCTTTTTTTATTGCCATATTTTCACGCACACACATTCTGCTGGTGTTTACACAGCTGGAGCTCAGCAGAGGCCTAAACACCGAAAGGTATGAATGCAGTGAATTCACTGGGAGTTGCATGTCGTATGTGATGCATGCAGCAGAAACTGAAACCCGCAAACTGACGTACGATATTCAACTGAAGCTAATGCTGTTCCACGTATAAGACTTTCCAAGCTGGGCTATTCCCATCTCTCCTCACGACACCCTCATACAATGCAATAAACACATCATCACAGTCATTAAAAGAAAAAAAAGCTCTTAAAAAAGATTGGAATTGGAAAATACCAGCTTCACCTTTCACTGTGAATATTGCATCAATAAAAGTGTACCAATGGAATGGAATAAAATCTTCCATTACCATTAAAGTCCTTTAATTTGTCCTTCTTTTATAAAGTTACCATTATATATACAGGGGCTGGACAATGAAACTGAAACACCCGTCATTTAGTGTGGCTAAGTCTTCATTAATTGCACATTGCACCAGTAAGAGCAGAGTGTGAAGGTTCAGTTAGCAGGTAAGAGCACAGTTCTGCTCAAAATACTGCAATGCCCACAACATTATGGGTGACATACCAGAGTTCAAAAGAGGACACATTGTTGGTGCACGTCTTGCTGGCGCATCTGTGACCAAGACAGCAAGTCTTTGTGATGTATCAAGAGCCACGGTATCCGGGGTAATGTCAGCATTCCACCAAGAAGGACGAACCTCCACCAGCATCAAGTAGTGACCTGGCCACTATCCTGCAAGAAGAATGGCTTAAACTCCCTCTGACCACTGTGCAGGACGCAGTATATGTCATTCCCAAGACGAACTGACGCTGTATTGGCCGCAAAAGGAGGCCCTACACCATACTAATAAATGATTGTGGTCTAAAACCAGGTGTTTCAGTTTCATTGTCCAACCCCTGTATATATATATATATATATATATATATATATATATATATATATATATATATATGGATAATTGGTACTGTATTACAACAGTGGTCAATGTCCTCACATCTAGCAGTAAGCCACTTTAATACAGCCATAGGTCATGATTTTATCACAGCTGGTCTTGTTTTCTACTTCACTGGTTTTATGGTCTCTGGTGCCTTATTGCTATTATGTAATACCAACAACATATAGCATGGTAAATAGGCATAGATCTTCAACAGAGAATAATAATTCCAATTAATAATAATCACAATAAACAATTCTGCCCTCAAGTGTCCAAATTATTTTTTCAAAACGTATTGGATAACTATATGACATATTTCTAATTATTCAACATTACCTCTTTTATATGAAACACTTTCCAGTGCATGCTTATGTAATTCATTTTAATGTTTTTCTATTTCCAAAAGCTTCCAAAAATGATTAAGGACACTATCAAAAAAGGTCATTTAGTTATATACACTTCTAAATAAAATAGATTAAGGTCATACCTTATGTTTTAGACTTTATAAATTTAGTCATGCTGCAAAATAGGGAAAATTAGAAGTACTTAACTCTAAAAATAGGTCTTACTTAAATAGACTTACTTAAAATACAACGTACTTCCTCAAATGTCAGGCGGCTCAACCAAAAACAAAGATCTGTCATCAATAGCACAAGCAGTGAAGTCAAGTGGTGCAACCACACCAATACAGCTGTAAAGACAATTAAACGAGGCAATTAAAAACTAGGTATGCACACTAAATCTTTTTAATATAATTTTTAAAAAATGGCATTTTGAAAGCCTTATTAGCCACTGACCCATATATAAATATATCTAAATATGTGTGTCCTAAATGACTGTCATACATACAACAGTGTGACGTCATCATTCACAGCAGTGATGGGTTGAAAAATGACCAGTAGCACTGTTGACATTTGATCCTGACATAATGTTGACACTCTCCTCTTTAAAAAATTCCTCTTGAGGTTATCTCTGTATCCCACAAGCCGGTGCTTGTTTTGAGTGCTGCACTTGTGGAGCTAATGTCAATGTCAAAGAACACTGCTCAATTATTTGTACGGGCCTAATCACAATAGTGCATCAAGGTCAGGTTCACTATGCTGCTGTGATGATGGATTGCACCTATTTGTGCGTCTTAGCCTCTGTTTACGGTTGAGAAAACAACACCTGCTTGTACTAAGTCAGCTTCTTGGAGGTCTATGGAGCTGTATTCATGGGTGTTTGTGGCAGTGGGAGATAAAATACAATTAGTGCCAGGGTGGCTAGCAACTGCAAGCCGCTGAATGTCATCAGGACCTTGAGATTAGAAAGGAAAATCAATTACTGGCTCTTAATGCGCAGGGCCAGGAAAGGAAGGTGCGTCTACACGGTGCTGGAAATTGGCTGGTGGAGGCCAAAAAAGGGCACCTGCTTTACTTTTAGCAACAATGACTTTTTCGACTAGAGGTCAGTGCTTGCTCCTAACCCTTTCCAGAATACAAATGGAGTGGGAGGCTTAATATGGCTGCGATCGCTCAGTGATAGCTTTATATGGGCTGGGGCTCATGTGACTATGTGAAGAGCAGCACCCAATCACAGATGTGCCATCCACCTCATTTTCACAAAGCACCACGGGATCAGATTGTGGCCTGGCCAGACTTAGGCTGGATCAGCAGCTAGAGACAGAGAGGACACATGACTCACTTGCATGTAGCCTAATGAAGCTTTTTAACTGTGTGGGATCAGTGGTGGAATGTAGTTAGAGGAACTATGACCAGCATGACGTGGCCCAATAGCATGAAAGTACTGGGTAGAAGAGATGGTTGAGCATCTGCCAGGCCCTTCTAGATTATTCTGCCCAGGTGCAACACAACAGGGGTCAATCCTGACCATTACTGAGATGAAAGCTGTTATTGCGCCACAGTCAGAGGTAGGTAGAGTAGCCTAAACCCAACCCGTGCACAAAAATGCTGATACTTCATTGAAATAATGGAATGAAAAGGAGCTTAGCACAAAAACAACTTCAGTGGGACTAAACAAAACAGGGCAAAAGCTCCTCACATGCCAAGTTCCTCGTAGAACTGCCGTGGAACGTTTTTGTATATCCACCATTGGTTGGCGTAAAGAGTTTGGCTCTTTTGGCAGTCTAGGAAAAAGCTGAGACTGAGAGATGTGTGCAACAACAAAGTAGTCCAAGAGCCAAACCAACAGAACATTTCAACTAGATGACTCAGCCAGAAACACTCTTGAATATCACTACCAACATACTCAGATGTACAAAACCACCAGAAGTGTAAAGTCATGTCTGGTCAAATGACGTGTGACCCCCTGAGTAGCATATACACGTTAATGATTTAATAGGAAAACAAAATCTGATAAAATATGGTTCTCGTGATGCTGCAGGTTTCCCTGTAAAGCCTGTGATTTCCTTCGAAAGTCAGGGCTCTGGTTGATCTTGGTGGGCGTTCTTTAGACCATGTCAAATGTCTTTACATCTCAACGTCATACATGCAGACTGTCACATAATAATAATAATAATAATAATAATAATAATAGTTTACACTTCTATAGCACCTTTCACAAACCCAAGGACCCAAACACAAAAATAAACCAACAAATAAACAAAAAAATTATCATAAAGAATGAAAATGTTTAGGGAAAAGATACGTTTTTAAGTGAGTTTTGAAGATGGAAAAAAAGGGTGAGGTGCGTATAGATGAAGGTAGGGAGTTCCAGAGTGTGGGGGCAGCAACACTAAATGACCTAAATGATAGAGGAAAGCCTGGACCTAGAGTCAGAAGACCTTAGCTTACATGATGGAACGTAAGGATGAAGGAGGGCTGACAGATAGGTGGGTGCTAGTCCGTGTAGGGCTTTAAAGGTCAGGAGAAGGATCTTATAGTGGATGCGCTCTGTAACTGGTAGCCAGTGTAGCTGAAGAAGGAAGGGGTAGGCGAGGAGGCTGGATGTAAGTACAAGTGTTTTACTACTACTCAAAATAACAAAACAAAAGACAGAAGCAAACCAAGGGAACAGGAAACAGGATGACAAACTAACAATCAAGGATCGAAACATACAACAAGAAACTAAACTAACATGGAACCAAACTATAATCAAACAAGAAACCAAAACGCCAAGCAAACACACAGGGGAACACAAGGAGTATACATGAGCACGGACTAACAAGGAACACCTGGGAAGGGGCAGAGCTACAAACACGGGACCTGGAGGGCGGAGACAGGAGGAGCACAAGACCAAAACAAAAGCACATGGAGCATGACAACAAAGCACATGGACAGGCGGACAGATAGACAGATGTAACACAGACTCCATAAGACGGTCCAACTCCATATGGCCTGGTTACCTGAGCAGTATTGGTGGGGCGTTGCTTACAGCAATGGTAGTAGTAGTTTGATTTTATTGGTCATTTTAGTAGTAGTGTTCTGTCTACCAACATTTGTGAATTTTGAGAGTTAAAAACAAAAAAGTCCAAAACTCGAAAACATCCAAATCAATACAAAAAGAATTAGGAGTTTGGGAAAAGATAGAATATGGGCAGAACCATACTGCAAAAAAAGGCTGACAGTAAAGGGATCTTAAATAAACTGTGACATATTATGTTGTAAACCACATGATTCTGTTTCATTACTGCAGCATTGTTACTGCAACATTCAGAGGATGTTTTGAGGATGTTTTTAGAGCCACAGATTATGCTAGATAATGATGTGTTTGGAGAACGTTATCCTGTCGTGAAGAGGGACATTCTGTGAACAGAAAAAATCCTGCTAAAAACATTAATAGAGCTTGAATATTCTCATAACACTTTTAGAACAAAAGGTTCCAGCTGGGATTAGTGGCAAGAACAATTCATTTTCTAATCTCAACTTTTTTCCAGCAATTTTCCAGACAAAAGCATTAAGCTTATATTATAGTTACTACTCACCTCTGCTGCTGAGGCCACAGACTGCTCATGATTATGTGCTGGCAGGTGTGATATGTCACAGCCCAATGATAAATTGGACATCAACATTACAACCACAGCCATCAGAAAGAACATGATAAAGGGGCACATGATAAAGTGGGAGTGTTTTATTTCCTATGCAGCCTTTGAACATATGACCATATGCTGAAAACAGCTTGTGCGCATGAATAACCCTCAAACATGCCTCTTGTCTCAATTGTTTTGCAGAACATGTGCCCAAAATGTAAAAATTCAGCTTGTAACATTCAGAATTGTCACTTCAGGCCAATTCTTTTGGTTCATTCATTTTCACACAGTGTAAATGGCAGCTCAAATGCATAAAAGTAAAAATCGAGAGACAACGAGAATATGCTGGGATGGAGACACGACTTAAAGGCAGAAATAGTGGCCAGAGTTGTGTAGAGGAGTACTGTCTGAATCAAAATGCAGTGAATGGAAATGACTAACTACCACACAGTATCTCATGTAATTGAGTCACGTTTGATTTGGTCCAATAAAAAATATCTGCCCTAAATTTCCTCTGTTTCTAATTTCGGTGATCACGCTTGGTGCACTGGGCATTTTTGACAATTAAAATGGCCTCTAATGGCTCCTCCTCCTGCAAAAAGATGTATCAGTTAACTCAGCAGAGACCAGAGCCACTTAACATCATATTATTGCTGGACTAAATTAAAACCAGATCCACAGTGGCTGGAAATTTAAGATAAACAGACTAATGCTAATTCCCTTTTTTTCCTAAGCTAAAGTTAATGACCTAGTCACATCACATTTCCCTCCATGCTTTTTAGCTCGGAAACAGTGAGTATGGGAAGAGTTGGTTAGCTGATACCCAGTGTGATCAAATCAGCAACTGATGCTTAAAGTTTGATTGCATTAGGGGCGCCATAGAATGACTTTTTCATCATATTATAATTGATAATACATTTTTTCACTGATGTCTACATAGACAGTGTGGCAAGTGACTTCTTGGGGTGAAATATGCTCAAATATGGTTGATGTGGTCAAATATGCAGGACAAACCAACAGTGTTTTCATCATTAAATAAAGCTGTCCAGAACCTGGATGCCAAGCTTGGGTTCCCATTCACCAGCCTCTTTTGGGAATTTTCCATTCCACCTTAATGAGATTGCAGCTACATCCTGGCACCTGTACAAACTGTGGCTATTATGGTGGACTAGAACATTCGACTAAGAAGATGGCGAATAGGAAGCCAAGTTCAGCCTCATTTAAAGATGAACATCAACCATGCCCATTGACAGTTCCTTGGAAAAGGTTCTCTGAAAACATTTTCAAAAGTGGTGACTTTCCCTTCACAGCCTACAACAGATTTTCACACAGTCCACCGATTTTGTTGCTGTTGTTCTAAGTTTTTGGGGGTGCAAATATAAATGAGTCTAGGCTGTTACATAACAGTGTAGGTTTTGGATTTAGTCAATTTTACCATCCTCTATTTGAAATGGATGATGTGTATTTGAAAGAGGAGCAACAGTGCTTGAGGTTCTGTATGTACTCTCCTTCAAAGACTATGCCAGTACTAATACAGTTCGCAGTCTGTTCACAAGTACAGAGTAGAACTGACCTAAGCTATGTTTACTGTGGTGCTTCTTATGTGCCACGGCAGTGCTTTGTAGACAAATATTTATTACCCAGCGATGGACACTTTTCTCAGAGCTCCTTAACCAGGGTGTGGTAGCTTCTAGCTGACTGCGCTGCCCTCTGGTGGAGGATAGAGTTTGGATTGGTTCATGGTTCTCCAATATGAGAATGTATAACGTTAGAGAGAGACTACTTGGGATGTCAAAAATCCTAGTGATAATTATATCGTATTCACATCCTAAATGGCTCAGCTTCTCAGTTTGTTCCACTGCTAATCTAAACAGCCCCAATCATGTGTACAGAAGGTCAGAGAAGTTTATCCCGTCCCCCTTTATTAAATATGTAAAACTATAATGTCAAATTGATCAGGAATTGGTATGGTACTAAAATTAGTCTCAGGCCTCTTAAGTAGTAAACCTGCTGTGAAAAAATCTGCTGTGGACCGGAGGAGGGTGGGTTCCCCTTTTGAGTCTTGGTTCCTCTCAAGGTTTCTTTCTCTTGCTCTGAGGGGAGTTGCCACTTTCCACTGTTGCCCTTGCTAATTGGGGGCTTGGGCATTGGTTTTCTGTGACAACCACAGTTGTAAAAGCACTACACAAATAAATTTGACTTGACTTGACTTAACTACAGCACACCCATCAAGTTTATTTTCTTATCCCCCACCATGCCCCCAGTTACCCATCTCCTTCCCCACCTACTGTTATCCCATGTATAATAGTATGTTTTTGCTTTTTCACCTTTGTGTATTCATTACTTAAGTACTTAAGTGCCTTGAGTAGGTAAATGGTATCCTAATACTCTAAATTCTAATATCAGGAGTCAAGGGACAGTTGCTTCAGCATATTTATGTTGAAGAGCCTACTGTTGAGTTGAAGAGCCTTCTGTTGAAGGGCCAGTACATTGAAATGCATCAGAATGATTGTCAGTAGTGGTTGCTCGTATGCAGCTAATAAAGCAAATAGAGATTAGACTTAAGTATCCTTGTACTCAATGCTGTTACATTTCCTAGTGTGAGCAAATACTTTTTAACCATTTACCCAATATGAGCCGGAGGAATGCTACAGTAATGGTAGGAACCCAGTATTACATCACGATACATATAAACACTCAGGAAATAACAGCCCTATAACAAGCCCATGAACTCTCTTTGGGAATGGAAAAGGAATGAGAACTAGGCAGAGTTCACCATTCCAGCACAGAGACGGTCTGCTGCAACGTTGCCATCTGCTGGCTGTAATGAAGTATTGCAGAACCATCTCTAATACACACACATATCAACACACACATGCACTCTCTCTACACCTCGCTCCCAAACGTCTAGCCAGTGCTTGATTGTGTCACTAGGCAGACTGCTCCAGTAATGACTGTTTCCTTTCAAGCTCACAAAGGAAAAAAAACACACCCACCATACAGTCCAAATGGCCACGGGCGATGAAATGTATGTCATGGAGCAGTGAAGCATGCTTGGGTTTTGTACCAATTTCCTACAGCCCCCTCAACCATCCCCCCCTCCTTTCTGCCTTAATACTCCAGATCTATTTATAGTATTTGGAAAGGAGCACGACTTGAGCGAATTCCAGGCTTGTAAGAAACTGTGGTAATGAGGTTTGTACACTAAACGCTTTAGGATTTGGGGAATTAGCTGTATGCTATTTCAAAGCTATATTTAAGTGCCTGGACCTCTAATGGCTACAACCATATTTTGTCTTTGAAAACTAGAGAGCATTTTAAGCTCACCATACAAAACATTAGTCACCCGTGACTGAAACATACCGGGGTATACGTCCATTAGCAGGAATAATAGCTGAGTGTGGATTTGGCCTGGACTGTACAAGTTTCTGGATGTAGGCAACATCAATGTTGAGCCAGAAGCCTTGTTTAAGCTGGTCTTGGCTGGTTTAAGGTTAGCCGTGGCCTGGGGATGCTTTACCTGGTCACCCAGCTTGGCCATGCTGGTTAACCAGCATACCAGCACCAAAACACAACATACGCTGGTTTTCCCTTTGACCAGTCAGGCTGCTGGTTTTTCCAGCTAGGAGTATGTAATGTAGACAAAGTAATGGTAGCTCGTTACTTCAATAAGCATGCCTAAATCATCACATGATAGCCTAAAACTGTCTCAAATAGTCTGCCTTATGTGGTTTCTGAC
The DNA here is from genome assembly GCA_024036415.1 of Prochilodus magdalenae. NCBI lineage: Eukaryota > Metazoa > Chordata > Actinopteri > Characiformes > Prochilodontidae > Prochilodus > Prochilodus magdalenae. Next base: position 318,736 of record JAMWET010005462.1, read on the forward strand.
ATCCCAATGAACTAAAATAGGTCCCATTGACACCCACTGTCAGGCTTCAAGATGCTACTACTTTGCCATATGTAATAATGGGTCATACAGTGTTAGAAACCACAAGTTAAGTCACAAGAAGTAAGTCTTGTGCAAATCTAAAACAGTAATAAATATGTCTGGTTATATTTTAGGCAATGGGAAAATCTGCATGTATAGCTGGCTAAATCAGCTGATTCTGACCACTCATAATGAAGATACACTAACATAGAACAGTATGATTTACTGCTGGTCATGGACATAGAGATCCTGGCTTCACCTCTCTAAGTTTTCTGCATGTAGGATTTTTGGACTGGTATTTATAGCCAGCCATGTTATCATTTCAGAAGGATCAGTGCAGTGCGCCCTGCACTCAAAGCCGTTCTCACGGTGCCTAGAGGCAAATGCGTGTAGATTCATATGCTCTGCAGTCTATGATTAGCCTCCTAATTATTCAGTTCCAAGATATGTCACATGATTGGTCCACACTGGGTCTGGATCTGAATAGTAACACACCGTCCAATCTGAATACTTAACAGCAAGCTTTGAGGGAAACCAGACGAAGAGGACCCATAATAGCTGGGACTGTGTTTTTGACATGAGTGGGAAACACTGCTCAGAGAGAGTGGGAACCATTCATGGCTCCCAGCCATTTCAGAGCTTTTTGCATTTTTTGTAGAGGGGATACATTTGTTACACTGCTCAAGGCGCATTAACACACAAAGCAGAGCGTGCGTGAAGCAGGGCATGCGACTGCTGTGCGCTTTCTGTGATCAGTGCAGCATGTTTTACAGTGAGGATCCAAATGTGTGGCCAAATTGGTGGAAAATGTATCTGTGACTGTCTTTCTCTGGCCTTCCTCTGAGCAACTCTCCTTTAAGGAGAAGTCCAGTTTATTCCATTATTAGCACAATTCCAATGCCAGTCAAGGGTTTAGACACACCCAACTAAATAGGTGTTACTAAAAGACTCTACAGGCTTACACTAACAGTCCTAACTGATGTCTGAAATACATATACACAAGGTACCACATACACATTTAAAAGCTCTAGTTACTTTGTGACTTTAAGAATATTCATGATGGACAGACCAATAGAATTGGTCCAAAATTGCATACAAATAAATCTTGCAATATCAATGTGCACTACATGTTAAGACAGCTGTTTCATCCTAGCCTGACTGTATAATCCATGAGGGCTATTTTATAGTTTGATGTCTTCACTTTTATTCTATAATAAAGCCATTCAACCAAAAACAAGGACAACCTTCTATGAGTAGCTGTGTCTTAACTTTAGACTGGTACTGTACATAGTTGAGACGTAAACAAGGTCATTCAGAGTGATGTGACACGCTCCATTCTAGAGGAACCTACTGACTCAGAATTGTTTACAGGGGTGGGGATAGGAACCAGACGTCTGAAGAGTTTGATGCCTCTAAAAGCTGAACTTTGCTGGAGGTTGTTAAATGAACATACCGTCGCTGTTCAAAGAAAACATGTATCTCCATTTTTGTTGATTTTCACTTTCATGCATCATTTGAACACAGCAGCTGCTGTTCACACTGTGTAAAGATTTCATGATAAATGGACCAACAGAAATGGGCCAAAACTGCTTGGATAGATGTCTGGTTCCATTGACTTCCATTCAAATTAGCTGAGGTTTTAGGCCTCTCCTGTAAAGCCATTTTGGAGTTGTTGTTTTTTTTTGGGGGGTTTTTTGGACAGTAACGGTATATTACTGGCTGGATGTTATAAGGCAAAGTAGTCCCCAGTGTCACTGTTGGAAGCAACCTTTTATCTCAAAAATGGTCAGAGGAGAATGGAAAATCACTTTGAACTTCAAAATATGAAACCATTTCTGTTGGTCTGTTTGAAATAAAGGAATCTAAACAAGCTACATTACATGCATGAGCTTGTAATGACACCTAATATAACCATAACCCATGAATGTTTCTAAATGCTAATTCCAACGGGCGTCGTCTGTCATAAATGCTACTTTAACTAATTCATTTAAAAACGCATTCATTTAAAGGTTAGCTAATTTAACCATTATAGCGAATGAGACCTGTTGGATTTAGCATTTGTAAACATTTATGTAGGGTTATGTTAGTTGTCATGACAAGCTTATGCAAGTGTGCTTGTGAAAAGCCATGTTTGGTTCTCTAAGCAGCTTTTCAGTTGAGAGTTTTAGAGTGTTTAATTTCCTGACAGGAACCAAAACAGCGACTAGCATCACTGTAATGAACTCTTCTTGCACCTTTTAAAATTTTTTGTACTTAATGAATGATGTTCAGGTGAACATATTCAATATTCTGTACTCATACTTTAAATCAAGTAAGAGAAAGTCAAATATCAGTTTGACCCTGAATTTGGATTTCTGCACCTTTATTTCCAAAAAAAGTATGAATGTGAAATGAACGACAGCTTCGCAGGAATGTCAGTCTGAGCCTCTAATGATCAGACTAAAGCCAGGAATAACAGGAGCAGGAATTACTCCCCAAAAGCACAAGGATAAGACAATGAGAGGAAGCAAAGCTCAAAAGAAAAAGACTCCCTAATAGCATGAGGAAGAAACACTGAGCTGAAACAAGAGTCAGAGGAAAAATCCCTAAGAACATGAGGACTCTCACAGAGCATGAAGACTCTCACAGAGCATGAGGACTCTCACAGAGCATGAAGACTCTCACAGAGCATGAGGACTCTCACAGAGCATGAAGACTCTCACAGAGCATGAAGACTCTCACAGAGCATGAAGACTCTCACAGAGCATGAAGAGAAAGCATTAAGAGGAATGAAGATGCAAAGAAAGAGTTCTTAGGAGCATAAGGAAGAAACACTGAGATGAAACCAAGACTGGCATGGAAAAACACCCTAAGAACATGAAGATGGAATGCTGAGAGAGATGGCAAGATTCAAATGGCAAATTATCCTAAGAGGATGAGAAAGAACCACTGGAATGAACCTGGACTGGGATAGAAAACTTTACCAAGAGCATAAAGATGGAATGCCAAGAAGAACCAAGGCTCAAAATGAAAAACTCCTGAACAGCATGGAATCACCATGACCCAAAAGCTGAATCCATCCTCTTCTGGGCCACATTGGATGGTGGATTTGTAATATGAGCAGGAAGTGCTCAAAGAAGATTTAATGGAGGCACTAGGATCATGCAGAAGATCCATATAGAGGTCCATATTGTAATCTTAAAGGTCTTTCAGAAAGCTAAAGCTGGAGGACACTGGTTGTGTTGGACTTATACATGATTTTGGATATACCTGTAGAACATAGTATGTAAGGAATTCCATATGGGTGTCGGGCTTACAACTTCCTCACAACTTTCTCTTTCATTCCCTCTGTACTTTCCTCCCAACTGGGGAGGAACCCTTGTGGCACTACTTGTAGTCTACTGGAGTCGACTCAAGTCTGATTTACTGCTCATTAAAAAAAGAGCTGAGGTTTTTCAAAGCTGCCAAGCCATTTCATTTACTTTCACCGTTTGCTCTAAACAAGCCCAATTTCACAGTCGAGTGGAGTGAGAGTGATTGGTTGTTCTCAGCAGGAAATCCTATCTTGTTATGTCTGTCTGGTTATTTGATGCCACTGAAACAAAATGACTGACTTGCATTTGAAACATTCATTCTCCTATACCCAGCGCACTGGGGCTAACAGATGATACTGTTACCTGAGAATCAAGGCTAAGAGCATTACAAGCCTATTTTTACCCCCTAAAGGAAAACAGATTTCAGATTTGGTTGCTAACAAGTCAGTTGTGCCATGTGGAGGTATGAGAAGCAAAGACTGTCATCCTACTGGCCCTGACCATTTGTTAGTAATCCTCCAAAGGATAAGGGCTATTTCCAGATATTTTGACCTCCAGATATGGACACCTATGGAGCATAAGTCTTGGCTCTGACCTGCTTTTCTAAATATGTACACTGGCAAAACGTCATTGGAATTAGTGGTGTTCCCTGAGGCACCTCAATAACCTTCTCGCCCTGGACAGATTATCCTTGAGGCAGCCGGTTCTTGTGTATGAAGCACTTCTCTAGCTAACCCTGCTAGAAGCCAAACTTGTGATGCTACGTGTCCAGCTGAAACACTGTGCTGTACCCAGAAGGAAGTGTCCGATGAGCTACACATACATAAGTAATCTCTGGGTATGGCGTCCAGCATGGAGTTCCTGTGGTAATCCTGTGGTGTCCTGTGATAATCCATCCTGTGCAGCCTGAATATTCTCACACAGTTCCTGCAGATTTTGCAGTAAGGGAGGAGGTGTAGTGACACCAGGCCTTCTGCACACCTGACAACAAACCGTTCATCATGGTGCTGACCATGGTATCTCCACCCACAGATTTGTTGTTCGTCTCCAACAAATTTGACAAAAGCGGGACTCGTCACTAAAGACGACCCACTGCGTTTCTGAGTCACTCCATGACAGTCTGGCACGACACCATTGTGGTCTTTGGCGATGCCTGTGGTGCTGGCACTAATAGGGTGACTTATGGAGGGCATCACTGCTCACTGAATGTCCAGAATTGTGGCTGTTGGGTCAGTCATGTACCCCTTCCCTACATCACCAGTGTGAAACCTGAGTCATTCGCATGTCTCACTATGTCAAACCTACTCGCCAATTCTGGACATCCCAGTGTCCCTGCTAACTATCTGACACATGTGAAGTTGTACAGAACTAACTATCTTTGTACACAGTTGCCTAGTTCAGGTTGTTGTTAGCATCACATCAATGGTGTAGTGAGATGATATGATTTGTCTTGTTTGTGTCCTCTGTTCCTTTGCTGAAACATCTTTGAGGAGAATATTCAGCTCTCTGTCGCGCCTTCTCGACTCTGTTTATTCTCTATCTTCCGCTTCAACAGGAAGAACTCAAGCAGTAAAAGTACAAAACCGGTGACTTCACAGTGCACTGCGTCCACACAGCTCTGTTCATGCTGTTCATATCGCAACTTGTTTGAGAGAATATCCTGGCTCCAGGGCTCATCTTTAGCCCACCGCAACACAGCCAGAGCCATTAGAGCAGCAGCTGCAGGACACGGAGCCAGATAGTGCCGGCCTGCACAGTAATTCATCTCCGAATTATTTGGTTTGGAACGGGGCTCAAGGCTCGACTCAAAAGGCATTTTCTAGAAGGTGTTCTTCCCTTGATGCCCTCCCCAGTTGTTCCTGAGCACTCACCCCCCCACCACCACCCCTTTGCAAGGCAGCTAAAGAGCGTTCAAAAGCCAAGAGAGGATTAGCGCCACCGACCCAGCCAAGTTTATCTGTAGGTGCTGAAGCGACTCTTTCGATTTGGGGTTGCCGGAAACTTCTGTTTATTTGTGCTGACCATTTTGCCATGTAAGGAGCCTAAATCAAACTGGATAGAAGGGAGTGGTTATGAAAGACACCTACTACTGGTTTGTGGTAAATATAAATAAATAAATAAATAAATAATGCAGCAATTTTGGTTAACATCATAGCAAATACAGAACCACATACAACCACATTTCACCATACAAAGAAACAGTTACAGCAGTATATATACGATTATGTAATCTGTCAAATTAATAATTGTCCTGGTTCCTCCTCCTCCCTCTTCACTCCTCCCACCATTTACTTTTCAGTCTGTAGAACTGTTGTGAGTTCATCTCTGAAGATAGATAGATAGATAGATAGATAGATAGATAGATAGATAGATAGATAGATAGATAGATAGATAGATAGATAGATAGATAGATAGATAGATAGATACTTTATTGATCCCAGAGGGAAATTCAAGAAAGGGGTCTCCCAAGATGGGAACCTTTACAACTCCATGCTGAGACCTCTGGCATGTCGTGTTAGCCAACACAGCATCTTGACGATGGTTAAAGACAATACTTCTGTATGTGTAGCTCAATAAATATTACTGGTAACCTTTACCTACCTCCCCAGTAGCACTTCCTTCCTTCTTGGTGCAACTATTCCTTTGATTGTTGAGTGTATATGTATAAAAATGTATGCATTTTTGTATTTTTTTGGCAAAATGGCAGTAGGGTACATAGTGGCTATTGGAATATATTACCCAAATCAACTTTAAATTTGTCAGTGTTTCATCTTTAACACTATCAGACAAGCTCAACAAGCATGCATGGTTTCACCACTTGTTGTGGGTAGAGATTAAAATGGCTGTACATATGTTATAAGCATCCTGAGCTCTGGGTCTGAAATCTGAGTCTGCACAATTGTCCACAGTGAACGGTTTCTCATTAAACCACTCTGAATGGCTCTGCTGTAGTCTCCGTGATTGAATTATGCATGCTGACATGTTGGATTCCATATACACAAGCTATACATCATCTCTAGACATGAAAAGAGCATGAGAACACTAATGAAGATTTCATTTCATTAGGCTTATGTGCTCAGTGTGGTGCCACCCCATGCTGTGCACTGTAACATACATACTGTTTGCACCCCCTTCAGAACAAAGGGTGAGGGAGAGGGAGCTTGGGTGGGGGTAGTTTTTTACTCGTCCACCAGGTGTCAGGCTTTCCATAGACTTTGAGAGAGAGATGCAGCCCCCTCCACCAGAGATGATTTATTCACCCTGTCAACATCACGTTGTTGTTGTTGTTGTTGTTATGCTGATATTGAGATGCTTAGAAAAGCTGCCTGATCAGGCAACAGTAACTTTAATAAAAGCCCTTTCTTCTTCATGCGTTCAAGCACTGGCGTAAACATGATTACCAAGAAAATTATACAGGCAAAAAGCTATTTTCCACATCATTTGGGCACAATTATGAGCAGAATTGAAATGTGTTCTGCAACCGTAGGGTTTTTCTTCTCTTCCTTTCATTCTTGCACCCATTTGAGTCTATTTTGACTTGAAGAGATTGATGTCTCTCCATCACTAGCCACATCGGGTCTGCAAAAAACTGGAGACTGGTTCTCTCCATCCTGTGACTGTTCTCTGCTGCCCATCATTAGTGGGTTTAGCTGGACCCTGAGCTGGCATTTAAAGTTGCTAAAGGTTACAGACGTAACACGAGAGCAAAGACACAAAGATTTTGATTGACACCTGTGGCCAATTAGCTGCTGTTGCCAAGGCCTCCAGCAGAACACAGGGGAGCAAAACGAGACTGTCTGCCAAATTAAAGCTGCATCTCCGATGGGTCAACTCAGTGGTGTCAGAGGTTTAGGCCTTCTGTCTTTATTGTACTGGCATATCTCATAACTCACACGTCGAATGTGCTGTTCACTGCTCCGGTCATTTTCAGGCCCACATTTCACAGGATATGAAAAAGGTTCTTCATAATGTATATTATAATGCTGTTTCAACCGAAAAATGAATTATTCATTTCATTAGACTGCTAGCGCCTTTTAGTGTAAGCAAGGGGAGGCTTGAATTGAACATGAATATTGAACATGAACAAGGTATTTTCTGTGTTTATGTATTTCCTATATATATACACAAACCTTTTTGATCATATTATGGACTCATGATAGGATATGTATGTGGTGACATTTCATTTTCCAACTGTCTAAACAAAGCCTTGTATCTCAATTTTGAGAATTATATTCAGTTCTAATCATTATTTGATTGAATTTGTGTTATCCATCACACTGCATGTACGCTTCATGATGACTGGACCAAACAAAATGATCCATAATCACCTGGAAGACAAGCCTGTTTACAATGACTTACATTAAATGTGAAGTATGTTTTTGTTTCTTCTCCTGCATTATAACAAGTTCAATGTAAGCTCACCTTTACGTTAAAAGTGGTAGTAACACCATCTTAAATGTATTGGATTACATATTCAGCTATAATACCTGAAAAGCAGCATATTTAGAATACATTAAGAATGCATACTGATATGTCGGATAGGAATACAGTCTTACTGTTGTAAATTGCTTTGAATTCACACTGTTCCTTGCGGTAGCTGGCTGGTATTCCTATTATTCCCATCTCTGCACACACTCCCTCCTAAATGGTCACTCCAATGGACACCCCCCCACCAACCCATCTCTGCACACATTCCCTCCTAAATGCCCTATATCTACTTATATTTTATTATTTTATCGTTCTGTACCAATGTTTACACATTTTGCACTGATAAATTATTATTTATATTACTGCGTACTTGCACTGTCTGTATGGCTGACACCAGCCATCTTCTTTGCTCAGCAAATGGTTTACCACTACCTCCATCTATAATTTACACTTTACTTTACACAGACACTAAGGACTAAGGATTTTTACACTTTCATACTTTATATTGTATCTCTGTCTCTATCTGTACAACTCTATCTTGTGCTTCTGTTGTTACTTCTGTGTAGTTTGTACATCTGCTATCTATCTATCTATCTATCTATCTATCTATCTATCTATCTATCTATCTATCATCTACTCATCGCCTTCGCTTCCCTCAAACTTCCATCTCATTTGCCTTATACCAACAACAATATCTGAGCTAAGGTCTATATAATGAGGAGCTGTGTGATTTTCAGTTATGGCATGAATGACACTGAAGCACATGGCTTAAATTTTTAACACCATTGCTTATCACTTGTATTCACTGCTGAGGACACTGTTCAGGTCGGTCATCCCTTGCAGATTAATAATAAGCTAATATCATTGATTTATCAGTTTACTTAGGCTTTGGCAGGCACTGAGTTTGTACAGAAGCTAGTTTTGAGTTCATCTTTAAGCCATTGTTTTAGGATGCAAGAATTCTAAAAGTATTGCCCCTAATTATGCCATAATGCCATTGATATCAGTTGAATTCCATTACAACCTTACACTGTTCAGATATACAGTATATGACCTATATTATGGTGGCATATTAGAATTGACAGGTATTGCTATCAGGCAGATATCAGGTTGAGAATGCTGGATTGGATATCTGAGCAAGAAGTAACCTGATCCTGTAAAAATGTCTGTCCTGAAATAGCGCTTAGTCTCAGTGTGTGATGTGATATTATCTGTGTATTTCTTCCTGTGGGGTAGTTGCGTATTTTAGTGGTTTGCTCATCTCAAGTGCTTCCATTCAAACAGCTCATTTTAAACCTTGTTTGCTACTGAATGTGGATTCTTTACATGGTGGGCGGTGGAGGTCGTTAGGGTTGGGATTCTTGTTTCATGGTTGCTCATCAAAAGCTTCAGCCAGTGTTGTGTTTTATACCCTTCCTATTATTGGCTACCTGCCAGCAGAACCTTCAACATGACTGTCAGAAAGTTTGAATATGACATCAGAGCAGTGTTACTTCTTCATAACGTAATGATGGACGGACTCATCTGGACACTACACTATTGTTTCTTGAGGTACAAAGTGATGTTATAGACAGGACAGGCTGGTGCTAGCTGGTTAGCATGCTAACTTCAGTAGATATCTCTGCAACATGATGTCTTTCACATGTCGACAATATCGCCATCCTTTACAACGCCATTTTAGGTGATTTCGGAATATTTTGGGCTATAATTTGCTCCAAGAAGTCCAGATTGAACTTCCAGCACATCCCACAGATACTTGATCCCATTGAGCTCAGGGAATCTGGAGGCCAGTATAACACCTTAAACTCTTTGCCATTTTTTCTAGCCATAAACTGCCGCTTGTTAAGGACACTCAGGTTCTCACATCTGCCAATTTCTTTCACATTCAAGACATCAACTACAAGAGCTGATTGTTTGCTTAGCATCCCAGTATATCCCCAAGACTGACATGCACTACTATATGTTATTTAATTCTCTTGGAACAAAACTGTTACTGTGCCTTTAATCTTTATATATGTATATGGACTGTGCCCTGATTGGCTGTGTTGTATTATACAAATATTCTTAAACTTTTAGAAAATAGGTTTTCATTAGGGACTATATTGCCTCACAACACCCTGCAGATATTTCTCCACGATAAATGTGTTTGTGAAAGTAATTTTAGGCCTAAATCTAATCTCAGAAATATCATACAAATATGGCTCAGGCATTTCATGTAATAGCCTTCTCCGAGGCAGCTTTTAGGAATCATTAAACATCTGGTCTCTGTCACCGTCACTATGAATTATTTTGACTCAGTAGGTCATTTGGATTTGTTTGTTGTTGTTTATTTATTAATTATTATATTCAGAAAGCTGGAAAAATCTGTGGAATCCCACTTTAAAACTTTCTTTCTCAGGGAGACCTACTAAGTTCTACTATAGATAAAAAGACTGGGTTATCATACTTTAAACTTAATAATAGTTAAGATATATACTTATATATATATATATCTTATATATATATAATACTTAAAGCAAAAATATGGAGTCAAACAATCAACAGAATGAATTGATGGCCTGTCCCCAGAAAATGTTTATCCTTCTGGGTTGCAAGAGGTGCTGGAGGTTATCCCAGCATTCAGTGGGTGGAGGGCTTGTAACACTATGGACTGGCCATCTGTCCATCAAAGGGCAGACACACAGACATACACACTCACACATACACATTTACACCTGGGAGCTATTTAGTATATCCAGTTCACCTGACCTCATGTCTGTAGACTGTAGGAAACCGGGAGCATCCACAGGAAACCCATGGAGACACGGAGAGAACATACAAACTTTGCACAGAAGGGACCCCGGATGCCCCTGCCCGGAATCGTACTCAGGCCCTTCTTGCTGTGAGGCACCACTGTGCTACCATGTCCACATGTCCCCATATTTAACTGTAAATGTAAAGTCCTAAGATCTCGGGTTGTGCTTGTTTTGGCCAGCAGAGGGGGCTGGTTGCTGTTATCTTACCAGTACCTACCACATGCTTGTCTCATTTTAGGAAATACTGCTGTGTCAAACTCCACCAGAAGCTAGTAAGTGGGTCCACAACATCACCACCAGAAAGGAGGTAACCCAGGCATTAAAGGCCGGGGTGGGATTACAGGACTTAGACAGTCACAGTGGTATTAGTTAGGCTATCTGATTTGTATATGCAATGCAATCTCCTTCAGATCAATTAAAACATATCTATCTATCTATCTATCTATCTATCTATCTATCTATCTATCTATCTATCTATCTGTCTGTCTGTCTGTCTGTCTGTCTATCTATCTATCTATCTATCTATCTATCTATCGGTGACCATGCCATCTACAAATAGTGTGGGGTGTTCTGCTACCTGGGGTGTGTTTAGGGTCTGGCTCTTTTTACTGCTAAACCTTGAATATGAATATGAATTATGGGCCCATACATCCATGGAAACCTATTTGTTAAACGTATCCATCTGCTGCTAGAGTCTGGGAAAAGCAAGAAAGGTGTGGAGAGGTTTTTTTTTTTTCTGGACTGCTATCTTGTGATCTCATGGTAAGAAAATTAATCGTGAGATCACAAGATAATTAAGTCATGATCTCAAAATAATTATCCACAACATTGGCTCTGGAGTTCCTTAGAAATCTTCTACTTATGGACACAGCACACACTGTAGGCCTATTTATTATGCTAAACCATCCTACTCATTACAAGGCTATGAGGAAGACAGACCAGTATTACAGAGAGTCCTGAACAATAGCCTATATCTGAATAGGCTCGGTAACGCTTGCTACGTGTACTGGTTTAAGCAGCCCCCGCCAGAAACGTGCCGAGTGCAACTCCACTATCGGCCTGCATTAGACGACCACCTCTCTTATCAGCTGTGGGCTGAAAGGAAACGGGTGATTTCCCAACACACCCAACGTTACTGCACAGATGCCAGGCAGTTTATTCGTTGGAACAGCGGTTTAATCTCGGTGTAAGGCGGTGGGAAGTTCTACATCTGCGCAGTAAGTCTAGCTGTCCATCCGTCCATTTTTCCACAGTTTCAGTTCAAACACTAAGGAGCTAATGGGCATGCGCGGCATGTACTGTGGCTCATAGGAAGTTTGGAGTTTTAGCAGCAGCAGGACCTGATTCGGCATGAGCGGTAAGAAAACAGAATTTTAACCTAAACTTTCTCACCCTACTCGGCTTTAGACTCGACTGTTCAGTATCAGAAGAGTTGTAAAGTCAGTGAAAAGTGAGGTGGGGCGGTCCTACTACGCTTTATCCGCCAGGAGGGAAACACTCAGGTGTTGTTGGAGCAACAGGACGTTTGTTTGCTAGCAGTTGCTGCTGGTGCTTCTGCTGCTCTCCCATCAGGAGGGGCAGACCGGCTCCAGGTACATTGGCTAGTTAAGTTGTCGGTTACCGTAGTTACTGGAGACTGGTTTTATAATGTCGTGGTGAAAACCTGTGACTGTTCATTGTGCTTATTTCGTTAAATGGATGGTCGTTTTGCTACTCAGTCATTTGAAAAGCGAAACCAGCTCCTTGGTGTTTACAGTAATTGACCATTACTTCCGTTTCGGCTCACCTTAAAAACTCCCGAGTGTGAGCTGAATAGTAATATACAGGCTCATTGGCTGCCTTTACTGCCCTGTTATCAGTCTGGCAGAGAAACCCAGTTAGATAGCGTTGTCTTTCTGGGTCAGCCTAGGGAAGGATGTTGTTTTGGCTCTGACTGTGTCCAGTATGAGTTCCTATGGATCTTAAGTGTTACTATTCCAAGAAGAAGTTCCAGGCGCCAGAGTTAAGGTCGCCACACTGTCAGCTGTAAAGGCCCAGTGTTCACTTCTGCTTTCTTTTACAATCATCATCAGAAACACAGCTACAGGTTTGACGTAGTAGGTTTGACATTGTGAGAGTGACTCAAGTTTCACATTCTGCCAGACATGTGACATAAGCAGTGACGGGCCTTATCAATGTACCTGACTGACTCAACAGCCACAATTCCATACCCTGAGCAAGCAGTAATGCTCTCCATGAGCCATCCTGTTATGAAGACAGCCTTTAACACCATGGCCGGACTGTCATGGAGTGACTCAGAATGACAGCGGGTCATCTTCAGTGACGAGTCCTGCATTTGTCTTGGCGGAGACGACCAACAAATCTGTGTGTGGAGGCACCGTGGTCAACACCAAGATAAAGAGTTTGTTGTCACGCATCACAGGTCCAGAAGGCCTGGTGTCACTCCACCTACACTCCTACCTCCAATTCTGTGGGTACAAAACAAACCCTGTGTGAGTTAAAGAGATATTGAAGCTGCATTCCCTCCTTTGGATCTATTCAGTACAGGACACTATTTGTGGTATAAATGGCATGATTTATTATGACTATGACTTTTTATATGCAAAACACGTAATCAGCTCATGTTAGGTGAAAAGACTTTAGTGTCACTCTCGATCCACCAATCCTTTGGTATAAGCTCATTAATTAGTCTGGCACTGATGTCTATTAAAATAATCATAAGCACAGAACACTGAAGGAAATCAGTTTCCGTTAGGTTAAAGCAAGCTCTGTCCAACAGGTCAAGACAAGCTCAAAACACAGTGCATGGTGTGTGTTTTGAAGCTCTAGGAGTGTTTACTTAAAACGTCAAACTCTTTTATTTCACTGTTTCATTCAGCATAACACCATGGCAGCCTGGGCCAATGAATGAGCTCTGAGACACTGGAAAAAGAATGGAACTGTTGTCCTCCTTATACTCACTGACCGATCTGAATGGGAGAAAAGGCAGCCAGTGCCTAACAGCTCTATGTGGTTCATTTGTTTTTATTTTGTGTACGCTGTGAAATGAAAGCCTACACTGGGCTGTTTGGACTAGTAATGAGAAGGAATAGTTCTATCTGGAGAAAGAAAGCATTTAACAGGCCCTGGGAATAAGGCAAGTTTATTTACGTAGCCCGTCCTCGTTTACTTTGGCCATTCCAAGCCTTAAGATGAAAGAGGCGTTCCCAATTCCAGGTTGTGCATTTAGGCCAGCACTGGTGTGTAATGGTTCCTACTGTCTATTTGCATTTTGTTTTCATCAGTACCAACGCACACAGCCATGTCATGTATTTTCACAGCAGAACAAAAAGCACACAAGATGTGGGTGCCGTTAAGAAAGCCAAACAGCTATCTGTGAACCATGAAGTCAGCCTTTTTATTATCTTATTAGCACATTATTGCATAGTCGTGGTCTGATTTGGTTCCTTGCTAGGCCTATCAGGCAGGCCAGAGCCCGTCTTTGTAGTCAGCATGTTCCTCATTGGGATACAGTGTTATCTCGCTGCAGCAGAAGATGTGGTGCTGAAATCAGCTCCTTTCAGTCATTAAACCTTTTCATATGCATGTTCGTTATTTAGTAATTGAAAAAACACACCACGGTACAGAAGCACGGAATTGCTCTATTTAAATTAAATGATGTGAAAACCTGTTTTGTTTGCAGGTTCATGTAAAAATGACTATGGAAAACTGACATTTTCTGAGCTTGATATACTATGTAAACATTTAGTTTCAAATGTTGATGCCCCACTGCATACAGTCAGTATGGAAGATGAAGTGCAAAAACAGCCCTTCTCCAAAAATTCAGCCTGAAAAATACAAAGTGCAATAATATATGTATGACATATTGCCTTTATGGTGCTACTACCCTTACTGGCCTCATAGCTTTCAGTGAACTTTTATGTAGCTGTAAAAAAGTTAAGAATTTGTAGCCTTTGGTGGATTCACTACTTTAACACACTCCCTGCCACTCTGGTAGGGCTTGTTAATGAGCGGGTCAATTGAATCAGGTGAGCTGGGAACAGGGAAATCACAAAAATGTGCAGTGCAGGGTGCCTAGATAACTTAAAAATAAGGCAATGTTAGAAAAGGTTTTTTTTATTTATTTATTTATTTTTTTTTATTTACCTGGCAGTGTTATTTGATCAGATTATAATCAGACCCTGGTTCATCACTGACCAAGAGTAATTTGCTTTCTTTCTCATTGCAGAATATACGATCTAACAGAGCAAAGCTGAAAAATCACCCACTGTTTTCGAACATGTTCTTAGCAGGTGACCTGGAGCACTTGGCAGAAATAGGTGAGTTTGTACCCTCTCTTATTTTTTCTTGTTAAATGACTATAAAATTATTTTAATGGTTAATCAAGACATCTTTTTCTGAATTTGCTGAAAAGGCCAAATGATTTTAGCAGACATCTGTAATAAGTTATATAAAGCCTTTTTAAAATTCATATATATATATACACACTTTGTACGCCGAAGTGTGATCACATGAGATCTGGTTTTAGTGTAAAGAGCATATGAGAACACTTTTTCCATTTTTTTTTCCATTGAGTTTTTTGTTTGTTATTTCATCTTATTGCGATACAAATCAGCAAACTTCGCACGGTCACTTTCATTTTATTTAAATTTCTGTTGAATTTGTTCAAAATTCATCTCTGATTACTTCCAAATCACAAAGTCTGAATGATGGAATCATAACTGTAATCACAGTGTGTCCTGGGTGCATGTTTACCTGCCTTTTCATGCTCTCAAGTGAAATCCAGGCCTGTCACAATAATAACATTTTACCTGATGATTATGTTTTATATAAATAATTACAATTAGCTGTTTAATTCTCTATGTGTTCATTGGATACAACAAAATTGGGGCGTAATCCCGAAAGTTTGATGTTACAGTGAAATTGTGATGTCACAATTAGTGTTTGAATTAGTGTGAGAATGTTCATTCTACTACTTGTGCCATCTAATGCAGCTGCACTGGTTAAACACCAATGGACGATCAGATAACAGTCAGCAATCAATCAAAACGTAATTTCAGCACCTCTCCTGCCTCCCAGCTCCAGTCTCATTGGAAAGGCATGCTGTTTTTTTCTGACGCAAATGTTTGTGAAAGTCATGTGTGATTTTGTAGTCAACATTGAGTCCATAACTCTGAGGCTAGGCTAATTTTCTCTGTGACAAGAATGAAAGGCATTTTTGAAAATTGCTGCTATTGCACCATGTGGTTAGCCAAAATGTTCCAAAGGCAAACCAAAGGTTTTTTTTTTTTTTGCAAATGGACATTTTTCCTATAAAATGAAGCCAAATCATTTGAATTACAAAACTGAACACTGCTGTGCACTGAGTTGATATCACAAGTCTGAAGTCATCACCAGTTCCCAACATAAGCCAGCTAGATTTGTCAAACATGGTAATTGGTTTGGCAGTTTTAGCCTGCAGTTTGAGTAGCTGGTGTTAGTATGTTGCACAGGGGAGTTTGCTTGCTTATAGCATGTGTGGAGGGTTATGAAGCAAATTATCCGCCTCAACGACTAAGGGTGGAGGCAGTTCCAGATTCCTTAGAGTCCACATCATCCAAGCGCTGACATGATCCATCGTGGCCAGCCTAGTCCTGGAAGACCCTCCAGTACAACAAGTCCATCTGGTCTTAACTCAAAAGGCCCAGCAGCTCACAACTTCCATTTGGAAAATATCTTTAAAACTCCCTGCAGCTGCAAAACCAGAACATTTGCAGAGATGAACCTACACTGGGCACAGCATCTTTACCCCTCTGCCGTCTGGCAAGCGCTACAAAGCCTTGTATGCCTGAATGAGCAGACTGAAAACAGTTCTTACCCCCGTGCACTCACTACGGAACACACAATGCTCAGCCCCCTCAATGCTCAATGCAGATATATCCAGTCTGTTTCTAGTGGCACTGTCTGCATTAGATCCCAACCACCCTGACTGTTTTTATTACTGTTCTACTACCCTTGAAGTGCAATAATCTATCTCAATGCTGGAGCAGTTTCCCCTATTCATTTTACCCCTCTTTCAGTGCAGTACTTTATTTATTGTACCTTGCCTTCAAGTGCAATATCCCTTCAACATTGCTCATTGCACAGTACCAGGCTATTTTAGTTATCAATATTTATGTATCTATAGACTATAAGTGTGATTATACATCATACTTTATAGTTTCTCTTTCGTAAAGCATCTCCAGGCTTGCTCCAAATGGCCTCATTGTTCTTGTCCCGAGGCCAAACTATCTTCTATATTGCATCTTATTCATATTTATACTGCTAAATGACTTCATGATTTGCATGTTCAAGTGAAGTGACAGGACAAAGCATATTGGCTTTGGAGCAGTTTTATTTGCCACAGGGCACAAGTGCTAGAGCCTATCCCAGAGCTCATTGGGAGGAAGGCAGGAAACACCTGAACAGGTCGCCAGTCCCCCACAGAGCAGACATGCGCGTTAACACACGAGGCATGCAATTTAGCATCTGCAGCTCACCTTACCGCATGTCTTTGGGTTGTTTGTGAGAAATACCACATAGACATGGGGAGAACATGCAGACTCCACACAGACAGACTGTGAACATACGACTGGGGATATCGAACCCAGGCCCTTCTTGCTTAGAGGCGTCAGCACTACCCACTGCTCCACTGTGCCTCACCCCCTTCATTTTTATCATAGGGGAAAATCAGTTTGGCCCAAGTTGGGAATTATGGGAATGATTCAGATTTCAAAATGACAACATTACTTCTGTACAATGAAATGCTCATCCCTGGTAGGCCAGCAGTATTAGAATTTAAAAATCTAGGTTATCATGCTGCAAATTTCCCAGTTTTCTTTGCTGACTGACTGAGATGGTAGATTTCTGTATTTATTTAATCTTCTTTTGCAATGTTGACACAAATGACATGAGAATAATTTGAACTCCCTCTTTCCTGAATTCTGATTGAACGTGTCTGCGGACAGAGTTTGCTCCAGAGTCTGAGCTTCAGAGCTCTGTGTGTGTATCATATTTGAAGAGAAAGAAAATCCCCTTCTTTCCCCAAAACGTCTGTGATGTGTGCTCATGACTCAGCTATGACCTCACTAATCTGTCTGGAATGGGATTAGCAGTGCGAGAAGCCTGCAGCGGGCCTTGTTCCTGTCTGAGTCAGCTGTTGAGCTGGTGCTAAGGAAGGAAGTATTCTACGTGAAGATTCAAACCGAAAGCTGTCCCTACCCCCCCCAACACCAACACCGTGGATTTTACATACTGCTCCCTGTCTAGCTATTTTTAGCCAGCCCGCTCTTGCGAGAAGGACAGGTCACTCTTTAGATAAGGCTGACCGCCTGTCTGCGCTTATAATTGCATCTGTGGAGGAGATAACAGCATATTGTTAATTAAACAGACAGGGAGGCAACTGCATTCCTTCAGCTTTGAGTCACTGTGTCCACCCCTCAAGCCATCTGCATGTCTGAACGAAAACATTCTCTGACCTTTTCAGTGACATACTGAGTCGTATGAACGTCTGAAGAGCAGCCTAAATTAGTGACCCTTGAGCAAATTCTGTTTAGTCCTTTTTAGACGCAGATGACAGTGAGAATTCATGTGCTTTTCTTTTTCTCTTTAATTCTGAAATTAGTTTGACAGTTAATGGAGCCTTTCCTTTGTAAACCACAGTTGCTGCCATCTCCCCCAGTACAGTCAAAGCATACAGTACAAATCTTAGGCCCTAGGCCATCCAAAATAAACAGTGCATTGAGCATTTCCTTTTCCGACTGCATTTATTGACTGCTTCCTGAATAA
Organism: Prochilodus magdalenae; assembly: GCA_024036415.1. Lineage (NCBI taxonomy): Eukaryota > Metazoa > Chordata > Actinopteri > Characiformes > Prochilodontidae > Prochilodus > Prochilodus magdalenae. The sequence continues at coordinate 337,097 of JAMWET010005462.1, forward strand.
ATCTTGATGCGCCGTGCAGATAACGGGCATGTTTCCGAGGCTTATTTATGAGCTTTCCTCACTTTCTGTTTAGGGGTGGGCAATAAGGATGTGACTGCAAGAGTTAAAAACATAGAAAGACATATGACTGGAGTTGGAACCTTACTCTTTTAGCACTGGGCTGGGCTTTGTCCAAAAATAACTAACCTGATCTGTTCTAGTAGTCACAGCTATCCTGTGAAAATATAAAAGCGCTGTTTCTTTGAATTCTTAGTCTGTATATTGTCCTTCCTTTCTTGGTGCAATGAATGATTTAGTACCCTTGCACATCCCTGGTGGGCGGTATGGTGGTCTGTTATCATCATGATAAATTTTTTCATATTGATTAACTGCTTGTTTTATTACAAGGTAGGCATGTAGCAGAATAAATATTTATTATGTGTGCTGTTTTAATCATAATTATTACATAATGGTTTATGATTTACAAAAATATTAAGAGTTCAACCAAACAAACAGTGTCATTTTTAATTAGCTATATACTATATTTGCAGGGAAAGAGTAATCTGAAGTAATATAAAAACTTTACAGAATGATGCTTATGGTGTATCATGTTCATTGAGTAGTTGGGACAAGTTTAAAAACCTTGCAGTCTTTACCAAACTCTCTGGAGCTGCGCCAACATGTATGGCAAGGTGCGGTATGGAAGTACTACTACTACTACTACTACTGCTGCTACTACTACTGCTGCTACTACTACTGCTGCTACTACAACTACTACTACTACTGCTGCTACTACAACTACATCTACTGCTGCTACTACTACTGCTGCTACTACAACTACTACTACTGCTGCTACTACTACTGCTGCTACTACAACTACTACTACTGCTGCTACTACTGCTGCTACTACAACTACATCTACTGCTGCTACTACTACTGCTGCTACTACAACTACTACTACTGCTGCTACTACAACTACTACTACTACTACTGCTGCTGCTGCTACTACTACTACTACTGCTGCTACTACTACTACTACTGCTGCTACTACTACTACTGCTGCTGCTACTACTACTACTGCTGCTACTACTACTACTGCTGCTACTACTACTACTGCTGCTACTACTACTGCTGCTGCTACTACTACTACTGCTGCTACTACTACTACTGCTGCTACTACTACTACTACTACTGCTGCTGCTACTACTACTGCTGCTGCTACTACTACTGCTGCTGCTACTACTACTGCTGCTGCTACTACTGCTGCTACTGCTGCTACTACTACTACTACTACTACTACTACTGCTGCTACTACTACTACTACTGCTGCTACTACAACTACTACTGCTGCTACTACAACTACTACTACTACTGCTACTACAACTACTACTGCTGCTACTACAACTACTACTACTGCTGCTGCTACTACAACTACTACTACTACTGCTACTACAACTACTACTACTGCTGCTACTACTGCTGCTACTACAACTACTACTACTACTACTGCTGCTGCTACTACAACTACTACTACTGCTACTACAACTATCTCTTACCCCTATTAATAGTCAATAGTTTTATAATGTGTATTTAAGAAGAAAGAATGTATCATGTATTGTGAAATGATTCTAGTTTCACCCACACCACTGGTTTACTGCTCCATACAGTCAGTTGAAAAGTCTCTTGAAAGAGAGTTAAGATCAGGTGAACTTGCTAGTCTGGGTTACATAGTACTGTAAAATTTTACAATTAAAATATTTCTGTTAGTTTTACAGTTATTTAAAGAAACTAATGAAAGTATGCCCTTATTATACACTTATACTTTTTTTATTATACACTTATTATAATGTTAAACCATTATCTTTTCATTTTTACACTGCATCATTATTTTATCCTGGCTTTTATTTTGGCTCAGAACTTTCACTTTTACTTTAGCTTTGTACTCGGACAAAGGAAATCATTATCATTGGTAAAGTATGAAGTTTACATTACAGTGAATTTCCCAGTGATATTGATTCCTTTATAAAAACTCTTTTTTGGTTAGTTTGCAAAATTGAAAAACTTTAAAGTGACCATAAATGTTGGGTCTTTTGAAGTAGAGACCTAATGAGCCGTAGTCTTTGTCAGGTAAATTCAGGTAGGTTCGTGAAATTAAGACCCCATAAAGCAAAGTAGTATTTTGATAAGTGGATCAGAAAGTGATGTTGCCTTCAGTCACGTTATCCCAGCTTGGTTTATGTGTCTCCAAAAATAGAAGCCTTTGATGAAATTCTGGTAAAACAAGATAACCCTGAAGGCTTTTTGTTTTTTTCTTTAGAGCTGCAGAAGGAAGAAGAGGAGCAGGAGAGTTCAGGAGGATGCCCTCTAGCGCCATCCAGTGGTAATGCTTGTCAGGATATGTCACATCCCTATTATGATGTTGCACGACATGGAATCCTCCAAGTTACAGGTAGCAACCTCACCTGCTTGTTTATTTACATTCTGGCCCCTCGGCATTTATATGCAGATACATTTTAGAAATGTCAGCTGTGTTCATTTGCATGTCCATACACCCATTGTTTCTATTCACTTTCAGTAACTCTTAAATGTCACTTCCCCGTGACTTCCCCATGTTTACTTCCCCGGAACTGGTCAGGTGAAACAGGCTTCTCTGGTGTAGTTTGCCTTGGGCATCTCTGTGCCTGAATTGCATCAGCAGTGCTTTAGTTTTTTGTGTATTTAGAGTAGTTTTGCTGAATGAGGAAACTGGTGATACTTAGAACAAATGGGGATATCACTGGAATTCTGTTTTTCATGTTGAATATTGACAGCAGTACAAAAAACAGTTGGTTGTAGTTGGGACTAACATGTCTGTCGGTATTGGCTTATGCTGAAACAACTTGTTTATTCAGACAGGCTGCTGTCACTACTTCCTTGGGACAATTCAGAGCTGATAAAGAGATGGTGAACATGTGGCCTTGGCTTAGTCCTGGGCATATGGTTTTTGGGTGGGTGTGTGTGTATATATCTCACCAGGCTGGGCCTTCATGTGTTTTTGTTTTTCCAAATAAAACTATTTTGGATGCTTAAAGGAGCAGTAAGCAATTTTCCCCACTGTATACTGACACATTGATTTGGGTGGTACCGAGCTTCAAAATACCCTTACACCTTGCCGTGACATATTTGTACTATTTTGAAAAAGTAAACAGCGTTCTTTTTTCTGTTCATGTTGACAATACCTAACAACAAAGTATTTAACCCAACATTTCAGCAGGAAATAAACCACTTTTTCACTTTAGACTTACACTACATTCAATATTCAGCAACAGCTCACCCTCCAAGTCCTTTATTTAAATAACCTATGGGAAAATTACTACATAGCCTTAGCATCTTGGGACACATTATGATAAAATGGTTCATACTAGCCAGAAATTGAGTGTTAGTTTCATGTTAATATGTTGGAAATGTAGTATGTTTTTGTGACCGCTTATTACTTCTTTAAATTAACCTATTTTAAAACAGTGGTGTATTATTCTGGGATGTCCCTTCACATTTAGTAAGAACCATATTTAAGAACTGAGTAAAATATTTTTATTTGAAAAGGAAAAAGAGAAGTTGTCAGTATATGTATAGAAAGATGTCACTGTTACGGTTTAACCCTAATAAATGAAAAGTGAGTGCATGTGTAATACACAGTCTTCTTTAAACCAGGCTAAAAGGCTGAATGTTACTGCATTCAAAAGTAATCCGTCTGATGTGTGTGAGGTTTACTTGGTATTTGGTAAATATTACAAGCCTGGTAGTTTTGCCTTTCAGGGAGAGCTGGCAGTGCTTATAAGTAAGTTCTCACTCTCTTTTTGGGTTTAAGGTGATGACAGATATGGCAGAAAGCTGATTATTTTCAGCAGCTGCTGCATGCCTCCATCTCATCAGCTCAATCACCACAGACTACTGGAGTAAGTATTATAAAGTTTGCATCGCTTTCCAATTCAGGTAAACTGGAGATTCTAGCAATTTAAAAAAATGACTTCTGTCTAATGCGAAGTCATTCAGAGTGGTTTGATGTGAAATTGTCCGGTCTAGAGAAACTTTATTTATGTAATGTTGCAAATAAACTGCCTCATGCTTACGCCATTGTTTTGCATTGGTTTTGCCATAAAATAGCTTTTTATGCTATCTATTATCTATTCATGTTCGAAAGGTACATGCAGAGTGTTGCAAGACAAATATTTTCTGAATTAAACCTGTTCTGAATTATTAATATTTCGTTTAATTCAAACTTAACATATAAACCTTCAAAAATGTGACCATTTACTAGACATATGGGGCAGTAATTAAAATGGCTACATTTGTGTTACCCTATGTTTTCTCTGCAATTTGACCAATTTAGATTACTTTGTTTTACAATCGCAACAATTGAATTATGCAGGAATGTTGAAGACGTGGTGGAATTCCTCTGTAAGAACCTCTGAAATACATGATGCTTTCTGTTTAGATTGCTTCTTTATTTTACAGGTATCTGAAGTACACACTGGACCAGTATGTTGAGAGTGATTACACGGTGGTCTATTTTCACTACGGTTTACGCAGCAGCAACAAGCCCTCCTTGCGCTGGCTCCGAGATGCCTATCGGGAATTTGACAGAAAGTACGTCACTTAAACATCTCCTCCCATCCTACTTTTACTTTAACTAACTCCTCCCCAGTGGTCTAGCGTCTCTCTTGCCGTGTACCATCTTTTCTGTACAGTCAGCCAGCTTCAGACAGCATATCTGAGCCCCTGATTAATAATTTAGCTCCTTTAATGAGGGAAACTACTCCAGAGTAAATTCTGCAGCATGGAACGAACTCTGAAGCTGCTTAGGTAGCACTTGGCTAGAAGGGTCTTTATTCAGTACTTCCCTGGTTGAATCTTGGTTTCAGTCATTTGAATTGCTGATTTTATTGTTATTCTTGTTTTTGCTGTATTTGTGTCTTTCTATGGCAGATATAAGAAGAATCTTAAAGCCCTCTATGTTGTTCATCCAACAAACTTCATCCGGATTATATGGAATATTTTCAAACCTGTCATAAGGTAGACACAACATTCTTGTTTATCTTTCTCTTTTGGCCACTACATTTCACAGTTCAGCCACTGAAAATGTATATCTTATGTCCCAAGTGGCTACATGCCTCAGATATTCTAAAAGACCTGTTCGGGCACAGAACCAATTTTGTTGGAATTTTGCATCCTGTTAGACTGGTGTGCCTGGTAGAGATGTGATTCTGGAGGATTTGTTATGCAGTAAGGTCCTGAAGGGTAATAACACCTTATTGCTTTGTAGTACTAGGGTATCTGTTTAAAAAAATAAATCCTTTGTCAAAAAAGTAGTTTGGCTTTCTCACGGGGCGCTTGGACCCAGATTCTCTTTCCTACGTCTGTACATGGACTTTGTGTTTTTCTTTGCCTGTATGTAAACTGCTTTTCTGTGAAGCTGCTTTGAGACAATGTTTGTTGTAAAAAGCGCTATACCAATAAAGTTTGATTGATTGATTGATTGATTAAAAAAGAAATGCCTTTATTGCTCAATGTATTTAGATTTTACAGCAAACGCTTAAAGTGGCCAAATGGTGTGATTAGCTTTCTTACTTCCTAGCTTTCGATACTTTGTAGCTTCCTACCAATAACAGAAACAATTTGAGCTCAAATAAACAAACATTACTCACTGCTGCATGGTAGAAGTTTATATTGCTCTAAGGAGCTTGAACCTTTGAAGCTTTTTTTTTTTTTTTAAAAGACCCCAGACACATCTTAATGAAACTTTTTTTTGGTTCTTCTTATGACATTCGTTTTCCTCAGCCCAACTAATACAACTACACTTAAGTTTGTTGCTACATAAATATAGATGACAACTTTGGAAAATAATTGCAGTGTAATAGTTGTACCTGACACACTCTCTTGTGAGTTCTCAGTGTAAAAGTGGTTTGTGTCTTGTATTTAAAAATGTGTTTTCTTCCATACAGCCACAAGTTTGGCAAGAAGCTGACCTATGTGAACTATCTGGCAGAGCTAAGGGAGCACCTCAACTACAGTCAGCTCATCATCCCGCCAGCCGTATTAAGGTTAGAATGTGTACATAATTGGCAGTTTCATTCCCTTTGTATTATCTGAATTGCATTATTAGAATCCGGAGAGCCACAGTATTGATATAAAAGTCCACACATGTAATTGCTGGGTTGTTTCCATGATTCTTCTGTTCTAAATTTTGTATATTGTTTGCTTTTACACTGACCCTTCCATTTATTAAGTGCACCTACTTATTCCTAAATACTTTTCTCTATTTCATCAGCTTCCAGCTCTTTACTATATAAATGCACTTTGTAGGGCAGTTGTTTTGGTTGGTGGACTGTTCACAGTCCAGCAATAACACTGAGGTGTATAAGAACTCCAGCAGCACCACTGTCGTTGATCCACTCACACCAAAACAAAACACCCTAACACACCACCACCACATTGGTGTCACTGCAGTGCTGATAATGATCTACCCCCTACATATTACCTGCTCTGTGGTAGTCCTAACCATTGAAGAACAGGGTAAAAGGGAATAACAAGAACAGAGGCACTACATTCTGTAATTGTAGAACCACACAGGACACCTTTATGATATGCATTGCTTGTGAAACGGACAAAGGGGGTGTGGTTCATGAAGTGGCCAGTCAGTGTGTGCATTATATCATTTGTTTATTTGTGTTGTTGTGCTACAGAATAGAAATGCATCCTTGGACACCCTGGATACAATTACCACCAATATGTCATGTGGCCATAAAGGAATCAATCAAATAGTCATAATGTAAACACTCGCTCTGAAGACCTGGTGCACCTTTAAAGGCAGTGTAGAATACCAAACACATGCAGCTTGACCTTATCAGAAGTGATCTGTCAATGCCAATTACTCTAGGGAAAAGTACAAGTGTAGTCCGGCCCTGTCCAGAATATTCATGAAGCAGATAGACCGGGTAGAGGTTCCTGCTGTAACAGAACAAGAAAAGTGCAAAAGATAGGAGCAGACATTTCAAATTTTACGTGGACCAAAGTTTTCCTTAATTGGTATTTTTTTTAAGAATTTCCCCCTTTTCTTGTAAACTCTGTCATAGAGCACAGCAGATTTCTGCCGACCGAATATTTTGACAGGTTTCCTGCTGGCACTTAGCACTTGCCTAGTGGGTTTTTTTTTAATAAAGGTTTTATCAAGGTTTTCTGTTTATTTCTAAGTACTTTGGGCCGAAGTCATTGTCCTTAGTAATTAACCATACAGTACAGATGTGGGAGCTGGAGAATTATGTTAATATTTAACTGTGTTTAAGTGCACTGGTCTACCACTTCATATATATTTACAGTTTAGCCTTCAAGTTGTGCTGCGAACATTTTTATTTATGTGCAGATAAATATTTATATATGACTGGTAGATTGGATCACCCATAATGTTAAAAACAAGTGTGTGAATTCTTTTAAGACATAGCAATAGATACAGTGTGTAAGAACAAAGAAATAAATATTAAACAGGTTCAAAAAGTGCATTGAATTATACTGTAACATTTTAAATAACTTCGCGTGCATTTAGCAGAAATGCAACTATCCCAAAAAAATTAATTTACTTTTCAAAATAAAATGTGTTAAATAAAAAAAAATCCTGATTTTTATCTTGAAAAATGACAGTTATCCATATTAATATCATGTAATGCATGTGTAAATGTATGAATGTTGATGTAAACATTATTATGAAGTCTTGATGTTTAAGATGTCATGGATGTGTTAGGTTGATGCCCTTCTAGTAAAGTGTTATTAATCAAAAATATGGGGAACCAAATTATAAGACATGAAGTTTGTTTATTTAGTTTATTTAATTTGTGTTCTAAGAAAAAACTTTTTCAAACAAGTGAAAAAAGATATGGCCTCCAGGTTATTTCAGTTTAAGGCTTAGTGGAAAGTGAAACATTTTTAAAAATGTAATTGTTCTTCAGAGTTAGTCAAGGAATGTAAGTCTTTCCTTTAATACAAACCTCAATTATCGTCTGATCCAACCTGGAGTTTCTGCTAATTCACTTTCAATCAAAAACATGCATTCACAAATGGCAGTAAAATCCATTATGCAAATGAAGTGTTGAAATAAGATGTTTTTGTGTTAATTTAAGATGAGCAATTTGGGGAGTTATCTCTTCAGGAGCTATCTATTCTGACCAGTATTACAGTTTAAATGTGTTAATTGTGGATTTTTTGACAAGAAAAGTTTTTTTTTTCTTGTTATTACACTGAGTGTGGTGCTTCAGCTCTGTGTTTTCAGTCTTGAATAATGTGGGATATAATTAGATTGCAGCTTTTGTGGTCTTTCAATTTCACATAAACTGATTAATCATTTGGCCCTTCTGGTACAGTCTTTCTAACATGAGGTGATTTTAGTGTTTGTTTTTGCTGAAAACTACCAATGCTGGACTGTGAACAGTAACTAAGATGGTCACAGCAAGATGATGTATAGAACACTGTGTAGAGCACTGTTACTCAGTGGTGTGTGCTGGTATTTAAGAAATTCAGTGAATTGCATTAAACTGTGTGTTAAATTATGAAAAAGAGATGAGTGTCCTTGCAGGTTTAAGTTAATGCTTAGCCAATTACCAAGGCTGTGAGGTTCAGTATCCATGGTAACTATTTTGTTCAGGCATGACGAAGAGCTCCGGGCCGCTCAGAAGGGAGGACCTCCCCCTCCAGTGAAGATACCCCCGCCAAGACCCCCTCTTCCCACACAACAGTTTGGAGTGAGCTTACAGTAGTAAGTGGACTGATTTAATGATTTAACTCCAGCATTATTTAGATATTGGGTAATATTAATCTTCTGTCTATGTTCATTGAGTGATTAAAGTCTAAGTATTTTTAAATATCTTCTCTTGATTAAATCTGTTGTTACACAAATTTATAGGACTTTGTTGTACTGGATCAAATCTGTTGTATTTATTATGTTCTTGCGTGTGTCAGTGGTTTAAATATGTTTTTCAATATATTCCAGCATTCAGGAGAGAAACAAAGATGCATTGATACCCCCAGTGATGTGTCAAACTGTGTCATACCTCAAACGAAAAGGTAACAGAAGTTTTAGCATCTTTTCAAGATAAAGAAAAAAATAATAGTCATTGAATGGATGATATAACTAGAAAGGGGATTTGCACAAATCATTTTTACTTACAGTATTCCTCACCCTGTGCAAGCAAAATAACCGCCCTACTGGGAAACACATTGGCTGATGTTCAGGCCTAAAACACAGACATGCACTTTAAGCTTTCAGATGCACCGTAGCAGCATGTAAAGTACATTTCTGACACCCATTGCCCTCCATTAACTTCTCAACCAGCAGCAGATTACCTGTTAGAAGTGAGTGTCAAGCAATCATAATCTGCAATGAATCGATTTTGAACCACAATATGATACATTTTCAGGAAGTTAAAGAAGGTAAAGTTTGTGTTGTTTTAATTTCATCAAATTGTAATTTTTAAAACCCATAGTGAATTTACTTTCCACGAACAAGTTATTTATATGAGAAAAGCATGTTCTCACCAAATCCATCTTCCACAGAACCCAAAAATAAAAGCAACAAGTTTTAAAAGGAGCATCCATGTAATACGTCAGTAATGGCCTGGGATTTCTGTTTGGAGTTTGATTATTTGACTTACGCTAAAAGTCAGAGCTTAGTTGATATGGTTGTAGTCCCAACAAATGTGCATAACTATGGGGTAGAGAACCTCGTCTTCGTTCTCCCAGTGCACAAACACTTGTATTAAATACTTGATGACTATAAAAACAGTGAGATAAGAGCGTCTGCTAAATGCCTTAAATGTAAGTGTAAGGTTACATACATCTGGGTCGGGCTCACTGACTTGTGGCCCTCTATTGAAATGTGAATGAACTTCTCACATGGCCAAATGACGGCTGTGCGTTAAAGCTGTTACGACACACATTTGGAATAGTGTCTATAAAATTTTTGTCATTGAGAATTAATGCAACAAAAACACCTTGAGTTTGTATTGCCTACTTGAGAATTCATATGAAATATATAGGTTTTTGTAAATAGTTTTTAGAATTTTAATCTTCAGTGCAATGGATTATGACTGAATAGTAATAATAATAATCATCATAATAATCATCATCACAATAATAATAATAATAATAATAATAATAATAATAATAATAATAATAATAATTATTATTATTATTATTATTATTATTATTATTATTATTATTATTATTACTACAACAAGTGAACGTGAACGGTAGTGCATATTGTGCAAATGTGTATTGTAATGCATAATGTTTTTAGTACCGCCTTCAGAATGAGACCTGATAAGGACGCTTCTGACAATAAGAGGTTTCTCTCTGTCTGTCTTTTTCTCTCTTCCTCCCCTAGGGCTGAAAACGGAAGGAATCTTCAGAAGGTCAGCACGAGTGCAGCTCATCAAGGACATCCAGAAACTCTATAACCAGGGTGAGTTTTTCTCTCTCTCTTTCTCTTTCCTCCCGTCTCCTTTTCTCACTCCCTGGGGTGCAGCAGCCCCAGTGGCAGTCTTTATATCTCCCACTACCAGGAAAAGTAGATCAATAAAGCTCTGAGTCTCCTCCGATGACTCTGATGGCTTCACAGGCAGTGTGTCGCCTGTATGGGTCCCCATTAAGATGGTGTCCATTTCAACTTTCCACTTCATTAACTCCTCCAGTTACTTCTGAAGATCAAACGATCCCTTCAAAACACTGAGTTCTGTTGACACAGTTCACATCTTGGAGCTCGTGAATATGTTTTGCCACTTTACTTGGATTGTGCCTAAGACTTGGTAGTTGCAGTCTGCCCCAGCCATATTGGATGCATGGTGTAATTGAGTAGAACTTATTTTTCATTCATAGTTCATATAAACCCTCCAGCAAATATGGATTTTAAACTTCATACTTTTGTTAGTATTAGTAATAAAAAATATTTTTTGATTATCTGCTAACATTTGTTCTCTGGACTGATGGCGCTACTGATATACACTGACATACTCAGTGGTCCCAAAAATTTTTGGACATTCATGCCGTATTTAAAAATGTATCAAGTAGGGCTATCAAGTGATTAAAATAATAAATTGTTATTTGTAACATTCATAGCATTTTTATTTGCTTAATTTAAAAAAAAGAAAAAATATATTTTCTTTTAATAAATGGTGTATTTTGTCCAAATAGCTATCGGACATAAGCTTTAGCAGGGTGTAGTTATCGCTTTTTTAGTAATTTGGTATTTTAATCATATTAACATGAGTTAACATGAACTGAATTTGAAAATGACTGGAAATCAGAGTGAACATGACCATAGGGTGAGCCCATTTTGTAATTTCATGACAGTTAGAGCATCAGTGGCTAGATGTTCTAACACTCTGTGCTTGTAGCCTTCGGTTTCATGCTGCTTTGTCACATTTTGTTTCCACTTTAATATAGCTTTAGTTTCTTTCCTATGAATACATGATGCTACTTATCTGGAAACAAATTCAAGCCATCACAGTAGCTGGACAACAAACTTAATATTGGAACCTGTAAGTAAACCTGTATTTGAACAAGAACGCTAAAGCTGCCGCATCAGTAACAGCCACAGCGCATGGAAAAGGCTAAATAAACAGCTTGTCTAGGTTAACAGCATTAACTAATTAATGGCTTTCATAATTTAGCCCATTAAATTTAGTCAGATTTGAATGATTTTTGATTTTTATCTGTATTTTCTGTGACGTTTTTGCTCTGAACTACCAGAGACTGCCAGCAGTGATGTTGAATTATTTTTTTTAAATGACAATTTTTAGCTGCTCAGTTTAATTTCATTAGGACTAAATTTGGCACAGGGGATGTCAGCCCGGCTAAAGTACCAATCTAAGTTAGCAATAAGCATATCCCAACTACTTCTCACATACAGTCACTGCTATTACTGCTCAAAGCAGCAAAAAGCAAGTAGGTCATTTAAGCTTGTTTAATGGTTAAAGGTTTATTGTAGTGGTGTTTGTAGCGTATCTAGAGCCTGCTTCTTAGTTGTGATAACCACCTGTGGCAGAGTCTTACTGTAAGCTACCAACTAAGTTTTAGAAGAATGTGAGTCTGCAGTAAAATAAACACAGATACTCAGAGGATTGCAGTAGCCCAGCATCGCCTAACTGTTGTCCTCTTCTGGAGTAAGGGCTTTTCTTTATTATCTTGTTCAATCCAAAAATAAATTGTACTGTTTATTTTTCAGTTAAATAGTACATGCAGGATTTTAATCCTAGAGCTGCGTCAGTTAGCAGTGTTGCTGTTCTCACGTTTGCTCTCCCACTCACTCAGGCACTCACTCTCATCATAAATGCTTTTGTCCTATTAAACACTACCTCTGTTGAAACATCTCTTTTGTTTACTGACAAACTGCCTTTCAGTGTTGGTGCGTAGCACCCTTGAGGCTTCTGTTCAGTCACTGTTTACATGCTTTAATAATGCATTTACAGCATGTAGACTTGTTTCTCTAGCATTTGCATATTGTAAGCAAATGAAAGTTAATGTATGCCTTTCAGGTCTAGGAAAGATGTCGTTGTGAAAAGGGGCTGAACAAGATATTTAATCATTTGTAGCTTCTGCGGTTCTGATTAAGTTTAACACCCCTATAGATGTGTGTTCTTTATTGAGGGATTGATGCAGTATACTGGGCTAGTATAAGCACTGAGACTGAGCGGATATCAGTAACTTATCAAATATCAGTCAGTGCTGATCCATATTATTTATGGTTGCTTGTAATTCAGAATTTAAAAACCTTAAGTTTCCCTCAACACCTCTCATAACAATCTGTACTACAGTACATTAGCCAGAGCTACAGTAATGGCCTAGGCCATCGCCCTTATAAGCCAGTCTGTCCCCAGATTACAGGCTGCAAAAATAAAAAAATAAGTCGTCTGATGCCTATGAAACTGTTCTTGTAATCCATAAAGGGCTCTTTACATACTCATGCCTTAAATAAGTAAAAATCAACACTTTTTAAAAACACAATTTCCTTTGATCATGACCAGTTTTGAACCGCTGCAACCACTATAGGAATGTTTGTACCTCTGCATTCAGGTATTGGTTGCGTGCCCCACTGTTTTACACCAATTCCACAATAAGGTGCAGACATCCCTCTCACAGTGCAGACTGCCGGTTGTGATGTTTAAGAAAAAAATGATCAACCATATGACTCTCTCGCTCTCTGTCTTTCTTTCTTGCATCTGTCTTTCTCTCTCGCCTCAGGGAAGCCAGTTAGCTTTGAGCAGTACTCTGATGTGCATGTTCCTGCTGTGATTTTGAAGACATTTCTCCGGGAGCTGCCAGAGCCACTACTCACCTTCGCTTCATATGACCAGATACAAGACTTCACCAGTGAGTTTACATCCTGTGGCCACCACACTGTAAAACTGCTCCAGTAAATAATGGTGTTCTTGTTATTCAGTAAAGAAGCTTCCCTTTAGTATGCTTTTATATGTATGCTTTACAGTAGTTCTGTTTCCCTTTGAGAGCGTTACATTTGTGGGGTATTGTGTAGTAAAAGAGGTCTTAATTTAGTTTCCACCCATAGAATTAAACAGGCTGCTTTTGTTCCTGTGGCTAGAAGATTAATCTAGCCTCTGTTCTGATTAGCTGTTTTGTATTGTACCTCATTTAAATAGCACTCAGAGCTGAAACGCTCTATGGAATTTCAATGAGTGGACGGGGCTAAAGTGCTGGAGGCCGAATAAATGGGTTCATGTAAACATTTTTTTTTTTTTTTTGCAGCTCAGTTCCATATATAGGCTGGGTAGTCAATTGTATATTTTATGTTGTTTTCAAATTCCATTATTTCAAACTCAAGGAATAGATTTGGGACAATGGGTAGTTAGGAGAGGAGTAGATTTACCAGGCTTATGTGTATAACTAGTGGGGTTAGGGGCTTAATTTAAATATTAATGCAACTCTATGTGTCCTCTAATGCCATGGTATATTGTGATACTGGATATAATTAGAGTAGCTAAAAACACATACTATCCTGCTCAGATGGTGAACGTCTTCCTGAAAGAAAGATCCTTACTCAACATTTTGCCAGTAACCCCAGTCTGTAACAGCTCTCCCAAAGCCATTCTGTTTATCCCCTATCAATAATTAATTAACCCAGTGAATAGCAGGTCTATAGGATGTGACATGAACAACTAGCTAAAGATTCAATACAGATAAGTCTAGTGTGTTTTATCCCCTATGGAGGAACTGACAACACTTCAGGCTCGTTTGGAGCTTTTGTAGGAATAACACACTGACCTCTGCTGTTTTCTGCGTAGTGTGGTAAAATATGAATTGAGCAGCTTCTTGGAAATTCTGGCCTCAGTGAAATATCGCTGTCTTTTTCGCAGAAGTGGAGAGCAGCTTGAGGGTTTTAAGGTGCAAGAGGATTGTGGAGTCCCTGCCAGAGCACAACTTCATTGTCGTCAAGTACCTCATCTGCTTCCTGCATATGGTAAGGCATTGGCACGACAGCTTTGACTGCAGCTAGTGCCTCCTGAGCAATGTTTTCTCCTGGTCATCTGAGCACACCCAGTTATGATGAGCTGTTTCATATAATGCTTATCTCTATGTCCATTCACTCCCAGAGTAGGGCTGTGATATATTATTTAATAGTTGGTTTTAATTATATGCTGCAAATGAGACTTGAACAAGTTATGAATCATTTATTGTTTCTTAACAGCCAGGCCAACACTTTAGATGGAAGAATCAAAGGCCACTGTTTAATTTCCAGGCAAAACAGCCTTAATGTAGAAGTTGTTCATTTTTAGTTTCAAAAAGAAGTTGGTGAGGTTATTATATAAATTGTGTAAAATCTTTTTCCTGACTTGTATTTTTGACTGGTGTGGTAAGTGAAAGGTGGTCTCTGACTTTTGCACAATACAGAACTTGGTGAGTTTGTTTTTGTCTGAAATAATGAAGGCTAGTTGCTGACCAGGTAACATCCACATATTCACTAGTGTGTTTTAGTGTATTGTAAGGTGGATTGGATTCACAACAGACAGATATAATCACAACATGGGTTTTATAGTTACCACAAGTGGTAACCAGGGGAACTGCATTATTTAACCTGCTGCAGAAATGGAAAAATAACATTTCAGCTTTGTAGTTATCTGTCAGGTTGTATGCTGTAAACCAATTATGTGAAAAGGTCTTGACATGTAGTCTTTATTTAGTCCTGTGCGCACCGTTTTTGTCATTTCCAAACCTTTAGCTACAGAATAAAACAGAGGGTGAGACACGGCTTTAAATGGTTTACCCTAGGAGGCATCATTTTTGTTGATGCTGTTTTAATGTGACACTCTCTTCTCGCCCCCCTTATTGTTATGACAGGTGCAATCATGATAATGAGAGACTCAGTAACTTGAGATTGGTAAAAGTTTAAGTTCATGTCTTTCGCACTGATTTGATGCATGAGTGTTAATCCTCCCCACATCACCCCGTTCAAGAGTCACTGAGGTTGACTTGACTTAACTCACACTGTTAGTGTCTTGATGTTAATGCGAAGCTCTTTGAATCCCCCGTGGAAAATCAGTAAAGCGGAGCAGAGTAATCCTCTCCCAGATATTCCCATGGGCGTCATTAGTCACCATGACAAGAAAATGTTTAATCAAAGAGAATAGCGTATAATTACTCACAATGAACCCGTGCGCTATCTTGCGGCCATTTACTATACAAGCCAACTATAAGTCCTACAATTATATCAGCTTGTAATAATGACTAAAATAGTGTTGATTAACTAAATGAATGTCTTTGTAGTTACAGAATGGCATTTCATTACAATGGAAGTGATGAAGAAAAGTCAAAATACAGTATATGCTTTATGCTACCTGCTTTACTTTACATGTGTTAGGTATTTGACTTTTGTTAAACTGACAGGATTTTACCTGGAGATGTCTTGTGAATCGTGTGGTGTTTTGTTTCACAGAATCCTCAGTAATCCTGTAATATTTAAATAAATTATAGTTTTTGCATTTTTATCCAGCCTACAGTTACCATCTCTTAACTGCTTGTAGGATCATTAAGTTTCTCTGTAGAGCACCATTTCACTGCAAACCACTCCATATTATTATTTACATTTCAACCACTAATTTAATCAGGCCTTTTGAAATGTTGGTGCAATCTCTCTTTTACCCAGATGACTTGCGTCAACAGACACATCAGTATGTGTATTTTCCTCTGTGGTTGATTGCTTCTCTGTGTGCAGGTCTCGAAGGAGAGCATCAGTAATAAGATGAGTTCCTCTAACTTGGCTTGCGTGTTTGGGGTCAACCTGGTCTGGCCTCCCAAGGGTACCATATCCCTGAGCGCTCTTGCTCCCCTCAATATCTTCACCGAACTTCTCATCGAGCACTATCCCACCATCTTCAACTCACGCTGCCCACCTCAACAGGTACTGCCCTGACCATGACGGGATCTTCAGCCTCTAACACACTACCAGTACAGCTCACACTGTGAGGGTGTATGATTGACATTTATATTATTGGTGGAACCACCACAATGAAGTATGGATTCTCTGCTCTGTTTATCAAAGGTCTGTCTGTAAACGGGCACATGATGCAGCCTCAAACACTAATGAAGCAATGAAGCACACGTTTTTGTAACCTAACACAGTCGTTCTTTCTGTCTAGTGTTTTTAGTTGTGTTGATATTTTAGCTTACTGAACACGCTCTGTATTTGATAAGCCTGGTTTAGTTAGGGCACTGACCCCAGATTTCTCCTCATTCATCATGAATGGTCTTTCAGAGGCATTTACCGTTGAGAGAAGCTATTACTCAGTGCTGTATACATTGATTTCTGGGCACATGGGCTTTATATAGCATTAATCTTACTGTTCTGAAAGAAACTCTACTGAGATGAAGTACATAGTGCTGAAAACAAACTAACTCATGCCATACCAACCCTCTAACCACACTACACTCCAAGGACGTCCATTCTAACCCTGTAAACACACAAAGCGGAGTACGTCTCCCTGAAATAACAACAGGGCTTGTGATTGCCATGGCAACCTTCTGCTGGCAGCAGCGGAGATAACCTTGAAGGCGAAGCTCATCGTGCTCTGTAATATGCATAAGAGAACGAGGCTCTGTAGCCCCCTCAAAGCCATGTTCCATCAGGGCAGGTGTTTCATGTGCTGCCCCACCTGTGTTGCACATCTCAGGCAAAAGAACACAAGCAGGAGCTGTTCGCTCTCCATTTCCAATCAGATGTTGTTTCCATTTTGGGGTCTGCATGTACATTTTTCCCTTGTGGGAAAGTGACTTAACTTCAGAAGGGCGACTGAAACAGGTCTCTTGAGTATTGCGTTTTAATGACGTGTAGATTTTCTAAAACTCTTATTTGTTGTGCTTGAGCTTTAATGTACACTACATGGCAAGCACATCTTGTCTGACATTCTGAAAGGCAAAAGGTCCACATTCATATGAAGTGCTGATTGTTATTGCCATTTATACTGATTAAAATGAGACCTGTTCTCAGTGATGGGTGTTAAAATGCAGCCTCTATAAACGTACAGCCAGATTTTAAAGAGTTTGAGTATTGATTTATTCTATGCAGACCTCAGCAAGACGCTAGCAATCCAACCCATAAAGGCGGCCTTTGTTGGGGTAGGTGATTTCGTACACTGGTATTACATTTATGGTGCTACTGTTGATGAGACTGGTCAGGGAACAGCTGTTGCACTGCACTGGTTCACCTACCGGACCTATAGAAACCAAAACACCTACCGGACCTATAGAAACCAAAACACCTACCGGACCTATAGAAACCAAAACACCCACCGGACCAATACGAACCAAAACACCTACCGGACCTATAGAAACCAAAACACCCACCGGACCAATACGAACCAAAACACCTACCGGACCTATAGAAACCAAACAAACAGTCTGAATGCATTGTCACTGCCACACTTTGAAATCATATTTACTTGGGCACCAGCACCCGAGCCGCATAACGTGCGATCCTTCTCCTCGTTTCTCATCATATTCAACAAGCGCTACTCCACTAAAACTCTTCAGTGCTTTAGCTTCGCAGAGAGCCGAGAGTGCGTTTGCTTTACAGCACTCTGTAACATTAGAATAAATGGAAATACAGTGAAGTGTAACATGATGATTTTTGATATTTGTATACCGACTACAACAACACAGTGAGGCGTGGATACTTGATCTCTCGCGCATTCCAGCCACTGCACAGATTTGCTGAATTCCGTCAGCAGCTCTGTATTAAATTTATCGAAAGATTAAATAGATACAACAGACGTTTGACCGTTAACTGGATATACTGGAATTCCTCAAGGAGAACTTTGGAAATGGTTAACACGCTTAGAAGACTGTGTTTGTATTTATTCTAATGTTGGCATTTTCTTGTAAAGTTATGAATGGCTGTATATTCATATCATATATTTTGATTATGACGTGTGTGCTGGACTGAATATCACATGACCCGATCTTTTGCTGATGTAGCGCGCTGTTTCAGAGAGTTATCTATATGAAAGAGTGAACAGTCTGTGTGTAGGCTGAACCTCATTCCCCTCGTGGACCTTTATTTTATTTTGTTTTATTTCCACTTGTCCGTCATAACATGGCTGTCTGAGAGGAAGTGCAGAGAGCGCACCTTCGGGTCAGTTTTAAGGGTAATGGAGTTTGGATACAGGTCACATACAAGCTAATAACTGCCAAGCACGAAGTAAACTCTTCCTGTTATATTTTCCTGTTACCAAGGCCGGTGTGATCAGCACCTGCACTCACTGTGCCTGTATACAGTTTTGAACGTATGTTCTCTGTGTTGTCAGTTTTTGATAATCTCTTCATGATTAAGGTTAAAACAGTTAGAGCAGATGAAATAGAGCAGAACTACCTGTTTGGAAATAAAACCCTGAAATCTTTAATAAAGCTTGTACACTCTGAGCAGTGGGAATGTTTTATCCGTGTGATTGTGGTCCAGTTCATGGAATAATGGTAGAGTGGTATTGCTCTGTTATGCAAGGAGCAGTTAACATGAGTTGAATGCATCCTCTACAGGGAACACCCTTCTACACGTTTACACAGTTACTGTTTATTTATCATGGAAGAACATTAAAAACCCTGAATCTGTTAAATATTAGAACCTGTGCAGTAAATTAGTTTTCTCTGTAGAGCAGACACTGAGCCGGAGATGTTCAGATATTTTGTTGCCGTCAGAACAAAACCTTTATCTCCAAAACGAGGAGGAGAGAAAACGGCTTCTCTTTTAATGTTAGACAATGCAGCCAGACTTTCATCCGCTGATTCTGGGCCATTTCGTTCGTCTATTCATCATGAAATTGACATTTAATAAAAATGTAAAGGGCAACCTGGTTTTTAAAGGATGTGCTGGAAGATGGAGGTTTTGTTCAGCAGCAATTTGCATACAACTTTGCAGGAACACTCAAAAGTTTGGAATCACCATTTTCAACTATATAAAACCAATCTGTACAAAATGATGCTAGTGTTTCATTAACAGGATCCCAGTTTATACAGTTTTCATCCAGAATGACTCGTAGCCAAGAGAAAATACTGGAAAACATTAGGGAATGTTCTGCTCATGTATATTTCAGTCTGCTGTATATATACTGATGTGCCTCTAAGGTGGTGGTGGTGGTGTTAGTGTGTTGTACTAGTAGGAGTGGATCAGCAGTGCTAATGGGAGTGTTTAAATACCAACCAAAACTTAAACCAGCAGCTGTTCATCAGCAGCACTGATGAAGGACTAGAGGAAGACCAACACAAACACTGCAGCAGCAGATGAGCTATCGTCCCTGACTTCACATCTACAAGGTGGACCAGCAAGGTAGGAGTGTCTAATTATCCACTCACACCAGCACAACAAACACTAACACACCACCACTCTGTCAGAAACTGGACACTGTACTGCTCGTACAAGGTTGGTGCTCTTTACATGCACCAGCATTTGCCTAGCAGAGTAAACAAGACACGGATTTCCCAAGTTTTTCCATGTTTATTATCGAGTCAGTTTTCAATAAGAACTTAGTACAAAAAAGTGAGACTACTCTTTACCATTTACCAACTTCCATCAATCAACTTTGAATGCATCATAAAGAAGAAAAAACTACATTGGCATATGTAAGACAAACACTTTCCTATACATACTATCCACTGGACAGTTCCCCTTTCAGAATGACAAATCAAAAAAACACTACTTCGACAGTCCAAAGACACCCACCTAAAAGTTGCCTCCTTCTCCCTCTTTTTTAAAATTTTGCTACCTTCTCCTCATAGCAAAAGGACACATCGCAGATCGCAAGCTAAATGCATAATTGGCAAACAATAAAAAACTTGTACATTTTTTGTCTCCCTTTTCTTTCTCACGTTTATTGATAAAAGAATATAAAAAGTTTTTTTTTTATCTTGTTCAACGCAGTGTCGAGTGTATTAAAATAGATCTGTATAAGCACGGCACAGTTTGTCCCGGAGAAGATTCTGGAATATGGGGGGGTAGGGTTGACTGTGGAGGAGGCGGGGACGTGCCTCGGCGTGGGTGGGAAATGATGGGTGAAGGGCACTCTCGCTATGAACAAAGCTCTGATATGGTTTAGTTTGCTTTCATCCCCCTCCCTTTTAAAAATGCTCACTTTCCTGTTTTTCAACAGGGCTTGATTTGAATCTTGTTTCCTAATCCCACCCCCTCAGCCTCTGCAGTATCCTCCTATCAGATCCCCGAGGGTCTAGGCGTACCTATATTACACTGGTGTTATTACAGCGATACAGGCCAGCGGGTGATATGCACGGAATTGCTTACATTCTGATTCCAGCTGTGTGCACTGTTCTCTCTCCTTTGGGGAAAATGACAGTACTGGCTAAGCTGTGTAAGGGAACTGTGATATGCACATATAAAATAATAAAGCCACATAAGGAAATCTAGTTATGAGCCCATCATAACAATAACAGGCAATGATATCAGATTCTGCCGTTTTCACATCAGGTCAGAAAACTGCACAGTAGGGCTGCGTATGATATAAGTTGTTGATCATTATCTGATATTGCAGGGGGCCATAATATGCAAATGAGCTTTCCGACAAATCATGCAATAATGCCTGTTCATCTTTGATCCCGTTCCACAGTATATTTCAAGTCGTATCATAATGACCATATGGTGCCGTGTATCACGTAGCCCTAGTGTATAGCCATCTATCGTTTTTTTTCTCCCACAGCCAGTGTTTAAGGGTCTTTGATCAGGGGTCTGTCTGACGAAGCAGGGCTTCTCGCTAACTTTAAGCTTAGTGTGATCTGATCCTGGTCTCACAACAGAGAGTCACTTTTTACCAGGACAGAACAGCACGTCTGGAGCTGCATGCCTAACTTCAGGGTTGGTTAGGTTCAGGGTTTTATACAGCTCTGTGTGCATTCAGGGTCGGGTTCTCACCAATGAGGGACAGCTTTCTGATAGAGGTGGTACCCTCTGATCCTTTTTTGATGATGTGTCTTTTAGTGATTTTAGAAAATATCATTTTTCAGTGGAGCAAACTGCACAGATACCAAGAGGAGCAATTACTCCATTCCACTAAGCTCTAACATGGAGGCAGTGATGGTAACGGCTGCACTTCTATTCATGCAGCAGGGTTGGTCGATATGACAATCTGCTCTTATACTTTACTAGGAAACAAGGCTGACCAATGCTGACCACTGCAGCAACAGCTTGACAAAAGCTCATGCAGTCATTTTCAGAGACAAGTTAATTCAGTGCAAACTTTTGATAGGGGTTTAAATGTGTTCCCTCGCTGGTCTTTTTTTGTCTATTCCAAATTATTAAGCCCTCAAACATGTTTTTAAAGTACTGTAATATTTTTGCCTTATTGCCCAACCCCACTACGCAGGATGACTTGCCTTAGATCATCCCTCTGATGTGTTCATGTTTCACATGACTGCTTCCAGTGCTCTCACATGAGAATTGATTTTAGCTGAAGCGTGTTGTTAACCAGTAACATCCGTGAAGCTGAAATATAGTCAGGACTGCTTGGTGACAGACCCCTGGACAGACTGAACAGAGCTCAACACCTGAACCAACCAACAGAGGGTATGCACTTGACACCACAGCTGGCGGAAGTGTGAATTTCGAGAAAACACAAAACGTCTAAAAGGGGAAAGAGCTGTCGTGCGTTTGATTGTACAAATACCTTCATTAGGAATTTAGAGTGGTCTTTATGGAACATGATCTGTGGACAGACATGCATATAGCTTCCTACTTGTCAGCTGCTCGTTCAAAGTTTCCAGTTCCACCTTAAAAGTTGCAGCAGTTACATTCTGGTGTTCAGGTCGGATTTCAGATCAAACAGAAAGTGGAACATCAGAATAAGGATCTGCCGAATAGGAAAGCTGACTCAAGCTTGATATGGATCTGCAGTTCTCAGAAACTGTCCAAGCAGCGAAGCGTGGACTTGCAGCTGCTGTTTTGTGTGAGCTGGATGCTGGATTTTGGGGGGTCATTAACTTATATACTGTACTGACAACTCATCAATTAAATCCTTAGCATTGGTCATATTCATTTATATATATATATATATATATATATATATATGCATCTATTAATAAGCATCCATGAAGACAGTGTCGTTCTGCCAAGTCAAGCCCAGTTTTTCTTATAATAGGAAATTCCATAAAGCAGGTTTAGACAGTTAGCTTTACAGATTTGGAAGCTGTCACGGAGGAACATTAGCTGCCTTTAATTTGAGCTAATAATCGCTTGTTTTGTTCAGTTTTGCTCTTTCCCCTAATAAACGCAGCCCTGCTGCTGCATATTTACCATTCCCTCCAAATGAGGGGGCTTATTCCAGTGGAAAGGTGGCATCAGTGCATACCCCCTATTTATTATAACAAACTACTGGGCTTTCAGGCCATCACCCTGCGGTTTTGCTTGGTCGTGTTCCACGTTCAGTGTGGGGGAAAAACAGCTTAAAAAAAAGTTTAGAATTTTAAGATGAACGGCATATCAGCTTTTCCTACCCTGGGGTTGAGGAGCAGCCCTGCCTCATAGGCTCGGTCCTGACTGCGCACTTCTGAAAACCCTTTGGCAAAGCAGGAAGACAAACCAGCATGAAAAGCGTCCCTCCAGAAAGTTCAGTCCAGTCACCTCTTCTCATTTCAAGGTTAAATGTTCTGATATATATAATAAATAAACCCTGGATTCTTCTAATGTTGTTCTTGAGGCAGTGTTCATTTGTATCATCTAGCAAAGTGAAAGAACCAAACAAAATCATAGTCATAATAAAACAACCCCAATGTGTGGCATCACTACACTAATAATCAATGTTGTACATGATGTCGTTTGATGGTAAGGATAGAAATGAACAGCATCAAAGCAAAAATCAGACATACGAACAGGACAGCTAGGCGAGACGGCGATGAAGAAATGGGAAAGTTCCCAATACAAAAATGTAAGGGTCTTTTTTTTGGCATATCTCATATACTGGTGAAAAGAAAAGGTGTTTTGGTGACGGGTTCACACGCTCACTAGAAACTGAATGGCCTTTCTAAACGTCCGGGGGTTTTGTGTGTGTGTGTGTTTATCAGTGCAGCGGGAAAATAAACAAACGCCGTTTGTGTGACTGTGATTTGGAGTAACAATACAGAAGAGAAATTAGAAGGACCTGTAATAACAATACAACATATGTACAACAGTTCTCCGCTCCAATACTTCAATTCACAATTATGAACAGGCATCAGCATGAAAATACTAAAATTCTCCACTAGAAATGCTAAATTTCGTAATCATCTTAAATACTTTGTTCCTTTATCTCAACTCTATTAATACTGAAAAAAGTTATTCTCTGTTTTTTTTTTATCATTTTTTTCATTTGTTTGTTTGAAGGCTCGTATGCTTGTAAGTACATACACAATGGAGGAAAAACAAAACCAAAAAAAAAAAGAATAAAAAAATCAAACATTTCTCCGTCTCTCTTTCACCTGAATTATTATGGCAATCATTGTTCATAGGAGAATGAGACCAGTTAGTTTATCTACTCGGATAGATCCACGTACAGTCGTCTCCACTTCTCATATGTCTCTTGCTCTCTTTGTGTTTGTCTACCACTACTCTAAAGTCCTCTGTCGCTATATGCAGAACGATTATAATCCCCTTCCCTTCCCGTTGTTTAAAAAAACGTAAAACGTACTAAAAAGAAAAGGCTGTGGCCGCGCAGAATACTTATTTCGCATATTCATGACGGCACTGTTATCTGCTTAGTTTTTTTCCCCATGTCATAAATACGTTAAGGCCAAGAACATTTAATAAATTAAAAAACCATAAGATTAAAAAAAATCTCGTAAGCACTGTAGGTGTTGGGTTTAAAAAATACTTGTCATGAATCGAGTGAAGGATATACTGTAGTTTCTTTTTTGTTGTTTTTTTTTTCAGATTTTTTTAAAGGACTTCTTTTCTGAAAACGTTACTGCTCTTGCAAAAAGAAAAGGAAACTCCACACAACGGTTAGATATCACTCTCCAGTTCGCTGGAGGAGCTGTATGTGGTAAAACAAACGCGCTGATCTGTTCTGTAGCCGCTCGCTCGCTCGCTCAGTCATGTTTTTCTTCTTCCCTTTTTTTCGTTTTTCCTCTCCTTTGTTTTTTTTTTTTGCCTGTTCTGGGTCAGTTGTTGCCCTGTGACTGAGCCATACTCTTCTGCAGTAGTGTGGCGGTGCCTGCAGGGGGCGCTGCGGTGCTGGGGGAGCTGCTGCTGCTGCTGCCACTGCTGCTGCTGGTGGGTTTGATCCAGGGCAGGGACAGCAGAGAGGCTCCTGTGGTGGTGGTGGCCGTCATGGTGACCTGGATCATGTGGTCGCGCTGGATGAGGCGGATCAGAGTCTTGAGACGTTCCAGCGAGGCCTGGGTCTCCCTCTGCTGGCTCAGGAGACGCTCCTTCAGGTCCATGCATTTCTGCAAGACAGACACAGCTCAGCCTTACGAGGGCAGCACACTCGAGATAACGGAAAACAGAAAAACATATTTAACCCTTAGACATTTCCATCACTGCCGTCCATAACAGGTTTAGGATTGTTAGAAGAAATGGTCATGCTTTGAATTTGACGGGAGAAAGTCAGACCTGTATGTAAACGTAATTACTACAGGGTAACCATGAGTTGAGATTGCCTATGGCTAAATGTTTGGCTAATTTTAGGTTTATTTTATTAGCCTTATTTTAACCCAAAGCTCAGGCTCAGTGTGGGCTAAGTGAACCAGTAAGTCTTATCAGCTGCAACTTAAAGAAGTAATGCTCTGTAGTGTGCAGGGATGACGTGACATCAGAACAGTACCGAGAGAGACTTGCTAAGCCGCTGGTCCTCTTCTTTAAGGTGGACACACTCTTTCTTCAGCTCGCTGTTCCTCCTCATCAGCTTTCTCTTCTCCTCCTCTCTCACTGCACACACACATACACACACATTACACACCTCATGTACAACAAGACTCCAGCTGTGCAGTAAACAGGTACCAGCTAAGTGGCCTTATTCGGCCAGCTATGTTACGTATTTCTGCAGTGATGCAGAGCTACATTATGGTAAAACATTCATTGCCATGAGCAGTAGAGTTCTGAGCTGCAATTCAGGCTACGATAATAATACACCTGTATTTCACCTGCGGAACTTACCTGTTTTGTGTGTAACGTAAGACTGGACAAAGTTATGTGGCCAGGACAAGTTCTCTTTATTCAGAACCTTCAGAGGAGAAACAGAAAGGACAGTGTTACATTCACAGGTTCATTAAAAAAAGGACATGAGAAGTTCCAGAAATTCCAGATCCAGTAACCAGACTGACCCACTGATACAGTTACATTGTGGCTCTCTACTGGTATTCCTTTTTTCTGCCCTTCTGTTTATTTAATCATTATTTTATGATGTGTTTAATACTGACCTGTGGCTCATTTTACCTCACTTTGATTATATGGATTATGTCTGTTTACATATTGAACAGTGGCACGAAGGATCAAAGTGGATATTAATACTTAATTTCAAAAACCATTTTCGCCTTTCCCTTCAGCAACACTTTCTGATCAGTTGAGCACTCAAGTCACCAACTCATCCAGTTTTTTGGACACAACCGTACCAGGCCTGTGTTGTTGATAATTAGCCAGATAGTGTGAATGGGAAACCAGACTACAGGTAGGCCAGTCCAACACCTGCACCTATTCAATACTGTCATATTAAACAAAAGCACAGACAACTGTAAATAACACTCATCTTGAAGACAGTTCCGTTACTGCCTTCAAGTTATTCCGAAATGTGCATCTTTCAGTGTTAATGGTGCAAGTTACGCATGCCATGGACACAAATACGCCCCCAAACCACAAGCGTTAAACTTTACGCCTGTAACAATATAGAAAGCCCTTATCGTCTGTTACCTAGAGTACACAATAGACATTATTTCCATAATCACCAGGTCTGTGCTGTCTGAGGACTTGAAAGTCACAGATATTTAGTTTATCTGTTTAGGTTTTAAGTCCTGTCCTGTACAGTGGCAGTGGCAGCTCATAGGAGCTTTGGTGGTAGGAGCTCTGAGCAAAGCCTTTGAGCAAGACACTTAACTCTCTCTGCTTCAGGACTGCGCTCTGACCCCAGCTTTCTAAGCTTTCTGTGAGCAAGAGTATTCTGTGGTACAAGTGTTATAATTATACAGCTCCTTATCGTCCCATAAAGAGATTTCTCCAGATTCTCTCAGTCATTTGATTGTACTCTGCACCATACAGGGTGAAATACATAAAATCCCTGTGCTTGCATAAAGAGGACCACTTTTTGCTGATGTAGTTTTTGGGTGAGCCTCAACTCATTTTAACTCATAAAGTACCTCCTGGCTCTGTTCCAACTTCTTCAGAATGTGTTGCCGACATCAATTTCAAAATGGGCAACCATTTACAAAAAAAACCCAAGTTAGTTTGTAAGATATAACGTGAATGTTTCTGTTTTGCAACTGCATTGCACATAATGTCTAATCTTTTTTTGCAACAAAGGTTTGTACACTATAACTCTCAATGCGGTGTAAAACCGATTTTATAGGACCTACTCAATTTAATAGCTCATATATCAGATGTTCTATAACTTACCTTTTTCTGGCACTTGGGGCACATCCATATGCCCTTGGGTGGGGATTTGAGGGGAGGATGTAAGCAGTCTAGATGATAGGCGCGGGTGCAGGTATGGCACTGCTGAAGGTCGCCCTCTTCTTTACACACTGCACAGTGGTCGTCATGCTCTAGATCGTCCTGTGATACACATACGCACCCAAAACCAGACATCAGACCAGCAAGTATTCACTCTTGGTAATACAAAGACCAAACACTTCAATATCCATTTGAACTTGGGCGTTTCCATGGTTATTTCAGAAATAGCAGACAACTTAAGAACTGCACACAGTACATTGACACTGACACCGACATACAGCTCTCAACTGTTCCGTGTGTGCTTTGAACACATGCAAGAACCTCAGTACAGGCCTCAAAACACAATCACACTATATAGAACACCATAGACAAAAATCAAGGCATACAGATACATAGACTCAGAGAATCTTTAGCATGGCTACATACCTTCCAGCACAGATCCAGAGAGTCTTGCGTGTGAATTAGAAGCAGAGAACAGGTTAGTAAAAAGCTGGCACAGTCATCAGACAGGGTTAAACACGGGTTAGATTTGCAGCTATAGCCATGCAACAAAGAGCAACACAGAACAAAAAAGAACAAGCACAGAAATTCTGTGATGTCATATGTTTGCCATATCGCTCACCCCTTTTTCACAGCAGCTACCAAATAACTCATGGTAATAAAAAGACTTATGATTAACAACTGGATAATAAATGTAAGGTTTGAGGCCAAACACAGCAATACTGTATTGAATCACGGAGGCTAACCAAAAAAAATGATCTTACTACATAAAATCCAAATAGAAATAATAAAAGGAATTGCTCTGAGTAAAGCAGAAAGCAC
This sequence comes from Prochilodus magdalenae, assembly GCA_024036415.1. NCBI lineage: Eukaryota > Metazoa > Chordata > Actinopteri > Characiformes > Prochilodontidae > Prochilodus > Prochilodus magdalenae. Next base: position 365,064 of record JAMWET010005462.1, read on the forward strand.
TGCGACGTGTGGAAGTCAGGGGCAGTGGATTGCTATGTGACTACAACAGTGCAAAGTTTTCCTTTGCGGACATAATTTGCATAAAAAAGGAAATAAATCCCAAAATATCACAATATACGTTATTACAGTTATATTGTGACACAACTACTGCAATATTATCGTACAGAGGGGCCCTTTGTGATTCCTACCTCCACTGTATGCCAGACATATAAACTACATTTAAAGCCAGCAGCAACTGATTTTGTATGTTTAGGACCACATTCTCCACAGCGGTACTGATTCAGGCATACACAGCACGTCTGAGCATTTGGTAGTCCTTTAGGATTATCTGAGAGAGGGTGCTGCTTGTCCGTCTTGATCACATCGCGTTTGTGTGTGGGCATGCATGGGTTTGTGTGTGAGTGAGCTTCTTCATGCATAATTTTGTCAGCTCTGCTCCAGCTGTGTTGTGTTGATGGGAAGAGAAATCCATTTTACCTCTTGCTGACAGGAATAGTGGGTTGTTCAGGTAATTTGAAGCGAGTCTTTTGCGCTGGAAAGCAAGAGGAAGAAACTCTTAGCTGTTTTGCTCTGGGATAATAAAGTAAATCTATATATATACCTGTACACTCTTTTCTAAAGTGCTGATTAAAACAGAAAGTCCAGAGCTTGATTAGAGCACATGGGGCTAACAATCAACAGAAGCTTGCTTAGCACGAATCCCATTTAAATGGTCCCTTGATTTGTAACAACAGCAGAACTCTTTCCAGAGCCATTTTAAAATAGCATGGTTTCAAAACTGTACATTTTTGTGTGAACAGTAAAACATATACAGCAGAATAAGCATTTACCACTATAATAGTTATATATTTACCACTATAACAGCTATACTGTATATTTACCACTATAATAGTTATATATTTACCACTATAACAGCTATACTGTATATTTACCACTATAATAGTTATATATTTACCACTATAACAGCTATACTGTATATTTACCACTATAATAGTTATATATTTACCACTATAACAGCTATACTGTATATTTACCACTATAATAGTTATATATTTACCACTATAACAGCTATATACTTACCACTATAACAGTTACATATTTACCACTATAACAGTTATACTGTATATTTACCACTATAACAGCTATACTGTATATTTACCACTATAATAGTTATATATTTACCACTATAACAGCTATACTGTATATTTACCACTATAATAGTTATATATTTACCACTATAACAGCTATATACTTACCACTATAACAGTTACATATTTACCACTATAACAGTTATACTGTATATTTACCACTGTAACAGTTATACTGTATATTTACCACTATAATAGTTATATATTTACCACTATACCAGTTATACTGTATATTTACCACTATAACAGTTATACTGTATATTTACCACTGTAACAGTTATACTGTATATTTACCACTATAATAGTTATATATTTACCACTATACCAGTTATACTGTATATTTACCACTATAACAGTTATACTGTATATTTACCACTATAACAGCTATACTGTATATTTACCACTATAATAGTTATATATTTACCACTATAACAGCTATACTGTATATTTACCACTATAATAGTTATATATTTACCACTATAACAGCTATATACTTACCACTATAACAGTTACATATTTACCACTATAACAGTTATACTGTATATTTACCACTGTAACAGTTATACTGTATATTTACCACTATAATAGTTATATATTTACCACTATACCAGTTATACTGTATATTTACCACTATACCAGTTATACTGTATATTTACCACTGTAACAGTTATACTGTATATTTACCACTATAATAGTTATATATTTACCACTATAACAGCTATATACTTACCACTATAATAGTTATATATTTACCACTATACCAGTTATACTGTATATTTACCACTATAACAGTTATACTGTATATTTACCACTGTAACAGTTATACTGTATATTTACCACTATAATAGTTATATATTTACCACTATACCAGTTATACTGTATATTTACCACTATAATAGTTATATATTTACCACTATACCAGTTATACTGTATATTTACCACTATAATAGTTATATATTTACCACTATACCAGTTATACTGTATATTTACCACTATAACAGTTACATATTTAAAACTATAACAGTTATATATTTACCACTATAATAGTTATATATTTACCACTATAATAGTTAAGTAATGGATGTAAAAAGTAATATTTTTAAAAAACTAATATTAGACCAATGCTTCAAAAACACATAGCAGAACTGTAGTTCAGCCCAACATTCTTCATTTAGAAGAATTAAAGCCCTCCTCACAGGAACCACTATGCTATTCTAGACTAGTCTCTAAATGGTCAGTAAAAAAGTACAAACCAGAGAACAAACTCATCTCTGATGATGGTCATCTCTGAGACCTAGTCTCGAGAAGTGCCTTGTGTGCTTTTCATCTGTAAAGTACAATTACAAGGGAACACTCGTCTTGAAAGTTCTGAATTTTACTGAAGTTTTAATGATTCACTCAATTTATTATTGTCTTCATTATCAAGGTCTCTTGTTTTGATATCTATTTTGATACAGCAATAATAAGAAGCACCTGCTTCATATTAATATGCTATTGTTTCCATTTTCAACTTCCTAAAGCATTCAACCGTATAAAAGAACAACATATTAGCCAGACGCTAATATACGAGTAGTGTGCTTTTCCTGCCTGCTTCTGATTTTAAAGTAAAAATGATGTTCCTAGAGTAAGGAGTGTCTGCCCTCATTGTGAGTTGCTTGTTTGCTCGATACCTGTGTGTACTAATCGAAGGACACCTTAAACCTGAAAACATTCAAGTTTTAAGATTAAGATTTCTGAGGCCTTTAATGGGTTTATGTTCTTACACAGGCCTAATACTGCCTAGTCACTGTGTGGTGCAAGTTGACAGTGAAAGAATAGCTACCTCTGGCTCGAACAGGCTGCTGTACGCAGGGTTAGCCGTACTTCTTCTCTTCCTCTCCTGTCTCTTGGTCTGGATTTCTGCCAGGACAATAAAACCCAAAATTAGAATGAATTAACAAAACACAAGAACGACATGGGTGCCATTATGATTGTGAACTTACCTTCCAAGTGTTCTGTAGTGACAAGGCCGAGGGCTACCATGAAGGCAATTTTCTATAGGATGAACAGAAAAAAAACATATACTATATGAACCTTACTCCATAACATAACACACAGTGGCAGCATTTATTATGAGGATATTCCCCAGCCAGAAACCTTCAGAGCTTTCCATCCAAAAAGATACAATTCATCAGCTAATTATTAAATCCTTGTAGCGATAAAAGCTAATTATCACATGCTGATTTGTTTAGGTGAAAAACAGCATTCTGCAAGAACTCCAATATATCAAGTCAGTCAATTCCTGAGACTTCCTATGGTGATTTCTGTTCAGTGAATCTTACATCTGTGTGTCAGTCCATGTTTTTCAAGATTGGACACAGATGCAGTGGACTGTGCTAATCAAACTGAGGTAAGACAGTAAGCCTACCTCTGGGTCTTCCTCTTTCTTCTTGGTTTTTTTAGGGGAGGAGGCGGCAGGGCTGGGTTCCTGTGGGTGGTTCTCAGCCGGTGGACCTGAAGAACCCTGAGAGCTGCTGGGGATCTGCGGCTGGATAATTATCACCTGCATACAAACAGATGTGATTTAGGCATGTTAATGTTTTATTAAGTCCTTCTCATCCACTCCTGTTTTTTTTTTTTCTTTTCTTTTGCTCGCTCATATGTTCATCATTTTGGTACCAGCCTAAAATGAACACATATTGCCTCAGAAGATGTCAGTAAGCTGCTGGAGGACATGCACCTATGTTCACACCTGTATAAAATCCTACCTGGACAATACTACCTGGCTGTTGACAATTCAACAAAAAAACTATTTTGCTGTTTCTGTGTCATCTATATAATGTACACTAGAAAAAAGTGTTTCATAAGAGCTGGGTGTTACCAGTGGCCATGAGGACCACCACTCTCACCTAATGACATCGTAATGAGCCTCACCAATCTTCTCTGTGTCAGCCACAACCAATTTTTCATCTCGACCTGAGATTAATTACTCCTGCAAAACTACACGAGGTGAGCCTTCGTTTGAGCCACTCTGGGATTCTGAAGAATTACTCGTCACGCACAAGGGCCCAGGAAGGTTAAGCTGCCCAATCAGGGAGCCGTTTCCCAAAAGCATTACACTGTCAAGATAAACTTCAGGAAAAGAGACTTATTCAGGCAGATAGTATTAGTGTTTACACATTGCTGCTCCTTAGGAAAGCAGGGCTATGGCTGTTTGGCTGCAGAGAAAGGTCTATTTACAGAGGTGAAACAGTACCTCAGTCATTCTGCTTGTTGTTTTGGTCATATATACCTTGATGAAATAAATGTACTGTTTTGTACAGAAGAATACTACCAATTCATAATCTCTGCATAATTAAATAAAATAATCGCTATTATGTAAACATAAGCATTCAGAGTGGTTTGATATGAAATGCACCAAACTTGTTCACAATGGAGGTAAAGACACAAGATGTCTGAACAGTTTAATGCCCCTGACAGCTATCTCAGAAACGTAAATGTCATACGAAGTGGTAAGCAACAAGCATGTTGCTTGACACCTAATTAATTATACCTTTAATTTTGTTTTAGTATTTAGGTTTGGGCCAGGTGCAAAGGAACATTATAAGGCACAACAATCCCCAATTTTTTTTTTTTTTTTCCAGAGTTATAAGCTATAAAAACTCAGAAGACACGTACAGGGTTACTGGTCATTTTGCACTGATAACAGAACAGCTATTTTTGAAGACATTGTGTTCCCGGGTTCCTATCAGCACCACTGTGAAGAAATATGAGTTGATAGATTGCTCTAGAATGCACAATCATTCGCAATGCATGAGTCATCTTACCAACTCTAAGTATTTGTGTTTTGGCTTCCAGCCTGTAGTTTTTAAGGATATGATATAAGGACAATGGTCTTTTAAGTTTTAACGTCGGTTTCGGGATCAGGAAGAAAAAGTGGTGTTGTGGTGTCTTTCTTTAGGCTATAATAAAAGGATAATAAAGGATAATCCTAATAATTTTTTTTTTTTTGACAATCCATATAAAATGTACTAAATACCATTTAATTTATTGTTTTAAACAATATCACTTTTTCTACTATATCTTATAGATCAAAGTAGATGTCAAAACGAGTAACCTCTCTGTTCCTGTGTTTGTCACTTTATCTGACACTCGTGAGTTATGGTGATAGCATTATGCTAAGTGACTAGCCATTCAGGTGGGTCTCTGACCTTGCTGTCTGGGCTGAAGATCAGTGGCTGCACTTTTACTGCCTCGCCCATGGCTGCCACCCCGTTGCCGGCCGGTGAGGCAGAGGAGATGATGGCGTAGGCAACGCCAGGGCTGGCTGTGGAGACGCTGGCCGGGGAGCTATCCCCCTGGCTGCTGGCCACTCTCTCTGGGCTGAAGGTGCTGTTGGCGATGGGCAAAGCTGGGCCTTGGCTCTTGGGGCTGACCACGGCTGTGCCCCGTGGCAGGCTCAGCGGCTGGCCGGACTGCTGCTCCTGGCACGGGCTGTGGGGAAGGCTGTCCGGGATCAGAGTCTTTGGCCTAACCTGTTGGCAGTGAGAACCATCCGTTGGCTCATTTTAATAACTACAATCTGCTAATACAGACACACTTCTGAAAAAACAGGTTTTCTAAAAATGGATGATGTTTGTTGAACCTGGATGAAACATTTATCTCTTAAAGCCAAACTTTCTACTTCCTTTCAACTAAGTATCTTACTGTTTCATTTAACTCTAAATGCAGAATTCGCTTCCTACTCCATACTGTTCATACATGAAGCCTGTTCTGAATTTAGTGGGCCTTATTTATCAGCCGTTCTTCCATTTAAAACCCATTTTGACAAAGAATATGACATTCACCAAGGTTTTGTTTTATGCAGTTGTTCTTAAGCAAGAAAGCAAAATCTATGCAGGCTTAAAAAACCACAAAGGTTCCAACCATTTTGTTGTTTACAAAGACACCATAAATCTGATGTAGACTTTTTCTTAAAGTCCTTTCTCAGGAACAGACTTAAGACAAAACGTAGGAAGATACTGGTGAATAAGGCCTATTATTCTTGTGATGACACAAAAACTGACACATTGCTCTATAAGCTCCTGCAGAAGTGTTTTGATTTATGGGCAAAGCCGTGGGCTGGGGAAATAATGTTAGTCAATACTGTCAGGTTTAACCTCCATTTTCCACCACCACTGTCAATGAGGGGAAAATGGACAGCTAGCTCAGAGACCTTTACTGATACAGTGTTATGTTGGGAAATTCATGACATTACGTTTGGAAAAGGTGCAGTGCTTTCTGACTCGCAATGACCTGCAAATATACTGCAGATATATCCAACAAGGTTCTGTTTTTGCATATTCTGCCCCACGATTGGACTTCAGTTTGACTAGCCGGAGATGCTTTTGACGACCAAGTGTAAATGCATGTGGCAAAAACTCTTATTAGTATACAATCCAGGTAGTAGTCACATGAAGTGACCAGTTGTAAATGGGGTCTTTCCTAGTAGATCAGTAAGGTTACTACTATTAGTACTGCAGCTGCGTTTGATACGTATATATCCAGTGGCCAGTAATTTAACCATTTATTTTATATTAATAAACTGTGCAAGGTATCTAACATGGCCATAACAGTCTGCAAACAGTACTTTGTTTTGTTGGCTTCTGTTCATTTATACAGACATTTATGTTCAGGGCTGCCTGAGTGAGTCACTGTCTCACTGAGGATTATGGCCTTAGTTTAGAGCTACACTGCCCCCTTGTGGTGTTAGTGCTACTTGCACAAATGAGCGCTTCACTTTGGTGACCTTATCAAACATCATCATCTCCATTGATCCACTAAGAAGACCAATGACAACAAATGAGCTCAACTGCAGCAGGGATTAATTGCATCCAAAGCCCAAATGGAAAGCAGTGCACGTTGGAAAGTCTGAGCCTTAAAGATTTATTAGCCGTGTGATTTATCGGATAATCTCTCAGATTTGGCCGTGTGCTCTAATGGGCTGCAGTCTGTCTGTATTTTAGGACTGAACGTCTGCTTCATGCTACACCATTGACCTGGTATGTCTAGATATGGGTTAAGGTTCTGCTGCACTTCCAGCAGGCTGTGGGTGGGTTTGTATGTGAACACTGCAGGAATGCTAAGAAGCTCGTGGTACAGAATGTCCCTTTGTGATTAACTTGGTGCTCTTCTAGAGACATGTTTCCCATATTTGGGAATGGAGTCTACTTAACCAGAGGGCTTCTCTGGAAAAACTGTAGGGCTCTTATGTCTGCGTCTTGGGGTATGGGAAGAACTTTTAGGATGCTGCTTCGCTATGCTAGTTGGCTTAATGTTTCTCTGAGTACCTCACAGAAGGGGGCTGAATCTACACTTTTGACCCTACACTGTGTGACTATAGAGATCTGGGATGTAATCGGGCTGGTTTTATGTGGTACCGGAGGTTAAAAGAGGATCATCTAAACTTTTTCTGCAGTATGTTGGTGTTGGTGTTACCTGAGGTAGCACAGTGGGCGACTGCCCCGCCAGCCGATGCAGAGAGCTGACCTGAGGCACCTTTATGGGGACTGCTGTGAGGGTTCCCAACATCTGTGGAAGAGAGTGACACAAGCAGTTAAAAAACTTTCCTAAACAGGATACAAAAGGCTTATACCTTCAAAAACACTTGGGGAACTCCACCAATTCTTCGGGAAATAGTTGAAACATAATCAAACATGTAACCAAGTCAGAATTCAGGGGTCTGGTGTAAAAGGCTCTGTTCCAGAGACTTGTAGTGATAGAATTATTCACACAGTGGTGGTGACCCATGAGGAAAAGAAGGACTCTGAAGTTACTTAATTTAAGTGTCCTTAGTATACATATATATATATACACATACTAGCTATGTACTAAGTATGCTATTACTATTTTGACACACCTTAGATCCATTTAAAGATACTTAAGATTGTACACATTAAAGTACTTTTCTAGTATATTGAAGTTACTTAGTTACTTTAAAACAATAGTGTGCTTAAAATGAACTTTCTGTTATTAAAACACATTTCTAGTACATTACAAATTCTTAATTTTTACCTGGGGACAGTAACCAGACCTCCAGAACTGAATGCCTGTTAAATCCTCTGCACAAAAAGTAGCTATGAATACACTGTTCAGTGTTTAAAACACTGTTAATGATAAGTGTTGGTCTACAAATATTAAAGTCCATGTATTTAAACCCATTTATGGGACAAAAGTACATGCAGGGCTTTACAAGGCAAAAGCAGGAACTCCTTCCTCAGATTCTATTAGAAATAGAAGAAGTATTCTGCTAATTATGAACAAATGCAATGCTGATATTTGTGCTGTGTACATTGTGACCCTTGGATGCCATCAGTACCACAGTAAATAAATCTGAGTTAATACATTTCTCTGCAATTAACCATTTCAAAGACTTAGATTACGACTGATTTATGGAGATATCTGGAAGACTGAGTTGCCTTAGTGCCTTAGTGCAAGTGCCTCATAATTCATCCAGTTTGCACAATACGAACCTGTCAGCTACAGTTTACTTTACTTGCAGCTCCAGTGTAAAACAAAATGCAAACCTCAGGCAGCAATCACATCTTGGATAACAGAACATCTGAAGAAGGATTTATTTAGAAATGGAACCCTTCACACATCAGTTAAAGAAAACTCTTCATCTGACTATTCTTCATGTGAAGGTCAGTCGCTGAGCAGAGCTTAGAAATCTGTCATGACCTACGGATTCAGCTGCCCTGAGTTTGCTGCAGTCATGCAGCTCCAGGGAGGTTGTATTTAGCGACTGGGTCGAAGCTAATAAGTAAGCAAGTAAGGGCAGAACACGTAAAACGCATTCTTTAAGCTCTCCTCCATGAAGCATGCTCAAAAACAAACGCCCACTTCTGTTCCCTGCTTCAGGAAGTGCTCAACCCCAGAGAAAATATATTGAAATGAATGTGGCACGCAAGGACACGGGAACCGGAGCTGAGTTCATTACTCTTCAGTATAAAAAAAGGACTGTGTTCAATGGACCGGCACTCAAGGACTACAACCACTGCGCTTCTTGCATAATTGAATTTTCTTTAAAAGCCGGATTTTTACTTATTTATTTATTTTTCCTCTTTTGTTGATTGCATGGGTAATCAATGGAAACCTAAGTTTATTTCATTCTGTAGCGAACATGTGTTTCGAGCAATTCCTAAAGGACAACAAGGTAGAAGAAAAACATAAAAGTAATACCTGCAGTTATTTTTATCACATATTTACATTATTTAAAATTAAAAGCGTGTAATAAATTGAAATCACCCTGACGTTAACCGGGCACCACATTTCATGTGTCAGAGTGGCACATCATCCGAGGATGCTTATTATCACTGAATGTTTGCTTTGAGCTGAAGATTTACTCGGATGATTTGCTGAGATGATTCAACATTACCAATGCATATCAGGCTTGCAGTGTTTCCGACAGTGTTCGAGACTTCAATCTTGTGTGTTTGAGTGTGTAGATTTCAGTAATGCTGACAAGGCGTTCCCTTGCCTGGTGACTAATGATCTCTAGTGAGTGAAATGAGATTGTACTGGCTGGGAGAGAACAGGGCTGCGGGGGAGTGTGTGTGTGGGGGGGGGGATGGGTGGCCACACAAGCAGCCCCTAATCTTAAGCTAATAATTACTTTTTTATTAATACACCAGACATGGGCATTATGTGAACCGCCTGGCCTTCTTCCACATTTCAGAGTTGCCATCTTGTATAATTGTACTAGAAATACTGCATGGCTCAGTGTCCTTTTTATGTGGGGAATACAATACAACAGGATTGTTTGTGTTCATTTGAAGCAGCCTGCATGTTCCAGATATGCCCAAAATGTATGATTACCAGTATTAGTCCATTGTTTACCGTGCGATGTGTAAATTTAGGTCCTTTAATTTGTGCACATTTGAAAACATCAGCTGTCCTTTACAGTGTGTGTTCGTGACACATGGAATGACAGTAACGTATATAACCTCCTATACAAGCATCATTTCTTAGATAACCTGTTATGACAGCAAGAAAACAAGAGTTTTGCTAATGTTTGTGTTGCTGTTGCTGGCAGAGTGTATTTAAGAGCATGGTGGCACAGCATGTTTTGCTCAGAAAGGGTCTCAGGTTTCTGCGGTAACGCTTTCTCCATGTTTGCAGTATTTCCTCCATTGCCAGTTTAAACAATGCTGGCGGACAGGAGCTGATTAGCAGATTAGTGGAGACAACACATCGCCACCGCGGCCTGTGAAACGCGACACTGTGCTGAGTCTTAAGACGCCAGGCCGAGCTGCTGGACAGAGTGCAAACACACATTCGCAAACACAGATTTGAGCAGAACGGCGGACGTGACTTGCAGTTACAATGGCAGAAGGGGCTTGAAAACCAACCTTTCTCTTCGTACCCCTCAACTTACCTACTGGTATCTTTAATATCAGTGTATACGAATAACATTTTTGTGGGCACATAACCCTCTAAATATAACTAGCTGCACTGCAAGCAAAAACTGAGCTCTTTTTTAACCCCTGTATGACTATGGTCCTTCAAACACTACCTGCAAGACTGTTGGTGACTTGTATGGCTCCTTTCAGCACAGCAAGTAATGCCTTAACACCATGGAGAAATCTACTTCAAGCAAAGATAACACACAAGCTTACAGGTTTGGTCAGAAACCTGCTAACATGCTAAGATAGCATTGCTAAAATTCTAGCAATACATCCTGTAAATCTCTTTTTGTGTTTTGTTTGTGTTTGTTCAACTTAGATTGAACGATATTAAAGGAGCAATATGTAAGAGAACTGTGTATCTGTCTACCGAGATTAGCATGCTAACCAGCTCGCCCCGGCCCCATAGTGAGTTACTGTTGCCATGGGTCTGCCATCAGTCCAACTTGAGAGGATGAAGAAGTAGCACTGCCCTGACAGCATACTCTAACCTCTTGTCAATCAAGCTTCTTCTCCAGGTTAGATCATTTAAGGGCAGGTAGATGATGAAAGGAGAAGTAAATGTTACGATGACTGAAGCTCTTGGCAAGTGACCATTATCTGGTAATAGCTGCTGCCCACTTATGGCAGGAAACCACGTTCAGTAGAAACCAAATGCAGTGATAAAAAGAGAAGCAAAACGAGTTAAAATTAGTGCTGTTTTCTACCACTGGAAACATTCTTAGTGAGTAAAGGGATGAAGTTTGATGCTGTATCTCTTTTAGACTTGGAAGTAAACATGCTATGTTGGTTCCTATTGTTGGGAGCATGAATTCGATAGGTACACACTGCTCCATTAAATTTTCTTATACTCTTTAAGAGCTTTAACAGCACAAAATATGTTTAGCGCATGGAAGGCTACAGCACAGCTTTATCACGAGGCTGAAGTTAGCATGCTACCTGTTATTATTATAGCTGATTATTGCAACTAAATGATGCAGTCATTACACCAGTAAGGACGATTTAAGGTGGTACGCCAAGTTCGATACCTAACAGCTTTACCTGTAACAAACACAAATGCAGTAAATAAAGTACTGAAGTTTGCGCTGCTTCATGATGTTCAGCCAACATATCAGCCCCTAGCGCATCTTCAGCTACTTGACAGCCACTGTAATAAGGGCAAACTAATAGGAAATCCAGCTGCATATTTATTTAAACAGAAAGCATGCAGTAGTGCAGGAGGGACCTGACAGTATAGCAAACAACAAACATCTGAACATACTGTACTTCTACAGTTCTGCTGTGGCTGGTAGGGAAGCCGGGTGGCGGGTATAAATTGCTTTTTGACAGAGGCATCACCATGAGATATTGGGAAAAGAATTATCTTTGACCGGCGATTGCGCCCTACAAGGTCAGCCTATTATGATGAAGGAGAAACACAACCCCTCCTCAGTTCCCTTTTAATCCTACTGATGATATATTTCCAAACCTAATATAACAACATGGTATAATAACTTATAGTAACAGACCTAAATCGAAAGCTGGACTCAAATAACATGCTTCTTGAATTCTCTTACGGCGTAGCCCATAATCGGCTCATGGCTATGACTTCTCGAGTGTTATAATAACTGCTATTTTGAATAACTGCTGTTTCTGCATGCATGGCAAATGTTCAGGTGCATTCTATACAGTCTCAGTATCAAACTGTTCTGAAGATTGCTCTATTTTTGCTCTGTATTTTCTTGTGTTCCATTATGCGTTCAGTAATCCTCACGCTTTGTGTTTTCTTTCTTCTCTAAAGCGAAATCAACGAAGCAAAAAAAAAAAAAAAAAACTTTCCCTGGGTTCTTTTAAAAACATAACCCCAATCAGTCTCTCCGTGGCTGAAAAAAATCCCTTCTTCTATTGTGCCACGGAAAGCCGAGAGAAAAGGGGGGGATGGGGTGGTGGGGGGGGGGGGGGGGGGGGGGGGTAAAGGCCCGTTCCCATGGCAACAGGCGAGATGAAAATTCGCACTCGGTGAGGGCATTCATTTTCGTAATTGCTGCCCCCTACTCCCCCAAACCTCACCAACCTTCTCTTAGGCCTCCTCTTGAGCAAGAGTGCCATAACCTTGAAGTTGCTTTATTCCTTGTTCTATTTCTTTTTTTTTTTTTAAGTAATGAATAAAAGGCAGCGAGGCCACTAAGCCCGTCTGGGGAGCACTGTGTTATTGCTCCCCCGCCCCCAAAAGCAACCCTCTCTAAACTATCTTCAATCTGAGAGAAGATGTTTGCGTGAGATAGCCAGGCGGGGCGTCCGTTTCACAGTTGTATTAAAAAAAAAAAAAAGAAATACCCGTCTGGATCAGTTCCGTCCAGGTATGAGGTCTGTTTTCGGAACCCCACCCACAGCTCTAAAGCTCCACTCCCCCACCCTTGTTGACTGGACCCAATTTCACTTGCCATTTTGAAGGGGTGTGGGGGGAGGGAGAGAATGAAGGATGGAAAAAAGGGGGTACGAGAAAGAGTTTAAGTGTTTCTTTCAACAGCCCTGTCCCTTGTCTCCTCCTTCATGGCTGTCAAGAGGGGAGAAAGAGAAGCGTTTAGCCTTATTTTTTCTTCTCTCGCTCGCTGAATTGAAAAACCTTTTCAGCAGGCACGCATTAGGCTTTCAGACGCTGACATTTTACCCTGGCCTTGGGTGTTGCCTTACTTAGCCAAAAATACACAGTGTGGCTTCAGCTTCTCCTGTGTGTGTGTGTGTGCTGTTCAAATGCACTCGTGCAAAAAACTACTTCAATATTCGAAGCCCCAGACACAGAAACCGTCTATAATTAGTTACTCTTATTTGAAGCACTTGGTTTCTTTGTTTCTTGCGAGTTGTGGTAAGAAAAACTGAAAGCCTGGGTTGTAGGCCAACATCACACAGATATGTACTGACGTATGGTACAAGTCAGAAGTTTGGAAACACCTAACTGAAGATATTTTTCTTGTCAGTAAATCCTAAAGAGGTTTCGATCAAAGCGTTTATGCTTAAATACGTCAAACAAGCATAAATGGTTGCTGAGAGATGCACAGGGCTACTTTGACAAAGCCTTCCAAAAAGGACAAATACAGCTCATTACTTACACAGAACATTATTCTCAACTAAACATGCAATGTGGCTTTATAATAAATAGACCCTACATGGCGTCACTGGCATAAAGCTCACTGAAAGCCATGTGATGTCATTCACTGTTTGCAGCACTAACACTTTGGACTCTTCCTTTCCTAGTGCAGCACGTTTTGCATTATTACCCCCATCAAGCTTAGTGTCTCGCTGGCAATCCATTCTGAGAATCTGCAGGGCTTCCTGTGTGCTATGAGGTACCTATCACTGTAGAGAACTATAGGTGACCATACATGAACTTCCTTTATTTTGTTGGAATGTTTTTCTGAGTAGGACTGTAGGTTCATTCAGAGCAGACTCTTTTATGCCAAACATGCAACAGGCAATCAGCCCGTTTATTGTTGGTTTTGGACCACCTGTGTGGCGATTTTATATTGTAAATAATGTGAGGCAGGTAAGTGCACTTATGCTCTTATTTGAATGCTGCTGCTACACTTATTCTAATATTACTCTAGCATACCTAGGCGTGTGTCAGCCATCGACATTACTTTCGATGTAGCACTTTTTAAATTGTGCTATTTAAACAAGCAACTGGTTTTCAGAAATAAGCACTGCTAGTTTGAACGCAACCTGCCTATTGAAGAAAATATAATGATATCTATATTGTAGTTTTGGCTAAGAGAAACTACAGGAAATAGAAAAATGCTAGTGTATTTAACTTGTTCATGTACCCTACCCAACGCAGTTTGGGCTGTGGCTTAAAAAACCCAAGAACCACAAGAAATCAGAATCAAAATCTGCCATAAAACTTTATGATCCATAGAATACAGTTAAGCCATTGTTAATTTATGCACATAAAACCCCGGTTAACTGCAATGGATTGCATGCACTGGATCTTTCTGAGACTCAATAAATCTCAATAAATGCTAAGCAGTTTTCCTGGTTATCAATTACAGTACTCTGTAAGATTTCCTTTTCCTGTAATTTTAATACCAACAGAACAAATAAATCCAATCAAAACAAGCCAGGTTTGACAATCATTCTTTTAGCACAGAGTAGCAGAGTCATCATAAGATACTGTGCTAAAATTGGAATATACTGTATCATGATATTGAATTTCAACAACGCCTCCCAGCAGCATCTCCTCCTTTAATATCTCTGCTTTTTGAAGTGCAGAGAGTAAAGCTGAGGATGCCTCATCTTTTTTTGAACTGAGTCTGAAAGTGCAGGACATTGCTTTGTTTCAGATACTATTATCTTTTTTGCCATGGTATCTCATGTATTAGTTGCGAGCTCAGGGAAATACAGACACAGCAGGGAACCGGACCGGGAGGAGAAACAGGAGAGAGAAGTAAGAGAGAGAGAGAGAGGGACAGCTTCAGCAGGAACATTTCTCTTGTGAGAAGGCGAACTCTTGTTTCTGTCGCTCCTTCGCTTTTAAGATGAAAGGCTCTCTCTCGTCCCAGCCACGCTTCCACACACCTCCTGTCTCTCTGTGTAAACCTAGGCCTTTTCTTGCTCCCCTCTGAGATGTGGTTCTCCGGATTGACAGAGGGAACTCTGACAGCTCATCAAGGAAGCAGACTCAAAGAACATGCCTGCATAAAAGAGCCACTTTGAATGATGAAATTGGATCTGACAATATTGTGTGGTTTCAAGTGACTTTCGCTTTGTCCTCATACCGTGTGATATTGTGTTGGCATGGGCTTTTTCACTGGGGGACCGTTTAAGAGGACTCGACCAGATTAAATCAGGGTAATACTCTAAATCAATTCAAACGTACGGTATTCATCAGAGTTATTTTTACATGGAGGGGAGGTGAGGTGACATATTCGATATTCGAATTTCTCAATTGTTTTAGTCCAAATCCACCACATCAGTCACTTTTACCATGGAACGGTAGAAATAACCTCAACTTAAACTTGGGGGTTTTCTTTATCGTTTTCAGGGGGAAACATGTGCCAGAAGCTTTTTTTTTTTTTTAACGTTCAACAAATAGGTAACACAGTAAAATTAGAGCAGTTTGGGTTTTTAGTTCAGCTTGCCTTGCTAGCAGCACCTCATTTGTTAGTCAGTCCTTACAAAAGACTCACATACATTTCATATGTGAACTCGACTTCAATATTGAGAAGACCTATTTGAAAACTGTGTGGGTGTGGCCAATGAGCAGTTCGACTGACTGCGTAGTGTCCTAGCACGCTTTTCCTGGTGTGCTTCACTCCTGATACAGAACTAAAATCATCATCTAGCTCTTATGTGACCAAAAATTAGTGACGGGTGGAGAGACAATCCTACCAACAGGTGGACCCGAAACATGTGAAAGAAGTAATGGATGAATGAACAATACTGCTATATGAATAAATGAATGAACAGGCAGTTACAGACAGGCGGTCTAACTTGCTCACTTTTGGTTAACTTTAGCTTGCTACGTTTCTCTGACTTCTCAGAAAGTGTTTGGTGTGGGTGTGTCAAGAGATGTCAGAGTTGAGGTTGGTAAGGAAATGCTTACGGAAGCTTTACCCAAGATTAGGACGACTCAGTTTACATAGAGAGGAGAGAAATATGTGGAAATACATTATTCATTTATTGATCACTGTAACATCATTCAAAGGTTCTGTTCGACATGTTTACCTGCATAAACAAGATTAATTAACTTAATTCATCCATTGGATTAATTAGTTCATTGGAAAGATTACACAGATTTAGGTTCCCTGGTCTTTAAGACGCTGCGGTAGATTGTATATATATACATATAATTATGATTAAATCAAACGTGTGGGCTTTGAACACATTTTGGCTGTAGAATGAAAGGCATACTGAACATCTGTGGTATGTTTAAATCTAGTGGCTACTCACATCCCATTTCAACTGAATTATCTTCTCCAGTGTGGATCAGTCATAAACATTACAGGCGTCCTCTGGTAAAATGACTTTACCCCACCGCTACATGTAAAATAAATCCAGCCCAAGTAGTAATCAAGATTCAAGCTCTGTGACTCAAAGGGAGTACATCTGTTGTGTTCAACCACGTGTTGTGTAAGTTAATGAATAGGCACAGTGTGTACTGTTAACAGGGTGATAACCAGATGATGTACTAGAACCACTATAAATAAAGTGTGGAGCTGTTAGCAATCAGCAGCATTAAACCTTCACAGCCACAGGCTGCTATCTGCTGGAAACGGGGTGAAGCTATCAGAGGAGGCTACAGTTTAGAATCATTTCAGCTTTTCAAATGTGACATAAGGCTCTTCGTTTATCAGCTACTGCAGTTCTTCATGACGTGCGTGATTTGCACAATTTAAAATGTTAGACTGGTTACTGAGCGTTATAGCTATATTTAGCTAGCTTAAGTTATCTATTCACCAACCTAGAAACAATTAAACTATGCAAGGTATTGTAAAATAACCTGTCATTTCCAACAAGTGCAGAACATCAGTGTTCAGTTTAAAATAATACTATCCTACAGCATTCAACAGCCAAGAGATTCAAGTATAGTGTACAATGTACATAATTTAGTACCCAAACTGGGTCACAGGAAAGACCTGGTTTTGTGGAGTGCAAGTGAAATATCTTTTAAGATAAAAGCTACCTTAAACGTATGGTTAAAGATAACAGAACTCCCACCCTTAACAAACAACAACATACCTCTGTCTATCTAAAACAAATCAGACAATGAGGCCAAATCAAACTTTTATATCTCAGAGCATTCCTCACCCTCCCTCAGGCTTTAAGTCCTTCCTATCTTGCTTGGGTGGGTGTTCTTACAACGCACAGCACATAACTGCCACCACCCAATGAGATCCTGAGTGAGAATGTGACTCTAGGAAAAGGAAGTGGCAGCAGAGGAGGATGGGAAATGCAGTTTGCTGGGTCTATGAAAAGGCAGTTCATCACTGCTATGCCTCAACCGCAGCCCATAGGAAAGTGGAATTATTACAATGTATTATTCTTTTCCGTCTTTTGGAATATAGACAACAGACAGCATTTCATTTCAACTTGACTGTGTTTGGCGCTTTCCCCCAACATAGCTTAGCTCTCTTAAAGACCGATTACCGCACAAAATATGGTCCTACATAAGGCTCCTGGCATCCCATTGAATTCCACTTCAATTGGAAGCGAATGAGATTTAGATCTTTCTGAGCAATGGCTTCGTCCTAATGCCTCTTATGGGTGCTAGCTCATCGACTTTGTACGCTGAGGAGAGACGCGGTGCAGCCATGCTTTTCATAAAAATGAATCTACTGCACTCTCCGATAGCTCATGTCATGAGGGCTGTCTAAATTCATCACTGTTTAGGTTCTAGTCTTTAAAGTGGCCTGAAGCACATACTAGCCCTGTTATTACCCCTATAAATATAGAGGACATTATTTTTCAGATTAAAGGAGCTCTGTTTTGTTGTTTACTGAATAAGCAGGGGTGGCCAATATGACCGTATGTATTCATATTAAACAACAGTATGCCACGGCAGGCTTTCTGAGCGTATCATGGCTATAGCTAGAACAATAACAGCAGGTTTCATTACAATGAGATCATAATTAGTGCCAATTATTGGATTTAGTACAGTGCAGTATTTGAAACACTGAATAAAAATCACTGTATTCATAGTTTTAAAAATTTGGTACTGTTGGTGAATTCTGTTTGCTTCAAGCCTCAGCAACAGAGTACCATCATAAAACTGTGCAGCAAGAAAGTGTCTTCAAGTAGTGTAATACTGGAATTTTGCCAAATCACCCCTAGCAGATATGTGTCTAAGGCAGTGTAAATGAGAAACAATTACTGAGCTGTGAGAGCTAAGAGACAAAATATAATCTGAAAGGCAACCGGATCACTCACTAAGTCTGGTCTTTTTCTAAATAAGCTGTTTTTTTAATCTAGCAGACATGTGCAAAGCAATGCCAATTATAACTGCTTGCTCAACTGTAAGAGCTAAAAGATATGCAAAACAGTCTAAAGTAGACCAGCTCATTTACTAGTACTGAATTTACTAGCCTTTCTCTTAAAAAAACAGCCTTTCCTGGCATTAGGACAGAAAACATCTCCCCTTCACAGTACACCTCTATGACACTATGGACAGTCGGGTACAATACCACCCAAGACCACTTGGGGGCGACGTGAACGATCAAAATGCACCAGAGAAGCACGCATGCTTACACCCTCCTACCCTCCAGCAGGTGGGCTTGAATGGAAATCACAACCAGGGATGAAACTTTTACAGCAGGAAAGAGAACACTATAGTCAGATGTAGCTGGATTAAAGGACTGCTGAATGGAAAGCGATTTGTGTTGTACTCAGCTCTGCTAATGCTGTTCAAATGATTAGACTAGAAACGATTTGCTATTGCTATTGGATTGTACTCAGCTTTTCTTTTGACACTGCAGAATAGCAGGATGAAACACCCCTGAAATGCACCACAGGATCTATACTTTGCGACTAAATAAGATTCAAAGGAAAATGATGCCTAAATTAGATTCATTTTCTATAAAAATGTGTTTGTTCTCAGATCAGGTGATGGTTTGGTGGGTCAAACTCCCTGGTGGGTCAAATCAAACGTCCACACAGAGTTCTACAGTTTAAAGACCTAAAAAGCCCCTCTGGATGGTTTATCTTGTTTATTTGAGGGGATATTATGAAAACGTTTTTTTTTACAGTGGATTTTTGTGAGCAAGCTTTTATGATGATTATTTTTTTCCTGCTAGCTGGTAAATGCAGTAACGTTAGCATCTGTATAACTGTGTACCTGTTTCCAAATCATAACTACAGTGGAGAGAACGCATTACAGAAACAAGAAAACACTTGCCAACAGATGAGGAGGAAACCTTCAAGCTAAAGTTAGCAAAGCCGCTATCGAGATTTTTAGCTTTTTTACTTTAACTGACATAGCTAAGGACTTGTCTCTGGTGTATATTTTGTGAAGAATCAAGTTTTTTCCCACAAAAAAAACAAGGTAAAAGTTAACCTAATGTTAGCTTGGCTGTATGTGTTAGCATACAGTGGGGAAAATAAGTATTTAGTCAGTCACCAATTGTGCAAGTTGTCCCACTTAAAAAGATGAGAGAGGCCTGTAATTGACATCATAGGTAGACCTCAACTATGAGAGACAAAAGGACAAATTGAGAAAGTCATTTTGTCTGATTTTTTAAGGAATTTATTGCAAATAATGGTGGTTGGTCAATAAACAAACAAGCAAGATTTTGGGCTGTCACAGGACCTGTAATCTTTTTAAGAGCTCCTCTTTCCCCCAAATACAACTGGAAAAACGTTTGAACGTTAACAGGATAAACAGTATAAAAGACACCTAGCCTACCAACCTCAAACAGTCATCACTCCAAAATCCCACTAAGAGTCGGAGGACACCAGAAAACGAATTGTAGACCTGCACCAGGCTGGGAAATGTGAAATCTTAGGAAAGCATATGTAGGACGCAATAATCAGGAAAAATGGAAGACCTACAAGACCCACTACTAATCTCCCTCGATCTTCCACGGATCTCAGGCCAAAAATGAGCACAAGAACGTGTAAGGAAAAATCCCAGAACCACAAGGGGGGACTAGTGAATGAACTGCAGGAAGCTGGGGACCAACGTTACAAAGGATACCATCAGCAACACAACGACGCCAGGGACTTCAGAATTCTTGCAGTGCCTGACTAAGCTTAGCCAGTCCATATACAGAGCACGTCTGAAAGGTTTGCTCCATTTGTGGTTACAGAAAGAGTATTTGGAGAATGTTAATATGGTCAATGAACCAAAGTAGAACTATTTGGTAAAAACACAAACTCGTCGTGTTTGGCGGAAAGTGAATGCGGAGTTGCATACCAAAGAACACCATTACCAACGTGAAGCATGGGGGTGGCAACCATCATGCTTTGGGCTGGTTCATGCCAAAGGGACCAGGACGATGTACATGAAAGAATGAATGGGGCCATTGTATTGTGAGATTTTGGGTGCAAAACCTCCTTCAATCAAGCAAAAATGAAAAGATGAAACGTGGGGCTGGGTTTCAGCATGACAATGATCCCAAGGCACACTGCCAGGGGGCACAACAAAGGACGTGGCTTCGTAAGAAACATTTCAAAGCTGGAGTGGCTAGCCAAGTCTCCGATCTCAACATCGAAAACCAGGGAGTTGAAAGTCGTAGATTGTTGCCCGCCGACAGCCCCAAAACACAACTGCTCTAGAGGAGATCTTGGAGGAATGGGCCACAACATACCAGCAACAGTGCCACCGTGATGAAGAAACGTTTTTGACCTCTGTCATTGGCCAACAAAGGATATACAAACCAAAGTATTGATGAACTGTTGTTATTGCACCCAAACACGTTATTTTCCACCCATATTTGCAAAGAAAATTCTGTAAAAATCAGACAAAATGACTTTCTCAAAGTGTTATCTAATTGCTTTTGTGGTCTACCTATGATTCTAACACTCTCTCATCTTTTTAAGTGGGACAGTCCAATTCCCTTTAAAAATAGACAGAATACATGTAGGTGGCGTGATCAATGGAACATGCTTATTGATGTGACATTTTAGGTAACAGTATGGGTGTGGTAGCATATAAGCCTCCATTTTCATGTGTTATTAAACCTCCAGTTTACAGAAATCTTCAAAAAAGCATAAGATGTAAGTTGTATCTAATGTTTTTGTTCATGTCATGTGATCAATGGAACATGCTTATTGATGTGACATTTTAGGTAACAGTATGGGTGTGGTAGCATATAAGCCTCCATTTTCATGTGACCTACAATCTTAAAGCATAAACTTTGTATATGTTTTTGTTCATTTCATGTGTATGGTTACTGTTACTTGTATGCTACATTAGCTTTAGCTCCAGTACAAAACTAAACAAGTTAATGTCATGTCTTGGCTGATTCACAAGCTAATACCCCCAAAAAAAGAAGCTGTTGCTTTGAGATCCTTTCCTGAGCACGATTACATCACTGAACTCTGTCATTTTATAAAAGCCGACTGTCACATGCACTCACCTTCTAAAAAATGAAACAAGAGCACTGAGAGCATGACATCAGACTAGTTACTCCTTGCACTGTCCCTTCTGCAAACGTGTAGGTGCTGGGCAATTCAATTAGCGCTTGATGCTAGCTGTGTGTAGCTTGCATGTGGGAGCCCATTAGTGGTAAGTATGGGACTGGCGCTTGCTAGCGTGGCAAACGGGCGCTGGCACAGGCTCAGTGCCCATCTCGCTCATTTACTGCAAGGCCAGCAGTTTGAAGCAGCCCCTCGAGGAGCTTTTAGCCTTAGCATCCGCTCGCTTACTCACTCAGGCTTCCGTGGGCAGCCTCGTAGGTGCCACTAGCTCCCGGCTGTGTTTACAGGCATTTCACTTTGACATGGGAAGGCCTATTAAAAGACATGCTGAATATGCATGTGTACATACATACAGAAGAATGTCTGGACATGAAAGGGGACTAACAGAACAGAAGCGTAGCGCCTTCGCTGCCACTGTTATTTAAACTGTTTGGAAAAGTGCAGTAAGGGCAGTGCCCATGGCTGGCACTTTAAATGCTACGTGTCCTGCTCATCATGCTGCCGCTCTGACAAGGCTGGCCAACAGTAGACAGAGATGACCTTGGCTGTTGTTTAAAGCAGATAAAGACTGCTCAAAAAACCTGTCAGGAAGAAGCCAGGTCAACATTACAGTACAAGAGCCAAGTGTAGGAGTTTCACCTTTTATATTTCTCTGTTAGATCAGCCTGAAATTAATACTAACATAAAGTCTGACTCATTAAATTACAGTAATATGTACATTAACACTTTTTTTTTTATTTTCTACAATGAAAAAAAGTAAACATTCTGCAGAGAACATCCTTCTGAATATTTTATTGCTTCTGTTTACTGTATAATTTGCTAAATGTGATATAAAACAAAATGTCTGTAAATGTGCATAAACAGTCACTATTACTCTGAAGTAATAGTTCACCACCCAAAAATACCAAATTTAAAGGTTTACACCAAATAACTGAGTCAGATTATGAGTTCATACTTTGCTTCTTCACTGTTTTACATCAAGACTACCATGGCTAATATGCAGTTTAATGCATCTTTGTTCTTTTATAGTATGGTTTGGTCAGGAAATACCACTTGATAGAAACATACTCATGGTTTAGTTTATTTTAAATGAAATAAAGTTTACTTCCTGGTTCAGATTTACATCAAAGTTAAAAAAGTTCTTAAAGCAGAACTTAGTGCCAGTCCAGAACAAAAAATTAAATATTTATATGACACAACTAGCAGTTTGTCTAATCTGGCACATTTCCATCATGAAATAATGCTGCTGGGTAACATGCAGCATCCCTGTTAGACAAGTCAAACAAGTAAAGGTAGTGACCATATATGTGATTACTGTCCTGTTCAAAACAGTGTAAACTATACAGTGTAAACTACACTAACAATCAGCAATATTAAACACCATATAGTCATATGCTAGTTTGATCAACCCCAGAGTTTTCTGGCATGTTTCATTTCATGATTTCTACTTATTTGCTAAGTTAACATTGCTGAGTTGACATTTTGGACATAAAATATATACTTTAATACACACATTTTATGATCTATATTACATTAAATGATTACAGCAAATTATACAGTACATAAAAGCAGTCAAATATTATAAGCATTTTTTTTCTACATAGAAAATCAACAAAACATGTCCAAAGGTTGCCAAACATTTGTTTGCCTATACTATTACCAAACTAAAGTGCAAAACAGTGTTAATACACATATTGCTGGAATTCAGTAGGTTGGACTTCATAAATCTAATTCAGGATGACCGGTAGTTCAGGCTGATCCAACAAAGAAATGTGAAGGTGAAACTCCTACACTTGGCTCTTGTACTGCAATGTTCCAAGTGCTACAACAGCGCTTGTTTACAGCATGTTGTTTTGGCAGATGCTGTTGAGAGTTTTCTCATTTCAGTGCTGACCTGAATCAACCTGCTGTCGCCATAAAGCAGCTCTTGAGTGCCCTGAACAGTCTGTCCAATGAATTCACCCAAAAAACGCTCATGCTCTGGAACAATGGCCCCAATGTGTGCACCCATGCATGGACTCAGGCCACTTACACTTCATTATCAGTCTCCAAATTAGTGGCCAGGTGGCTTGTCCCCAAACCCTCACCTACTCACTTCTCCAACTGCCCAGTAAAATGACTTCTCCTGTGTTTAATGGAGTTTGGTTGAAAAGGACTGTTTAAAGTTTATACTACACGCATTTCCACCTCCATCTGTGTCTTTGAGGATATTTAAAGATGCAGTATGTAGGAATTTCTGGCTAAAACAGAGAGAAGTAGCATATAAAACACTTCAGGAACTTAATGGTTTGGACTTAAATGTAAAAACAACATTATAATGAAGATATGATAATAACAGATCATTAACTTACATTGTCAGAAGACACGTCCTTCACCAGGTTTTGACTGAGTTCTCTTTGAATACCCTTTCAACACGCTTGAGAAGGGGTCCAAAGCGCAACCGATGTTGCAAAATCTTCGTCCGCACATTGCATGCAATTCCACCAAATCCGCACAGCGTACATAATGCAGCTTACAAAGTTTGAATGAGTGACCCTTCACCTTCTAAGTATTGCTACTCTGTGCTACAAGATAACATAGCACAATTTAAAGATAGCACTTTTTATGAGGTTGTTTTTTCTGAAGAAAACTTACAACATGTATAGTAAACAGTTCCTTCAAACAGTCCGAAGCAAGCAGCAAATCTCTGAGTTTCGCTTTTCTATCAGAACCTCCACAAGTAAAAATCTATTTGCCTTGGAAACTGCTGTAATCTGGTTTAGAAGATACATCATCCAGCATGACTTCTGAGATAAGCTTGTGTCCCAGGCCAGTTCTTTCTAACTAGCTTTGAGCACTGGCAGCCGGAGGGGGGGAGGCTGAAAGCAGCACTAAACACCACCACAGCCATAAAGAGCAGTAAACCAATCCTGCTGTCTGACCCTTCTCCCCCCACTCTCCCACAACCTGACACATCAGAGGGGGGGAGGGAGAGGCCCAGAGACACAGGCAGGACAGGATGGGGGAGGAGGAGGAGGACTCTGACTACTCATGCGAAAGCACAGAGGCACAACCGTCGCCCCCAGTGAGTGACACATTGATGAAACATGGCTCCATCATGAGCCAGTCGGGCATCTCCTCTTTTGCTGAATTGACTTTCCTCGGCTTATCGTGTCTGGCATTTACTTGAAAGGAAAGTACACTCGCATTTACAAAGTCCCATCAACCAGATGTGATAGATAATAATAATGTTCAGATAACTTCTGCCTTCAAGAGAAGAGAAAATAAAGAGGGTTTGCCGTCCACCCTACATATGTCATCCGCCACTCCACAATTAGGGATGGTTCTCAATCAACTTTAATACCACAGGTTCTTCAGGTCCTGGATAGTTCTGTTCTCCTATAAGAGTCGAGCTGAAGCTCCCTAGCTCATTAAAGCGGAATGTGATTTCATGAATAAGGAGGGGGGGTGCATGCACACCTGCTCATGTGACATAATGAAATCCGCATCACATGACTAGAAATAGCTGCTTCCCAGCAGGACCGTCAGAACGAGGTGTGAGTTCTTCTAAGGTTGCTGTGGTTGAGTACAGTTTTAAATTGTGCTTATAAAACACTCGCTCTCTAAAAGACTGAAGACGACCCGGCTCCTAGTATTTCCGAAAAATCAATCGACAGCCCGTCCATCCCTGCAAGTTCCTACCGTCCAGTGGTAGTCCTGTGGAAGTAAAAGCCAGCTCCCTGATACAATCAATGGAGTTTTTGTGTCGGCAGTGGAGGTCAGGCTGAATGGAAGCTTTCATTCCTGATGTCTCATTCAGACAACCCTAAAAATAAGTGCTTCAAGTGTGTTACACACAGCATGTAGTGGCAGTGTCACAAAATATTTATCTCCAAAACAGTTGATTTTTATTTGGAAGAACAAGAAAGAAACACTCTTCACAGAAAAATCCTTTCAGAACTTCAGAGGGCACCGAATTTTGCTTGCTGGCTTGCTTTTAGAATGTGTCAGCTGTCAAACACAAAACCGTAACCATCAAAGCTGTCAGAAAACAGGGCTGTCTACGTTCCTTTTTTGGTTCATGCAAATATTAGTATAAACATATATAAACCAATAAATATAAACACTGTTTTTTACAACATATCATGTTTATCATACTTTAATGACCCCTGGGACACTAACATAGAAGGTCTCTCCAACTGTCACTTGAAAAAACACAAAGAAAAAGGATCCATTCGTTTTCTTTACGTCTAAATTTAAACTATGTAACATAAAGTATGTAGTCATCTACAAACATCGTTGTCAATACATCTTAGCATATTATAGTATAATCTCACTGGACAAAAACTAGTCACCTGTGACTGAAACGGACCTAATAGCATGTAGTACCTACACGAATAACAGCTGTGGCAGTTTAAAGAATCAAAGAATTGCATATTTGGGCCAGATTTGGTGGATGCCTTCCCAGGCGCAATTCCGAGGGGCATTTCCTGTAGACTGGAATTTTTGGCCCTGCTGGTAAACCCGTATGACCGTACACTCCCATACACCTGAAAATTCAGCTACTTTCTCCACACTACAGCCTTTGCCACACCAAAAGGCAAACCTGTTTACCATTCATTAATATCTGCTTTGAGACACCATTTTACACACATGGAACGAGACATTCGCTGCACTGTACCACCTTTTCTCATCTATGAATCCCATCACTCACACCCCACAGGTATTTATAGCTCCATTGTCTATAGGCAAATCCATCTGCAAGAGCCCGAAGTTACTACCATCTCACACGTGCAAGTTTTTTGTCTGGTGAGCTTCCTACATTATTTGGTTTGAATATTAACTACATAACATATAACATCTACATGCATCTTTGTCCATGTATGTTAGCATGGTTTCTGTCACATGACGCCAATAACATTAATAACAATAACAGGAGTGAAGTTACTGGGAGTGAAGTGAAGTTAAAGCAGTTATTTTGATTTATTTCTTATTTCTGCCGGTAATTAATCCACAAAGATAAGTTTGTCAATCCGTCATTTTAAACTAGAACAATAGTAAAGTGGGCTCTAGCTAAGTTATCAGACATGCTTGCTCAGCATTCACAGTTGAATGGTTCCTCTTGTATGTGCTGCTTTACATTTGTTTTTAGATACATAAAATTAAGCCTGAGCTGAGTATAGAGTATATGTTGGGTATTGGTCCAGTGTCCAGTGGGTGAAGTGAACGAAGCAGTCCAACTTATTTGCCTGATTTAGGGATAAGTTGCAAATATGTAAAGCTGTCGGGGCTGCGGACCAGCTGTTTGAGATGGCTGCTGCATATACTCATACTATATATGACTCTGAAGTGCTGGTAGGTTCTCCTCACATATTCCTTCTTCAAGGTAAGCTTTTATACGCACAATGTAGGAGGTCCTCAGGTGCTGTGATGAGCTCACCAGTGCCACAGTTAAAGCACAACTGTTGCTCTGCCGACATTATAACTGCTCCAAATGCATCTGTGATGTTGGCTGATGTCTAAGGTTGCCCATTCCTGATCACAGATACAGAGCTTTTATGCAGTTGTACAGTACCAGTTAAAAGTATGGACCTGACTGCTTGAAAATGTTGGTAAAATGTGGAATACAGTCATTACATCATCCTACTTCTCACACATCGATTCCTTTTCTGGCAATGTCCTTGTTTACATAGTTTTGCCATTCAGGTCTGTTGCAACAAGGTACAGCAGGTCCTGGGGTGTGTTTACATTTGTGGTTTTAGTTCCCTTCCCCTGGTCCAGACCAAAGCCAAATGTGCCACACTGTTGAATTTTAGTGTTTAATAACAAACCAAAAGTTATACAGACTCCTGATTGGTCAGAGTCTGGTATTTACATTTTTGCTACAATAAGTGGGATCATATCCTAACTTTCTGATTCATACCGTAGTCCAGCTAAACTGAAAATGCTGTAGCAGAAAAGGCCTCCCTGGATTACCGCGTGGGTTTTCCCAGCGTTTACAAAAAGTTGCCACATTAATTTATAATTAATACATGCAGTGATACGATATATTTATCATTTTTATGATGACGTCAAATGTGACTCAGCCACACTTGAAAACAGAAACTATTTGTTTGTTAATTACAGATTCCACGCTTATGAAGAAATGATCAACACCCACAAAACAGCATCTAAAAATTGCCTGCAGCAGGAAAGGTCTGTAGAATAAACCACTGTGTTTGATCCAGTTAGACGTCTATGATTTATTTAGCATTCACACTTCTCCACTGGAATTTGTTTGGAAGCAGACCGAGACTGACTTTCTCCAGGAATCTCAGTCCACTTATTTGCAAGAAGGCAGTATTCTTAACTCTAACGAACAGAGCTATCACATCAGAGCTCCCTTTAGAGGTATAAAGCCAATATCTGTAGTACTTCAGTAATGTGGTTTCCCAAACAGATTGCATTTAGAGAGACTCAGAATCAGTGGAGAATCCCCGTTCCAAATGCTGTGCAGTCCAGGGCTATGCTTTCTCTGTCAGGAAAACCAAACTTTTGGGTTGTTTCATGATTTTATTCCATGTAGGAAATTAAAGATAATTCTTCTACTGAGGCAACTTGTCCAAACTTTTCTCTACCTTCCTTTCAGGGTGCTTATGGATTTTGCTATATGTGTATATGTGTATTTGGTACCTGTGAGTGGGACAGCTCCCCTGTTCTCCGGCTCAGGGGCTGCGTGCTGGCGGCTGCTGCTCGGTTAGCCGTTTGGAGGTTGATGGGGGACGTCTGCAGCGCCTCAGAGCTTGCCGCCTTTTGTCCGTTAATGTGTGCGGTCACCATGGAAACGGGAGCCTTGGCCGGCACCACGGAGATGGCTATGCTCTGGCTGGGCGGCTTGATGAGGGAGAGGGGCTTGGCTGGTGTCCCCACAGGACAACTTCTTACCGCCAGCTTCTGTCACAGTGAGAGAGGGGAGGGGTGGTAGAAAAGGAGGAATGCAAAGGTTAGTAAGGAGGGGGGAAAAAAACAGTGCAAAATAAATAAATAAACAAAAAAACTAACACCAGTGTCTGTCTATCTGTAGAGAACTTGAAGGACACCAAAGCCAGGGGCACTATCTGGAGTTAATCTACTGTTTTGATTCTTGGTATTTTAGCTTTTTGCGCCCGAGAGAGTTTACATCCTCTGCAGGCTTTTGCAGAGCGCTTTTGGGAGAGCCTTGCTGTTATAAAAGCTTTGCTTTAACAACTCTATTTATGTGTACACACATGCTCTTATTTGCCATTGACAAAGCTATATTCACAGTTTGCCAGTTTTATATACTTGTTGTTGGTGATACTGTAAAAATATAATATCATTTTCTCGATATGCAGTAAACAACACGATATGTGTTGTTTCACAAGTTGGAACATTAAAAAAACTGGGAGTGCTACAAAAACTACAAGTATGATGACCTTATTCAGCGTTCGCCACACAGCGCTGCCCTAAACCCAATAGACAGACCAATAACCAGGTCTATTTCTCAGGTCTATATTACTAAGTACTAATTACATTCAGAATACGGCAAGAAAACCACACACTTCAATTATTCACACACTTACCCTGGAAAAAAGTATTCCAGAATAGGAACCTAAACAGTTCTTTCAAATAACAGTCTACAAAGAGTTGCAAGATGATGGAAACCTGTTTTAAATTTGATGTCAGATATGTATGAAAGCTGTGGCTAATGACTAGTTTCCTCCTAGTAAACTGCTTGTGTGTGAAAAGACTGTCCAGGCTAAAGCTAGTAACACAGGACACATCCTCACTAAATTACTGAGGAAGGTAGTAAGTGTTTATTGGTATTGTGAAAAATCCAATTAGTTTTACTTTTCCGAATAAATAACGATGACATCATGATACTTCTTATGACTTTTAAGGATGTTTTTCCCAGATAATTCAGTGCTGGATTTTGATTTGTGACATCACTTATCACATTCATGATAAATATGATAAATAGGACTATGACAATGCGTTACTGCCATATTATCATCATGTTACCCCTGCGTATGAGACACAAAGCCATAGCATTAGAGTGCATTTGCAAGCCTTGGTAAAACTAGCAAGCAGTTCATGAGCTTCAACTGAAGTTATTAAGCGAGCTCTGGGAATTTAAACCATTTGAAATTGAAATGGTGCTCTATTTAGCTTTTGTTTGTTTTCATTTGTTGATTAATTCACTCACTCAGCCTCTTTTTCTGGTACCTGCTGCGGAAAACAAGAAGACGAAACAGAACATTCTGCCCTTTTCTTTTGTCCTTGAAAACAAACCAGTCCGTACTCCATTGCTTTTCTGAAAGCCTGCATGTCTCACAAGCTACAGATCTGTCCTTATCATGTCCCTCTCCATCTCTCTCTCTCTCTCTCTCTCTCTCTCTCTCTCCTCCCTGTCCCTCACTCTCTCTCTCTCTCTCTCTCTTTTACTCCACCCACATCTCAGAAGAAAAAAAACACACATACTCAATCCAAAGCAGAGATAAGTACAGTTCACACTCCCACCACTGAAAGAGTAGGCACTCTAAATATTTTATATTCCATTCCACTGCCCCTTTCTTATTTCTCCCTTTGCCTTTTATCGTTTTCTATGGACTGTGGGGACTGGGGGAGGGGGGAGAAAAGAGAGGGCCTTTCATATTCAGCCATTCCAATATGAGAGACCATTTCACGCGCTCACTCTTCGGCTCCCTCTTTTAGCACCGCCAGCCCCAGAAAAAGAGGCTTAAAGTAAAGGAACATTTTCGGCGTGTCCTTCAAGCTCCCTTTTTTTCGCCTTCTGTGTTCAGCGCTAATAAGGAGCAGCTGAGTTACAAACACAACGAGAGCCTGATAATGATGGGGAAGTCGTGTTCGGCGTAATGATATTCCATGCTAGGTAAACAATCCGATACCCAGTTTGTGTTGTTTCAAATGCATGGCCCATTTAAAGATAAATAAGTCTTTGCGGTGTGCCGCTATGCACCATGATATTGCGTCTAGCCCTGCTAGGGGCTGCGCTGGGGGAAAATAGTGAGTTTGCAGTGCAGTGCAGCAGAAATAAATAAACAAATAGGCCAAATTGATTAGATTCAGCTTGCATTCTCTACTTTTTCCCCCGCAGAACATCTCCGTGCAGCAGGGAGGTTTGAGGAAGAGTCGGCTACGCTCGATGCCTTCTCAGCTTGGTGAACTCACAATTACCTAGGCTGGAGTATGAAGGGCCTTGCGCACACGCACACACACACACAGCAGAGACATACACACCCTGACAAGCCCCATTCAGTGCAAGAAAATAGCAGAATGCTTGAGATTCATTTAGAAGGCTCTGCCTCGCACTCTGCATGCCTAATCAGGAAAGCAGCCCTTGCTTCTGTTTTGTCTTTTGGAGGGGGCAATCGGGGCTGCTAATGCTCTCTGAATTCACAGGATCAGGAGGACCTGGGTTCGGGGGAGGGTGAGCTGATGCTGCTGTGGGGCTTTGGGAGAGGGGCAAGCAGTGGTGGTAGTAATGGTGGAGGGGGCAATAGAAGAGGTCAGGGAGGGAGAGAGAGAGAGAGAGCTTGAAATCTGGGTGGAAACTAAATTCTCTCTTTGTGCCACAATCCACTCTAATCAGCATGTCGAACAAGAGAGGAAAATGTAGAAGCAGCACACCAGGGCGCTCTCCTTCCCTCTCCCTCTTTCTCTGCTCGCTTCCTTTCTCTTGTGCGAGATGCGTGGGAAAAGATGATAAAAGTAATGAAAATAGCAACCACAACAATAAAACTCAGCAGAACTGGAAGAAGAAGAAGCAGCAGCAGAAGCAGCGAGCAGTGGGATCCGCTGATGCCGCCAGCCTTTCGGTCTCAGTCATCAGCCAAAAAAAAGAAAGAAAGAAATGAAATCTACCGAGCCTTGCTAAAAGAGAATTTTAATTATGCTTCTTTGTTCCAACTAGCTGGTACAGATTTAGGCAAAAAGGCATGACTCAGTCTCTTGCTGCCGTTCTATCCTCGTACAGCTAGAGTATCTGCTCCATCGAAACCAGTCTCTGCTCTTGAAGAGCCTTCATATGGAGAGGTCGATGTTCTTGACAGGCATCAGCAGTCATTTTCATGCTCCTCTGTAATACAGTATCCAGCTGTGTGCTTGATTTACTCGCACTCTACGCTACAGAGTTTGCGAGCCTCCTCTAAGCCTGCACGCCGAAGTAGGTCTTGCCCTATAATCCCATCACTTTCAATAAAAGAATCGACTCTTCTCGTCCTCCTCCTGCTCCTTCTCCTACTATGGTTGTTTTTTTTTAATTCTCTGGCCTCCCATCCTCCTTCCTCTTTGCTTCTCGCTCAACCTTAATGTGCTCCATCGCCTTAGTATCTATGGCTGCCAAGAAGACCAGCTCGAAGAGAGTTCTCCAACAAGGGCCTTGCTTTACTGCTCTACAAACCCTCTCTCACTTGTTTGCTGAGGGATGGAGGAGCTGCTAACCACTTGAGTGGCAAATTAGCCTGGATTCAGCACATACGGTGAAAAAAAAAAAGCAGAAGAAAAACTGTTATTAGGAACACTGTGAAAGAGCTCCAGTATGGATGCCTGAAGAGCCCTAAAAGCGTACCACGTCCTGCCGTTTGTCTCCCCGTCGCATTATGGTGTGAATGGGGAGTTCATTTGCTTGGCGTTATTTATTAATGCCCTCACAATGCGTGCGGTGGACCCCATTGTTTCAGGGGATCAATGTAATCCGCAGGCAACCTCAGCACCAGCCTGGATGTGGGCCCAATGTGCGGCCATTTGATCATCCCAGGGCACCTCTGATTGTCTCAAAGGTCACCCATTTCAGCTCCCCCTCTTTAACACACACTGTCTCTCTCTCTCTTTCTCGCTCTCTCTCTCTCTCTCACTCTCTTCTACACACCCTCACTCAAACACAAAGTGGTTAAAAGACCGGCTCCCCTGAGGAGAGACAAAATGCCTCAAATGAAGGAAAAAGGATGTTTGTAAAGGTGAATAGGGCCGTGCTTCACTGTACTCGCTGGAAGACCCTAAGTGCAGCTCAAGCAATGACTTACTACTGAAACCATCCAGAGCATGGACACTAACACACCTGCTACAGCCAAATCTCACAAAAAGGGACACTAAGGACGCATGCCCTGCACTGAATTGCACCTGGCTTCCTTATCTTGTTTTGAGGTTAGCTGCAGTGCTGTAGAGGTCAAACAAGGGCTTTACGAGGAAGGCTGTGTCTGAATGTTTACCTTCTGCACTCCACTGTCCTGTCGCACTACGGTTGTAGGCAGGCTGCCAAGCAGCACTGCTCACCCACCCACCCCCGTCCAGGATCAGAGGCGTGCCTCCGAAGGGAAGACTTAATTGTGCATGTTATGCCATTAGCTCTTCAGTATGGATTTTGAGGCAAAGAGGCCTCTACTAATGTACACAAAGTGTGAAATGCAACACCAGGAGATAACAACAGTGACACAAGGCTATAATTGCTTCACAGAGCTGTCGTCCTCAAAGCAATCTGGTGTCCTTTAGACAAATAAATGGCACCATGCTCTGGAGTAGGTAGCACTCATCAACACACAGGCGTTTAAAATTCATTAAGAGCCTGGATGTCGCCAGCCAATGAAACCAGTACAGATTTGGACCTTTAGGCCTGTTTCAGTTATACAACCCTGTGTGGTGCAAGCGATGCAGCAGCATGGGTACTACAGCTTGTGCGTCTTGGCCTTTTATAAATATTTGGGCAACATGATGAAATGTATTGCATTTCATCACACCATGCTTCTCTGAGCATACTGTGGGTATCATCAGTTCTTAAAGAACATTAATCAGCTGCGCGTTGCACTGTAGAACAGGATGGGGGCGGGGTTATAGAGGAAAGTGTCACCATGCAAGTTCCACTCTTTCCAAATAGCCAAGTGGTAATTTAACTGAGCTTACAGTTAATGTAAAACCTCATTGCATTTCTTAACCCTTAGTAGTGTGCTGATTTGGGATTGGGCCTGTAGATCTACCAGTAAAGGTTACGTATTTTACCGCGTGACCCATGGCACGTTAGCATCTCTAGCTTTGATACCAATTCTCTAGATTCTGTAATGCACCTGAGAAACACTGCTCCACAGCTTATTCTGGGAGTGACCGCTCTGACCTGTTTACACGGGCGCGGAAATGAAAGGTGTTCTGCCGCAGTCATAAAACACAGAGGGCGTATGTGTGAAACTGGCCTCAGCGTCCCATAGGATTGATGTTCAAAAGTAATAGTTTACTATTTAGAAAGCTAAGAATTATTTTCCCAAATAATACCTGTTCTTACACAACCACAGGTATAGGAACAATTCAGCACTATCACATCCTCAGATTACACCGTGAGACCTTTTAGCATATAACCATTATTTATATACTAGCCGGCATTAGCATTATTTGGGATTAGCACTGATAGCTGGTAAATGAGTATTCTGGCTATATATATCATTTCCACCATTTTTCAAGTAGAAAGTGATGAGGTGCGGAATGCCCCAATACCCAAGACATTTAAAACAGCACAGAGTCATAAAATACTCCCAGGTGAATGCTTTCTGTTCTTGGTCTTACCATGAAATGGAAAAACTGTTCCAGGACACTTTAACTGCATTGGTGGCATGAGAAACACACTTTAAGGGAAGATGTTGGACTACTACTTTAATATGCATTCACATAAAGAAAGCCCAAAACAAAAGGAAATACTTTTTTTCCATTTCAGTGCCTGTGTAACACTGCTTGACAAAGCTACTACATGAAAGGGCTATTTCCCAGCATGCTGAGCAAGAATGTGGCAGCGCGACCCAATCAAAATGCACACCGCAGGCAGGTGTTGTTATAGTGATGACTGTGAGGAACAGGCAGAGTAGGGGAGAAAGAGGCATTGGAAGGGTGATTGCCTGTTGCTCTCCTAACTCCTTGCCTTTGCCGTGTGCAGTCACTGCCTGCTACAGGATGCTACAGATGGGCCTTGACAGACAGCTCTTAAACAGGAACACGCATTAAAGTTGGTGACAGCGGTTAAGAGTGGCTCAGTAATGAGCCGTTTTCTTCCACCACCAACATCCCCCCTCTCTCAATGCAGAAAACGAATCAGCCAAGCACCCCAGTTCCCTTTCATCAGCGGCCACACTGCTGTTGCTTTTTCATCCCTGGGTGCCACCTAATGATTAACAGGCTGTGTTGACGGAAAGGAAGAGAAAACGAGCTCTCTGATGTCAGCCCGATCTTCCGAAAAGCGCTCGCGCTAGCTTCTCTTTGAGCGCCTGATGATTCATTCATGTAATTCCTGACTCCTATCAGAAGGCATCAAAGAGCTTGAATATTGGCATCAGCTTGCCATTGAGCTCAAAGGTCTGTGCTGAGCATTGCCCTCGAAGTGGGCAACATCCTCAAAAAGACAGAGGCGGCGCTAGCAGCATGTGATCAGAGCGTTCGGTTGGTGGGGTGCTGCACAAGGGTTTCCGGCGAACGGGGCAGATGTGGTAAGAAAGTTCCCATCAGAGCAGAGACTGAGGAGACCTCACTGCCTCCTCTCAGCTTCAATTCTTGTCTGCAAGACTGTCCATCCTCTAGAACTTTCCTACTCCTACTCTTGCGCTCTGTGATCCCAGGTTTCAGATGTCAGATATGTGGGCGTGAATGATGGTGCCCATCAGCTGCTGCCACAGCAAAGACACTTTATCAGCAAGGCCTCAAAACATCACTCAAACCCTACGACACACGTGCCAAGAGTGAGCCGTAGTTGGTTCGTCTCCAGAGCAGACTCGTGTGGCGTCAAGTGCTCCTATGGAGGCGTGTAAGGGAACAGGAGCCATCCCTACCTACAGTGCTTTGAACCGAGGCCTCGACTTAAGGTGCTCCCATAGGGGAGTGGGATAATCCAGGGGTGCCCTATGCTGTGTGTGTTTTGGCAGGGCTCTATGAGTGGGTACCAAGATCCTCCTGCCAAACCCTGGGCATCGTTCCAGCCTCCCATGCGTCCTACTGATAAGAGGCCGACTGAGTGGCTGCCAAGGGTATCTTATGGTGGAAATCAATCGACACACGGATACAATGTGACTCGAAAACAACAAAATATAGCAGGAGTGGCAAAACCAGCCTTACAGTAAGGACCGATGGCCTCTTGTGTTTGCACGGACTTTCACGACTCATTGAGATCTGGCATTTGACAGACGCCGTATTTCCGGGAGCCCTTGTTCCAAGTGGGGTGCAGCTGAAATCGTGTGCGTAACAACAAGCAGGCCCATCTGGTGCGCACAAAGTATAAGAATAAACCTGACAAGCAACCTTGTATCACCAAAGCTGCTTCAGGAGCTGACATCTTATTCTACACGCAGAGCGGTGCAACTTTAATCAAACTCACTAAAGATCATTACAAAACAATCTGCTGCATTTTAGAGCACATTAAAACCATGTTTCACTCCATCCCCTCACAAGTTCAAAGTCATGCAGCGCGGATGTTTTTGTTTTATTTTTATTATTGCTGCCATGGTAACAATCACTCTCCTTTCAAAACTCACCTAGAAAGAAGGCGGGGGAGGGAGTGGAGCGGTGTGCTCTGAAAAGAAGAGACAACAACAGCTCATCCTCAGCATTACGTCCCAATAAGAGGAGATTATGATTAATATAGTTTCTTTGTTTAGATACACATCACACGGTGCTGTCATTACTGCGTGGCAGAAATAGCAGCCGCCAAAACTGTCCACTACAGCTTTTGATGTGCCAGTCTATGGAAGGAGCAAAATTAAATCCCCTCTCCCAATTTCCTTGCAGAGAAAACAATTTGATAGTGTGGCCGCTGCCCGTCACGCCATCTGTACACAATAAATCCATTTAAATGCAAATCATACATGCCCAGGGTCTAATTTCTCCCTCATCTCACTACGGACTCATTGGAATGCACCCCGCAAGTCCACCTCTCACCTATGTGAAAAGGCATTTCTGATGTCTGGGGAGGGACGGCTGCAGGAGTTAACTTTCTCGGACAATCGGAATTAATGTGATATTGTGACCCACCGTGAGAAACTGAATGCATAAAATTACAGTGGGAGGGTTCCATCATACAAGTACAGGAACAGTGGAAATGCTGTTCTGCCGGCTAGCACAAAGCGCCACAGTTTTGGCTTGATGAATATGGACGTCCACTGCTCAGGCAGCGAAGGACATTGGTGCAGATGTAAGAAAACATGAACCGCAGTCCCGAGTAACCCAGCAACTGCACCTTTAAAGGAGAGTCTAATAGGCTAATGGAGTAACTCTCACGTTTAGGCATGAATACCGAAGCCCTGAACAGCTTTAGTTACATCATGAAATCAGCAGGGACTGATTGAAATGAAATGGTTTGTTTAATGCCCCCGTTCATTTCCACACGAAAGTTCATCGTGTTTCAGAGCAAAATGAATCAATTTTCTCTTCTAATGGAAAACATCCATATGCTGGTATGGATGTTACTTGACATTTGATGCAAAATTTAGCATGCTGATGACAACATACAATCTGATTTCCTGTGGCATTCAGACTCCTTTCGATTATTCAAGTCCAGCATTCATTAATATGATAGCCTGTCAGATGCGCTGCTGCTAGAAGAGTGACACGGTATGGTAGCGGTAACAATAAGAGGTGTTAGCATGTCACATATGCGAAAAGCTTTATTAAAAAAAAGCTTATTTATTAATATAACGAAAGCTTTATTACAAGTTCTGCCCGGAAGACTCTACTGCTACACCACTCATTCATATATTACTCTGGCCAATCGCTATGCACCACATGTCTTTAAAGAATTCAACTTGTGCTCCTGTTCTGCTGCTTCCAAGCGCTGACAATTCTACGTTCCCCTACTTCCTTCCTCCCCATCACCAGTTTGGCCATATCCGGCAGAGCTGGGTCCAGGACGTGGCCTACGTCAAAGACTCCTTAGTTTGTGAAAATTGTCATCCTTTGTATTGTATATCTTATATAAGATTAAATATAATTTCCATCACTTTTGCTTTTGTGTCTTTCTGGCAGAATTATAAGGATACTTCCCTTAGCCTTATCCTAAAAGACTCTTATCCTAAAAATGCTTAGCTGGATAATGCCAACCAGCTTCTGCTAGCGCTCAGCGAAAGCACTATTAGCACTGTTATCATTTGGAAAAGAAAGGTTCTCTTTTCTACTTCGATGCAAATGACACATGCGTGCAAGCGTCTGATTTGGTGAAGAGGGAAGCAGAATAGGAATGTAATCTAGCCTGTTGTGACACACTGACATTGCCCGCTGTTCTCTGCGAGGCCTCTCTCAAGCTAGAATGATCGAATCTCATGCTTCCAATTCCCTGTCGCTTCTCAGAGTGAGATGCTCCCCTCTGCTTTATTAGAGTCAAATAGTCACGTCTCATATCTGTCAAGCTGACTTGAAGCAGAGGCGCTCCCTTCAACCGAGCCAAAGCCCTGAGAAGGAAAAACACTGCAAACGCTTCGGAAACACAGATGCCAAAAGTCAGCGGAGCTAAATTCTAATTTCAACAGTCCATTAAGTCTTCATGCAGTCTAGCAAAGCAAACCACTAATAAGTGACGCAAGCGGGCCTTACTTTTTAACCTGTAGCCATGCATACAAGAACAAGCACGTTATCACACACTCATGACTGTTTATAACTGACTTTCTGTCCCTATGTGCTAGTGTGGCCTCCTGGTTTCTGAACCCCTTTATACTTCTTTGGCATGTGACAACACTTGTGTAATAACGGGCCACTGTACATGGAGCGTAGCCACTGTGAAGCCTACCCTCCTGCTTAGCCGGAGCTTCATTACGAGAGACCCCGCCTGCTTCCTGTCACCTCCAATCATCTTCAAGCAAAAGAGATTCTATACGACACTACAGCAAACAGCCAAGTGTGCCAGGTGCTGCCAGTCCCACGACTCACTCACTCACTGCTGCTGCTGTTCTCGATAAGAAGCAAGGCGTTTGATTTTTTAGTGCATAGCTGTTTTTAAAATTGAGTTTTACTTTTTAAAAGCGAATGGCAATCGACTATGACCCGGAATGCACTACGCAAGTTCACCTCTTACTTACAAGAGATGTCTTAACTTCTTACACAGTCTAACATCAGGGATCCACCAGGAGTTATTAAAAGTAGTGGGCAGCACAGCTAAGAAATTATAACATGGTATCATTAAAATGTCTGACAGTTTTGGTATATAATCCTGGCTATTTTTTTATGCATCTTGTATGTATTTTGTAATAAAACCATCACACTTTTTTTGTTTTAAATAAGTAACAGAGTAATAAAGGACAAAAAAGATACACCTCCATAAACCAATACTGCTTTGCTACACTAGCCCAGTAGGAACATAACAAATACTGTTTCAGGCTGTACTTTTTTTTTTAGGCTAAAGTTTCTTTTTTGCCTTTTTCTTTCAATTTCCATTCCACCTTAAACGGAGCAGGAGTTACATGCCGGCATGTGTATGCCATTTTAAGTGGAACTGGAGTTTTGAATAAGAAGCAAACTGGTGTCAGCTCATTTTCCAGACGAGGCAACAACTGCTGTGTTATGCAGCTGACAAAGTTTGGCAGCTCCTTAGGTGGTCCGAGCGAAAGCATTGGAATTGATAGCTGATTTAAAAAATAAATTCCATCCCTTTATATGTGCAACCCTAAAAACAAGGTGTACAGACTGGAACAGATGGCAGAAGATGATGGAAAGTGTGTTGTGTTTTTATTTTTATATGAAACATGACCAAACGGCCATAGCCGCTCATTTAACCATCTGTGTGGTTTTGAACGTCATGTTTATGTTATATCTATTATGACAGCACCTCGTACCTGATAAAGGAGTTGGAAAAGGTTCATACTAGCTACCGCATGACATTTTGGTGCAAAGATTCATTATTTCCAAACATACATAAAAGTATCATTTCTCTGACGGCGAGCACAAAGCAGCACAACCTTGCTTTGCTGCAAGTAATGATGGACATTTGTGCAGATGTGAGAAAATCCTGCTCAATAGTCCCCCAGTAACCCGGCAACTGCAACTGAGCAATATTTGCGCAGGCAGTGGATCATTTTTATTTTATTGACGTGAGGAGTCATACAATAAAGATGACCCACGGCGTATAGAAATATTTAGAAGTCATTTGTAAATGATGTACAAAGCCTGCGGTACGTCAAACTGAGAATAACAGAAAAGACAGAGACGGCAGCTGATAATTCGATGAGGCTCTTCTGTCTTGCTTCTTGTTTCATCACTCCCAGCTCCCCACTAACTGCGCCCCACTAGCTACACAGGAAGGCCTGCTGGGGGTAGATTCCATTACAGTCCAACGCCTGAGCATATGTTGAGCTGTCAGCCCAGGACGAGGATGAAGTATTCCTCTGTCAGTACAACAGAAGATCCCAGCGATGCTGAGCGAGGAAAAAACAATACACACTTATACTATATATCTAATTCGCACATTGTTCCTCACATTAGCAGTCCTAGGCTGAGCATCATGCTGCTGTGAAAGGCCTTGGGACATGCTGAAACTTGTGTGAGCTGTATACGGACATCAGCAGTCTTTTAACAAAATTCTTTACTTTATCCTCAGCATGGAGTGGAGGGCTCCAAATGAACTGGGCTGCTCCCTGAGGGCCTGTGGATATGAGGAGGCACCTGCCTGCATAACGGGAGGTTCGCTCGTGCCTATGAAAACGTAATCAGGGCCACACTTAGCTCCGGCAAGACCCGACGGAAGGGGTCAGTGCCCTCTGTGGCATTGGAAATTACATCTGGCTGAGCTGGGGCTCCGAGCCCTTTGCTAATGCATGCAAACAAGGCCTGAAGGGCCCTCAGCGCCAGCTCCGCACCATCAAACATTCAGCAGCTCGACTTCCCTTCGTTTTAGACTCCCTTCTTTCCTGCATAACGTACACTACTGGCTTTTTCCTGCAAGACCTCATTAAGGGGCCTGGGAAACAAAAGCAAGGGTGTGTGATGTATGTACGAGTGACACATTATTCACTGATGGAGGGAAACATTAATTTAGTATTACTTAAAATGGACAGCATAGTGGACAACTTAAAGCTTTCGACTCAGGAGGTTCAATTTCCCCGTCTAGGTAGGGACAACTACTAGCTACTACTAGTATACTCTAGGCCGCACCATATGCTTCCAACATAACCTGCTTCTTTTAACACGTGCCTCTTGACAGAGGCCCACGTAAGTCATGCGGTACATACTGCTACTACCAACAGTAACAACAATAACAATAAAGATTTTTGATACACACTTACAGACTGAGACTGGGAGGTTTGGAGGACTGAGACCTCTCTAGTGGAAACGTGTACCCGCTTATGACACAATGGGAGAACAGTTTTGTTGTGCTTCGATCTCCTTCTCATAGTGAATTAATCTAATTATTGCAAGTGTGTGCCAAGAGAACAACATGGCTTCCAGGGATCTAAGTAAATTACTATGAGACCATGTAACTGAAGTAGAGATATCTAAAGGTAAAATACTCCTACAGTAGACAGTGACTTCCTCACCAACCACCACTGCTGTAACCATGTTTTTATCTGCACAATGTTGTTTCTGCATTTGAGAACTTTGAGCTGAGCCTTCTATTGGAGCCTGTGAGTTAATGCATGAGGATGTGCAACAGGTCTGGAAAACAATTGTAAAATCTCACCCATCACCACTGAATTTTACAATTATTGTTTCAGGCTTTACAGAGTGATTCAAGGCCACAATAAAAAAATCAGAATAAGTTACTTAATGGAGGCAAATACAAAAGTATCAGAAATCTTCTATCCCTGACAAATTATTAACCAACTGAAGCAAAGAACACTCATGAACATTAGTATTGCAATTCAACCATTGCTGTCAACCAAACCAAGTCAAAACCATGCTATGTCACAAAAGCAAAACTCTGGTATGGAATTCTTAGGTGTGAAAACAGCCTCAGAGCTCTTGGCAGGACATTTATTGCTGCATTCATCTACCAATGTGAGCTAGTCTAGATAAGTGCATTTGCAGAGTATGAAAATGAACATGTACTGTTATCCGTATTGGCTACAGCAAGATGTTACAGCGAGATCTTCTCCCTCTGTCAAGGCATCAAACGTAGCCGTCAGACAAAACGCTGAGCCTAGACGAAGCCTTACACTGGATTTCTGAGAGAGAATAAAAAAAACCTCAGCACTGCTTGCTCTTTAATACCATGCTCTTTGGTACTGCTGTCCATGGCCTCCTTTTCTGAATGCTCCGCACAATGTGTTTATTCTATATACGTATCTGACGAAATTAGGCCATTACGATTCTCGCTGATGTGTGATCAAGTTATTTTCCAACACGCCACTATTTGGAGTACGGAAAGCCGCTCTAATAATTGTTTTTTCCCCCTTATCCTGGCCTCAAAGCGTATTATCGTTGCAGTAGAAATAAATAGCTGCCTGTTATCAGTGCAGGCCACAAAATAACAGGGAATGGCGCTCTTGCTTTCACTGGGCGCAGGGGCCTTTAATATTAGGCTGGAATAAGAGAGTGAGGAGAGTTGACTCTGAAGGGAGCGATATGGAATCTGCAGCCCCTGACATAATGAGGACATTTATTTGCTCACCTTCGTCCTAGGCTGGCCCGGCCCAGGGAGACTACAGACTGCCGGAGACTATTGACTCACCATGGCAACAATCAGCGACTATGGAAAGGTCAAACTCTCTATATGAAGTGAATGGCGTGAGAGGAGTTATAGAGTGGTGACGGCCAACACCGATCATCCTAACTGTTGGCTCCTAATGGGAGGTAATAAGGAGATGAGAAATGTCCGAGGCTCTTGATGCTGTAGGCTGTTTGTTATAAGTGGTGTTAATTATTGTCTGGTTAATGTCTATGGTTACTGGTTCATAAAGGTTCAGTATATATTATTCCTCTTTCTTTTGCTTTCTTTCTCTGTTCGCCTCCTTCTTCACTTAGTCTTGTTTTTCCCCATCTGTTTAACACTACATATGGTGCCCAAAAAATCTACTCTATGTTCTGTGTGTTTGGCAGCATCAAGCAATGTTCATGCTAAGGGCGTTTAGGCCCTGATCCAGACAGACATGATCCTAAGGCTTTCTGGGCCTGAAGCATTGGAACCCATCCTGAGTGTGGACCATTCAAAATTCCACTAATAACTTGTTTGATCAGCAAAGACTCTGCATCTGCTCAAAATTACATTAGCTAACTGCCTGACTGCCATGTAAATACAGAGAGGAGATTTTCCAATGCCATGAAAGATCACTTTGTAGAAGAGCTCTGAAGTTACGTCATCACTTTGTGGATCCTGACATGCTCATATCAGAGACTGTGGTTCTAAGTCTTTTTCCCTATGGGTAAAGAGAATGACGCTATCAAAAAACGGCTTTGATCAGGCCCTGCTGTAATCTGAAATGTTCCAAAGCTATTGTGTTTCGTCCTACATACATATTTTCTGCTCGATATCGCTGGGGCCTCTGCATTTCAAGCATGCCAAGAAGTCAAAATATCCTGAGTCCTGCTTCATGCAATCTAGCACTGCACACCGAACTGACATCATAAGCTTGGCAATCTCACCTAAATACCCCACGCAACACAGCAAGCTTTGCCAAAGGTACAGGGTAAGTTGCTTTGGCAGGAGCAGACTACAGTTTGAGTCGCTGGTGCTGTTATAGAATTAAGCTGAAATGCAATATTAGAAAAACAACTCTGCATGCATGTAGCAGTGTTATTAACTAGACTACTCAACAAGCTCATAATTCAGATATTATAGAAGGCTATCATAGAAGGCTGTTGTATGTAAATATCCTCTAACCAATCACAGCATTGGAGGACTGTGACCAATCGTAGTTCCAGAAAACTACAGTGAGTGCTTGTAATGCTTGAAAAGTATATTATGTTGGTATTGCCATTTGCTGGCAATAGAGAAATTGGTGATAAACAGGTATAGCTGAGAAAAAGATGTGGTGTTAGGAACGAGACTGAGGAGAACAACTTGCTAACTAGACTAAATACTGTAGCTGATGTTAGTTAAGTCCAGAAACTGGGGAAACTAATTCCTCTAGTAAAGTAACATTGTTACTGGGGAGAAACTAGCTTATTTAACAGCAAGGCCTCATGACCATCCAGTGTTTTATATGCTAGTAGTAGTTTTAGCTCACATTTGAAGAAGCAGGCTTTGTTACTTAGTCGACAGGATATCCTAACGATTCCCGTCTGCTTCCTTCAAAAAATTTTTGTGCCGTTGCTTTATAGCCTCTTTACAAGCCTTTTCACTTTAGCCCTTATTCAAAACACCCAGTCATGTTTAATTTAGTCAAAACACCTTTTGTTCTAATTTGTGGTCAGATGTCCAGAGTGGATATTATAAATATCAAAATTAGTCAGAATGCACATGCCTGATCATGCTGGCTTGTTATAACATGAATTCGATAGATGCCCGGTGGCTGATTATGCAGCTAATTTTACAACACCCTCAGGGCAGGATGATCAATAGTCACAAATGTCATTTTCAATGCATTGAGTAGGACTCGAAATGCAAAGCTTTCTGGTGTGTTAGGAGTTTTCAAGTGTTCAAGTGATTAATCAAAGTAAACGCACTGAGAGGAACGTGATTTTGCACCACTGCTAGACTGTAACCCAAAGTTCCAAAAGAACATGTGAGAGATGACTTTCCTTAGCAGTTAAGAGTTCTGGCAGAGTCTTTTATTGCTGTGTTGTACTGCACGGATCGTCTGCCACTATCCACTCTGTGTCCCTGTGTTATGGCTCCTGTGGGAGTAGGGCCTTGCAGGCATTGGGGGGGGGGATATAGAGAGAAAGAAAGAGACAGAGACAGAGAAAAGAGAGAGAGAGACAGAAACAGAGATAGAGAGGGAGGGAGGGGAGGTAAGAGGGAAAGAGGACAGCTGGCACACTCTGATGGAAGAGATGCAAGGGGGAGGGGATTTGAAGGGGGTTTGCCTGTGTATGCGGCAGGCTTTGGAAAGCGAGAGAGAGAGCAAAAGACAGAGAAAGAGAGAGAGAGGGGAGGGGGCTTTTGGGGGTCTGTGTGTTTTTGTGGTGGAGAGAGGCCAGCAGATGGACTCCACCTAACAATAGGCCCGAGCAGATGCAGTCACAAAGAGTG
Source organism: Prochilodus magdalenae (assembly GCA_024036415.1). Taxonomy (NCBI): domain Eukaryota; kingdom Metazoa; phylum Chordata; class Actinopteri; order Characiformes; family Prochilodontidae; genus Prochilodus; species Prochilodus magdalenae. The sequence goes on from JAMWET010005462.1 coordinate 409,817, forward strand.
GCAGTGGCGGCGGCGGCGGCCACACAGCAGTTAGCAGCCCACAGTCCAACAGCAAGTGGCTTCCTGAGCACCCAAAGCTCAGCAGGACACTGGAGAGGTTGGTGGGACTCCACACAGAGGGGCCATTCTTCCTCCAAGAGCCACGGACAGCAGGAAGCCATTGTGCAACAGGGTGCCGTAAAACAAAACAAAACAACAACAACAAAAAAAAAAAAAGAGCACAGGTCGCAACTTTCTTCTGCCACCTCCAGAGCCCTCATTTATTAACAAAAGCCCCACGGATAGCCAGCAAATCCCCAACTAGCTCTTAATCCTGAGCTCTGGCGGTCATCTGTCATGAGTAAACAACTAGATCAGCAGGCAGTTTCAAATTACTTTCGAGCATTAGGCACTTTCGGCATGGCCGAAGCCGTAGTCAATCTACTTAAGGGTTTTTCAGCGTCACTCTTGTTTTGCTTCTGTTTAAGATTTGTTTTACTGACAGATTGAGAGACAATGATAAAAATCGGCATCCTCTGCCAAACAGGCCAGTTTTGCCAAACGCCTGACCTGAAATATACAGACAGTTCTGCTGTTAAAGGCATGAGAGGCTGAGTTTCATATATATTTAAATACTTCCTGTGCATTCCCAGAGGTTTGTGGGGACAAAGGAAGACCCCCTGCCTCTGTTCCATGTGCCTGGGGCAGTGCGTTGGTGCTTCCTTTCACTGTAATGGGACGGGCCAGCAGGGGGACACCAAAACCAGCAGCAACCATGGAATTAACAGGAAGAGGACCGACCGAATGGGATTGCTATTCATAGGCAAACCAGTGCTGAGGTGAAACCAACTCAAATCGAGAGGTGGTTTGTGATCACAGTTGGTCCAGGCTTATTTGACAACTCCGTCCTCAGTTCTGTTAACAATCTATATCGATTCGGCTTCTCACCTGTTTAAACACTTCATAAAACTTAATCCAAAACGCCTCAGGACTTCAGAAAAACCACATTTAATACCTATTTCAATATGGTATTCTGAAAACAAAAGGTCCTCGCAATCAATAGCTGGGTTGAAAGGAGTCACGCTGCTGCATGGCCCCCGTCACCAGAGACTGAAACATCCAGCCTGGCTGGTCTAAAACAATGAAGTCCAGGTAAGACTTCAAAAGAGCCTGTGAATTCATCTGGCGAACACAAAGCCGATGTGCAGCTGAATTTCCAGCCTGCGCACTCCGCATTCAGCGTTTAATTAAAGCGGGCTCGCATGCAAACGCAGAGCCGCAGAAGAAATGACAGAAGCCGTGGCACATGAAAAAGTAGGCCTTGTGGCTCGCTGAGCCTTGAAGGGAGAAAGAGAGGCGTGATAAGATCGACCACACAGTGCACGCTCCAATTGGATTCTCAGTCTTAATCAACCGCGAGGCCCCTCTTCCAACCCTGCTTCACCCTTTCTTTCTCCTCTTGTCCCCTCTGCTGCACTATCAACAAAGAGAAGCCCACTGGCTCCAGCAGCAGACGCACTAAAGCACAGATCTCCAGTTAGTCTCTCTCTTCTGCCTTTGCTTCAGTTGGGTACATGAAGTACACCAGAGATAAGACAACTTGATGGCTTTCCAGCGTAAAGTAATAGCCTGGCTAAAAATCGGACTCGCGCAATTGTGATCTGTACAGACAAGTACAGACAGGTGTTCAGTGTCTGAGTTTGCTACGTACATCTTTAGGTTCCTTAGACTCCATAGATTGTACGATGAAACCCAGATTATCCTCAAGATGGTGCATTCTTCTGTAATTACATTCTGTATTACTTTTTTAAGCATTAGCATTATTAGACATGTACACAGAACTCCCATACTGGGGCATCCCTAGTTCTAGTATAGTGTCAGACACCACAATATAATATGCCTCAATTAGCCTTTCTGAACATATTGTACTTAAGGAACTAAATATAAATGCCAACTGCAGGGGAGCATAATTAGTTCTGGTTAATTGGATATAGTGTAGTGCAGTAAGTTTTAACTGTATTCATTAAATGTGGTTCTCCTTTGTTTATTTCAAGCTGCCAGATTTTTACATGCAAAAGTAAATATTGTGAAATAAATTGCATCATGAATCCAAAATTGCCTACTTTTCCGCTGTATCGCCCAGCTCTAAACACATTTCAAGTTTCTCAATTTATGATGTGCATCATGATATTTAGTTTTTCCAAGGTTTGATAAGTGGAAACCTTTAAAAAAAAGACAGAAATGAAAACACGTTTTACACATACTGTACTAGGATTTGATTAATTACACTCCTCTTTATAAGAACACAGATAGCTGCACCCAGAAGGAATCAACCAACAGAAATGAAACTTCCTGGGCAGGTTCGACATCATGAGACATGCAAATAAATATAAGAAATAAGTCTCAGCTGTGGATGTGACATAAGCAAGTGCAGTACCTGCATGTCATGATGTCCTCCATCAGTGCCAGCACCACTGGCAGACGGCTGCACAACACAGGACTACATGCACATAGACTGTTGGGACGATCTGTTTGTGGGGCACCACGAGATCTGCAGGAACTGTGTGAGAATATTCAAGCTGCATGGGATGGATTATCGCAGGACACCATTAGGAACCTCTACAACTCCATGCTCAGACATCTAGCAGAAAGCTGCGCTCGGCGCCATACTGAGAGATGCTACATTTGCGTGTGTAAGTCAACTTTCCTCTGGGTGCAACTATTGTTTTGATGATGGGTGTAGTTATGTATTATTTAATACATAACTACAAAGTGCTGTTTTTCAGTGTCCAGGTACTGATGATACCTGCAACAGGCTCATAAAAGTATATTGTTACATAATCTATCATGATAAGGATAAACGTTGTTACATCGCCCACCCCTGGTTAGCATAGTGCTAATTTGTGTTTCCATGCATCAGGTTGGGAATATGTCAGTCAGAGTAAGCTCTCATCACCACTCACCACACTCCATTTTTGGTGGGAAACAATACTGTTTGCCATGTAAAGGATAACAGCAAAACAGAGAAAACACTGAGATTTGTTCCTCTGCCATGTCCTGGTTGGGACTCAGGCTAGACAACTTGGCTAACTTTACCAGGTCAGGTGTCAGAGCACAGTGCTAATGCTAGCTAGCACACCATTTGTAGAGCAAGAGTAAAGTAAAATATTGCACATATTTCCTACCAATAACCTGAAAAAACAGCTTAATGTTTCCCTGTAAAGCTGCAGAGTTTTACTGCAAGTCATACAATTTTGTTCCAAAAGCTGTTACAGCTCATTGCAATCCGCTGGCAATTCAGGCACCAGAGGAAATGAAGCCGTCATGATTTTCTCATCCCTCGTCTTCCTGTTATTAATGTCGGATGTGGGGCTGCTGCGTGGTCCCTCGCCCTCTACAGTGTGATGGCAGCTTTCAATATCAGAGTATTGGGCACAGCCCGCCAGCAAATATTGACACAGAGGATTTGAATGTTCATTCGTTCCCTGTGCTCCTGTCTCGCCTGCAGAGCCGATCGGATGTGCCTGTGAGCTGCGGGGACATGCTGAGGAGAAATGGCATAGACCAGGGACAGTACCCGACTCGGGGAGTCCTGCAGAGGCTTGCCAGGAGTATGTTCAGGTTATTGACAACTGGAAGTCCAGTGTGTAGTTACAGGAAAAGAAATGAGCACCTGCCCTCCCCCATCGCTTCAGGAAAACGTTTATTCGGTTGTCTCGGTCGTCTTGTTGAAACCTGTCCCTTAGCAATCCTCGCTGTCAGCTCCAGTCCAGTTACTGAAGAAGCCCAGCGACAGTACCTACACCAATTACGTTCCCTGTAGCTAAGACATGCAAACACATTCTAGCTGGAGTTTTGATGCACCTACGGTTACGCAATCTAACACCATATACCGAACAGCATTTGTACTGAAATGTTCTCACATCCCTTTAATATATAGGGGATAAAAACCCAGTATGTTGGCAAATAATTGGGCATTAAAATGCACTTAATCTAAATCAAATCTTAACCAGGGGGCTCAAACCTACGCATACAACTCCAGGACAGAATTAAAACTACAGCACCTTACGACGTGCAATTTCAAAATCAAAGCCATCCTACTCTGCAGTCATAACTGTTTATCTGAATACACTTTTAATCAAGTATAACCATATTTAACCATATATCCACTGCACTTCTTCCCTAGTATCATTCACCCCATACACATTAATCATACTCTTACAGATAGGTACAGTTGCACTATGGCTCAGTCTCTATGTCTCTCTGGAGACTCATTGCTTGGTGCCCTGTGGCTGAGCTCTCGGTTACATCCCGTTTTTGCCAAGTTGCCGAGAACTGACACTCATCACTCAACAGGCAGTGACTCCAATCCTACAACCATCAGCAAAAGTAGAACAGGGCCAAATCACAACTGGCATGTGGCTCTGCTGAGAGCCAGTCAACCCAGAGGACGGGACAGAGGAGGAGGAGGGGGCTGACCTTTGCTTCTCCACCACCCTCCTCCAAAACGCCACTCCACCATTCCCCCATTCAGGTAATTATCCGGCCCCTAACAGAAGGCCTGTAGCGCATATTAAAACACCCGGGCTCTTTTTCCGCGCCATTATTGCTCATCCGTAATCACTTCAAATTAGATCTACAAGTCAATAGCACGATTCAATATTTAATTTGCTCATAGCAGGTGGCGATTTAGTGCCAGGCATGGTCACCTCTTTCCGAGTGACAAATAGGCCCTGTGAAGGACACAGGACTTCATGTTACAGCCTGCCCGGGACAAGGTGAATGGACACTCAATACAAACCGAGGGGGCCAGCGGACGACCAGCCAAGCGCCCATAAAAGCCATTAATTGTTGTCAGACAACAGGAACATAGGAAATCGACGTGGGGAAGGGCTCACTACTAGCCAGGGCACTGAGATGAGGGTCCTGAGCTCCAGTGAACCAGAGCCAGCTTGCATCCCTGCATACAGGAGCATGCTCCAGAGAATCGCTTAACAACTTCACTTTGTGCCTTCCGATGACTCTCTCTGTTTATCCTCCTCTTTAGCCGTGCCTAATGATGCCTTTGGGAGGAAATAAAGAAAGGTGTTTCACACTTCAAATGGTCATTACACAACTCGCCAAGGGCCTCAATAATGCAACAGAAAAGGCTTTTAGCATGTTTCAGTTGAAGCGGACAAGATTAGAAACCCTTCCAGAAACTGTGTGAATACGCTTATGACCATGTTGATATATGAAAGCGTTCATATATCAAAATTGAAAATTTACCCAATTTACAAAACTGTACCTCTTGGCCTTCATGCAGTCCATCCGTTAATAGGAGGTTTCTGAATTTTGTGGTTTTGCACTTGAGCAACAAGGCTTATTGTTGAGTGTTAGTGTTGTCCCTTTACTACTATGCTGTATCCAAAACTTTAATATTCATTAGTGTAACATTCATTACATTACTTAAAAAAAAAAGTACTATTCAGAGTGCCGGTGAAAGGAACCAGATGTTTGAAAAATTCTGAAAGCAACATCACAGCTGGATGCTACGTTTATATTTACGATATTTCACAGATGCTCTTATCCAGAGCGACTTACAATTACGGATGCACCAATATTAGGATCGAATATCGGTTCCCATATTAAAAAAGGGTAATTAGGCCAACCCATGGGGCCGATCCCCACTTTAATTTGTTTGCGACGTGTGCTATGTCGTCAATAGCGTGTTTGCGGGGTGCTTGTAGATGTAATGTGGAACTTTTGCACCTTAGCGAGGTGAGCTAACAGCTCCCCAGCAGAGTGGACTCAATGTGCAAAGGAAAAACTTACAAACGGGGAACAATAAACAAAGGCTGCCAGGAGGAAAAACTGGCTCAACAGAGCAAAACAAAACGACTTCCTCAAACGAAAAGGAAGCTCACAATAAAAAAGCCTCCTAATGCCAGACTCAAAAATCCGAGTGGCCGGATGTGGATCTGTAGGAACCCAAGACCTTACAGTAGACTTATGAAGAGGAACAACAACATAGAGCGAGCCAGAGAGTTGCTCCAATCGCTCCAACAGGTTGAAGTGTACGGTTTATTCATTCAAAAATGAGTATCGATATATATGCAAAGTTTATGAATCGGTGCTGGTATCGTAACTGGAAAAGCTGGATCGATGTATCCCTACTTACAATCTGATCAGGCAAAGGTAGCATTAGGTGTCTTCCCCAAGGAACCTTACTGGTTTTGTGTAGGGTGCTTGCCTAGGCAGGGAATAGACTGGCAACTGGCGTTGCCCAGTACACTCTACGTATGCGCTGCCCGATCCCTGAGACTTCCCTTAACCTGAAATGAGCCCACTGGAGGTTATGGAAAACAGATTATTAGAGGATTACAAAGTGTTATAGAGTATTTTTAGATTTTTAGACTTTTCAGTGGCCTTAGATGTGACAACTCACATGTTGGTCCTCTGGCCATGTTGGATAGAACATAAAATGGCTCAATATCACCACCACAGTAAGAAATCACAGTCAGGAAGTTTCTCAACAAAAAAACATTTCACACCAAAACACCCCACTTGACGCTTGACTTTGTCTGCATTTCAAGTGTGTGTATATGCAGAGGTTTAAAAAACCTAGTGGAATTCCCCTCCAAGCCTGAATTTGCTCCGTACCTATCTGATAGAGTATAACATCGACTTGTCTTGGAAGATCAACAACATCTGGCTCAAGGGGAAAAATAGTGCAAATCTGCTGAACTGTTGCTTTAAAGATGACTCCAGCTTTTCCTTGGAGATGTGCATATGGCCATGGTTGCAGTTGTTATATATGCAGATCTAGAAGTGTTAGTTATGCATCATTTCCCCTCATTTCAAAAAGCAACCACCACTGCTGAGCGTGCAGCGAGTACGACTCCAAAACCCATTATATCATCGCACTGTTACACGGCTGACACACTGGGATATTGGAACCAATTCTGACCGACACTGTGCTGTCTGCCTGCAAGTAAACAGACAACACCACAAAACACAAATACATCCATTTACAAGGTAAACGGACGACGTAGTAGAAAAAAAACAAAACACAACAAACCCGGCTTCAATTACACACACCGGCGCTCTGCAACAATTATCCACCCATCACCAAGCACAAAGTTCATCTGAACTGTTTCTTTTTTCCAGTGTGTCTGCTTAACACCTTCAGACTGGGTAAGAAAAAAAAAGACACAAGGATGGATATATAAACCTGCCACCAAACTCGAGGAGAAATTGACTTGCACCCCGTAATGAATTGCACCTCCTGCTGAAATTAGACTGACACCTAATGAATTGGAGCCTTTTTCATCATTCCTTTGTCTCACCTTTTGAAAGCAGAGGGAAAAAAAAAGTCATTTACATTCTCAGCATTTTCTCCTCCTGTCGTTACAAAAAGCTTCCCATCACGTAAAATCTGACAGAGACAAACTGCAGCCGTATCAGGAGCTTTTATAACCTTGTAGGAGAATCTATATCAGCGCTAGTATTGATGAATGGAAGATTCCATTTACACATGCACATGTGAATCCAGTCTTGGTAAAAGAAAAAAGGCTGAGCTTAGAATTTGGTTCGATACGACTCGAGAGTTTATTGTCATATGCACAGAGAAACAAGCAGCTGGACCGTATAATAAAACTCTTACTCTGCACCACGTACCGGACAACAAATACTAACAAGCACAGTATAAATACTGTAAGTACTGCATACAAAAATGGAGAACAAAAAAAGAGTAGATAAAAAGACCGAACTGCACAAGACTTATTCTTATTCAAGTATACATATCACACACATAGTGTACATAATGCAATATGAAATAATAATAATGGCCCTATATAGAATACATTATATTCTATATAATATTATATATAAACATCATATATCATATATAGTAGTGATGCATTTCATGACCAGTGTATGCGCAAAACGTGCAGTCTATGCAATTAAGTCATCTCACAGGAGAGGAGACTAAGCATGAACTACATTACTGGTCAGCGATGCATCACTGATACAGTGATGTCTGATGGCTGAAAGTATGTCTTATGTAACATGATTTTTTGGTTTATTAGAGGATTCAGCATGATAATGTAAGTATAACACGTTAAGGTAAAGATTAGCCAGAAGATAGTATGCCAGCCCCAACCCAACACGCTAGCCACAAGCTAACCTGTTAGCCATATTGCTACACTAGAATACGATACATTGTAACATGTATCTTGCATGGCTACATTACCTACATGGCTGGTTATTAATTATATTCATATTGAGTTCACATTTCGTATCAACAGATTCATGTCTACATTTTACCCAAATAATGACTTGTTGGGACCATGCGTCCAACGTTTGGTGGTAGTATGACAGAAGATTTATTGAGTGAGAGGGAGAATTCTGAGAACTCTGGGCTTTTTTCTGGAACTAGAAGGTCACCTGCTTTTCAAAATGTGGTCTTTTACAAAAGGTCGTGTTGGTTGCTTCATTCAAGGGGAAACAAATGAGAAAACATAATATAAAGATAAAAATGGCAATTTCTGCAATTTAAGCAATTTTGATTGTTAGGCAAAAGAAAAATACAGCTGAACATAAATGGGACGACAAAGCTTCTAAAATCACTGTTTGAGCATTCCTGCGCCAGTAGGCAAAAACGTGTTCAATCAGTTCAAGCAGCGGTAGATCAACAGTGAAAAAAAAAAACTGGCCTCGCGTTAACACTTTACTATTCCTATTAGGGCCACCATACAAGACATGACCATCCCAGAGCAGCAAAAGTAGGTACAATGGTTAAGAACTCCTACACAGAAAAGTACCTGGTAGCACAACAACACTATCTGTAGCCTCCATATTTAAAATGACAAAATCAAAACTATCACTGACTAAGAGCAAGGCATAGGTAATAAACCATTAACCTGGATGAACACCGTTATATCAATAATAACACTGTATTTCTGTTATAACATACTAAATTTAAATGCATAAATAAAAGCAAAAGAAAAAAAAACCTTTTGAATTTTCATTTTGGTGCATCAATAAAACTACACCAAGCTTTTGTTATCGGTGGCTGCAGCTTCTAAGGGTTAATATTCTAATGTTTATTGCAAAGTTATATTTCCCTCTTTCTCTCTGACTCTTTCCAATATATCACTGCTGGGTGACATTTGTGATGATGCATTAAGTCTCTTATCAACACAAACCCCCTGCGAATACAAAAAAATCCAGACATATAAAGGACAGTGCGCTCAGGAACTGGTATTACCACCTTTCATATGCTCGTCCTTCCAGCAATATTTATGTCTGTTGTCATTGTAATCTCATGCCTGTATACACACGGCATTGTCTTGGGACACATGCGGGAAAAAACAGGTAACACAAAGTACTGTCTCCTGACTGCGGTCTAATGCAAGCTGTGTACATGTCTTACATCTGTGTTGGAGAGACAGAGGGACAGCGGGTGAGGGAAAAGATGGATGAATACAACAGGCTTCATTCTGTATGCATTGCTTTGCTCACTTGGGAAATTTATAAGCTGCAATGCTGATAGTTTCCAAATCAGTTTGATTGGGAAGCACAGGCAGAGGCATCAGAGAGATTACTCTCCCTACAAACCTGCGTCGTCTTTCAGTGCCAGGCATCGTCTTCACTGTTTCAAACAGTCGCCATCTTACCTGTCCTGGAATCCTGTTCCACCTGCACTTATGTCTAACTGTATCAAAAAGTTGGAACTGTGGCAGCACCTTTAACTCATCTGCGGACTACGGTCTAACTACATAACGCTGGAATGTACCCCCAAAGCTCAACGTGGCTTCAGAATCGAGCCTTGTTTGTTTTTACATTGCAGTTCTACCATCTTGCTAGGCTGACTGGGTAATCTCCATGGGTAATAAACACAGGCACCTAAATTGTTCTAGGCTTGGATGTACAGCTCAAGAACAAAGGTTATGAAGGTCCAGGTATAGTTAAGAAGGTTTTTCACACTGTGGGCATTTACAAAACGGCTTCTACTGACAGGCTCGAGAGTGTCTAGGGAGCAGCTACACCTGGACCATGAAAAACAGTGAATATATGGTCTGTGTGTCTTTAAAGAAGGGGGAGCATGTGGTAGACCCAAGGAACTGAAACTTGCTTGCTCGGCGCACCCCCAACAGTACCATCATGGTCAATAATTCCCCTCGGATGAACACATCTGATCCCACTTATGAAAAAAGATAATAATTAGATGATGAGCTGGATCAGGTGTTCTCGAGCTGGGACAACTTGAAGCCATGCAGGGCAGTTGGTCTTGAGAACCATTGAGATCATTACTGGTTATTGTTTGCGAACAGGCAACTACGTGAGTCAGTCCGACTTCGGGCTGGGTTTGTCAACTTGCATAGCTGTCTTCCTGGCCATTTTAGCAATCTTCCTGGCCTATTGTACCGGCCCGGATAGATTCATCTTCCCTGTGGACCCAGGAAACAAACAAATAGGCCATTTCCTGCGAGTTTCTTTATTTTGTCTCCCCCCGCTAACAAAACCTCCAGCTTGTCTGCTCGGGAAAGCTCAGGTGTTTGTCTGCACTCTTAAAGCGATTACACAGACCAGTGTCTGTGGGGAACACATTTGTAATGTTTGGTGAAGTCTGCTGGGGCTTTTTCCTGATGAAACTCAACAGATGTCTCGGGGGATCCCCCATCTTCCTGCATGGGAAACTTTTTTCCAGAGCTTCACTAGAGGGGAAAAAAGAAAAAGAAAAATACACACTACAGCTCCCCAGTTCATCGTAAATCGTGTCGGTGAGGCGAGCAGAGCTGCCTGGGGTGAGGCGTTATTAGAGGAATTGTAGGCTTGACTCGACATGGGTGAAATATGAAAAGGTGCCAAGGAACCAGAGAGTTGTCCCCCAGTGACAGCTCCTCTGGATCCAACCTAGCACAGCCAAGGATTCTAACATGCCCCAACATGCTCCTTCCCAATTAGTGGGTGCAGGAAACTGTGAAAAGTCAACCATAGGTGGCTTATTTCTTTCACCATGTGTCAAATCGCTAAAATTACTGTTCTAATGTTCTCTTAGCAGAGGAAGCTGAGGTTGCTTTTGTGGTCTCTATTAGCACACAGCTATTTCCCACCCCCTGCATATCACTCTACAATTCTGGGAAGAAGGAAAGTGAACACCAATTTTGGCAAACGGCTGAATTTTCAAACACCGTCTTTGCTTCCTCCGCAAGTTGTTATATCTTTTTGGACCTGGTGAGCATTCCTGGCGGAGCTCTGCGAGTCCTGAGGTGTTGGCCCTGCCTCTTTTTCACTGTTAGGCGTCCATGTGACTGTGCATATTCTGAGCACCTCTATTTGCGTCTCCCCACGGGACCAGACGAGACGAGACGCCTGTCTCCAGGTTCAACCATCCCACTTTATCTCCAGCCATTTGCGCAGGGCCCAAATTGCCATTTCATTAGATGAGAGCAAATGAAATTTTCTCTTTTTTTAGAGTGTGCGTGTGCGCATATAAGGCCTTGCTTGTTATGACAGGCCTGGTGACGGATCACAAAAACAATATGTGCTCATCATACGCCGTCCTTTCGGATACTAGGTGCGTAGTAATAGTCTGGAAAGAGAAAGCGCTCCTTCTTTTGAGGAAGAATGTGTTTTTTAATAGGCTGATGACCCACACTGCAGACGTGGGTACGTCTGTCTGATAGCACACGCTGTGAGAAAGGCCTGTTTTAAAAGTAAGCTTTTCTGCCATTTATTATTTTTTCCCCCCCAGAATTCATTTGTGAGTAGTTCCTTGCAGTCTTTGATCATTTTCTGTGCAATTTTCCAGGACAAAAGGTACCACTGACTTCCAATTTTCCTCGTACATTTGCTAACATCCATTTCCAGTGGAACAACAATTTGAAAAAAATCAATCTCACTCTCTATTTGATTTATCTCCCGAGAAAGACTTTTTGAAAGCGTCAAACCATCAAGTCCTCTCCGGTGGTTGTTTCTCAATGGCATGTGTCATTGCAAATGCAGCAGAGGAATAAATTCATGGCTCACAAGTGCTTCTCTAACACCTCAAACACCTCAAGTCTGTCATGGTGATAAGAATTATGGATTGTTCCTTTTTTTCTCCCTCCTTTTAATCCCTTTTCTTCTCTTCCCTTTCACCATGGGAAGCATACAATTTCAGAGTCTACTAAGTGCAGATTCGATATGAAAATGTTTACAATCATAAGACTGCCATCTCACATGTTCAGCACAGTGAGGTTGCCTCAAGCTCCAGTCTTCCTACTTATGAAATACATTTCATTAGCACCAACTCCAGCTTCAGTCCTTCATCGTTTGGGAATACTTGCTTTGTGGCTATATATTACAGGTGGATTTCACGGAACATCTCACAGATTTTTCACCCTATGTCTTTCCCATTTTGTCTGGGTCACAGAGGGCGGCTTGGTCCCTCCTGGGGAACTGAGAACCCTGATATTCCACTAGCCTCTCAGCATGGGAACTAACATCCATCTATGCTCTCTGCAACCCCTAGCTGGAGTGTTGCAAGCTGTTGAAAGGAGCTAGCTGAAAGGAGCTTTCCATGTCCTTTGGGTTGGAAATGCTACCTATTTATAAACTGGATGAAATGATTTGCTTTTAATAATGCCTGGTGCCTGAGGTTTTTGTTCCACAACACAGTGGATTAAATGTTCTCATTTTCTCCAAAAAAGGGCTTTCTTTTTGAAGACAACTGCAGGCCAGAGAATGTTCCCAAACAGAATGGCCATTCTCTTCGGTCTCTACCAGCTTAAAGCAACTTTCCTAGGGCGGCCGGATGCCAGCAGGAGACTGCAAAATAAGCCTGAGTTATATATGACCTGTTAATAGTTAGCGTGATTTCAGCCTTTGCGATCCTAAAACACCAGAAGGCTGCGATATTGAGCACTCTAATCAGGGTAAGCTAAATGCTAATGCTTAAATTGTCTCTTACTGTAAGAGTTCAGGAGGCAAATAAGACATCTCCTGGAACAAAGTCTGCAGTAGGGCTGGAGACAAAAAACTAATACTGCAATTATATTGCTACATAATTCCCTTCAGGATCTGTATCGTGTGATCTTACATACTAATATATTACAATAATCAATATTATTAATATTCCTTGCAATATATTAAAAGGTCCTGACGGGGCAATAGTGTGACATGGTTAAAAAGTGGCCTGCATTATTTTGAATATGTAATTTACTTTAGTTGGATGTTTGAATACCTAAATTTCCCCTGGCATTTCATCTGGAGCTGTCGCAGTAAAAAGCATTGAAACCGGGAAATGACAGGGTAGTACCCCTGAAAGAGCTGTAGCATGTGTTCAGTCCATGGCTAAAAGGGATTTGTTTCTCCAATCAAATCTGTCCACACTGTTGTTTGCTAAGTGATCAGATCAGATTTGTATATCCAGACCGATCTGCATGGGTTGCTATGATAATGAGGTAGGCGTCAGTAACTACCTAGCAAATCCCAGGCCTTCTGTCACTCTAGAATAGACATCATCATTAGTTTCAAAGACGTATATGTAACAATGCGATTGTGTTGTTGAGTCCCATGTGCAAAAAAATCAGGACTACATGTGTTTTATTTTTTGCTGTTCAGACTATTCAAAACATGACTCTCACATTAAGGCAGCCTATACATAATGCAGTATCCCAAACTCCATTTATTATAGAGCTTTAATCGTACCTCCTGCTGGATTCAGCAGTGATCTCACAGTTACCATATTTCTTGTCACCCGTTACTGAGCCGTTCATTGGCTATGGGTAAGTCCAGTAGAAGGCATGGATCCATATGGTAACTGTGAAGTACATATCATTACCATGCAGTGACTGTCTGCCTGGGCCCTCTGTCAAAGTGACAAATGCAGAGGGTCTCTATCCCTGCCTCACAATGCAGGGAGTTCAGATGATGAATGTTTTCAACTTTATTTAGACATGATTGGACACACAGAGGCTCCCATCCCCCTATCCCTGCTTTGTTTTTTGTGTGTTTTGAGTCTATGTCTCCTGCCGGTTCCCTTGCCAGGTCATACCATGATAACAATGGCCAATTAAATTTATATGGTCCTTTTCATTAGGTGGGAGCTAACCAAGGTGGAGTGGAAACAATGCCCTCAGAGACCAGAGCCAGAAAAAAGAGGACAGGGGGGACTAGACAAGATTAGAGCAAGTGCAGAGACTAATACAGCTTACACCAGGTATCTGAATAAAATATAGTGTAGCAGCACTTATCCCTAATTATACAGAATTAGAGGTCTACTACACTAATAACAGTTTTAGTCTATTCTGTCTATTCTATCACAATACATAAGTCATATTATATTCTTTATCATAAAGGTTTAGAGCTGGCCTCAGGTTCAAAAATACAAGCCTTAATGGTCTGACGCGGTCTTCTGAAAACTAGTCTATATGCACTAATTTACGAACAATGAATAAATTTCATAACAAATAAAAAAGTTCTATTCACATAGTGATCCATGTCTGGACAGGCTAATGGCCACTGAGACCACTTGTCCTTGAAAGGTCACCTGTTTACATCACTAAAGCATGTACCAAACACAGGCAAACAAATATATACTGCAACAGTGGGAGCTGGGTGTACTTTATAGCGTCTTTCATACATGCACATGGTCTATTATGCATAATGCAATAAACAGGGTTCATGTTGTTTGGTCCAGTCCAACTACAACGTCCAAAAAGCCAAACTAAATAACACCACCACCACCATGCGGCTGAGGGGACAGGAAGTGTGGAACGGTACTTTATCTCTTCCTTGAAAGCAAAGGCGGATGAAAGCCCATTTATTTTTAATTGCTTTTTTTTGCATTCGTCCCCATCTTTGTTTACATTCCTGGTGCCTCCGATAAGTGCGGCAATAATGGAAAATTAATTTGAAAGCATTTACAGTGGTAAAATGTCGGCGGCTGAAAAGTTATCACCGCCAAGGGGAATGAAATTGCCCTAAATAAATAAATAAGCAAAGAAACAAACAAAAATGCAGCTCAGTACAGGGGGGCTGTGAGGAGCGTCCCTTGAACTGTCTCCTAATTGCCCAAGCGTACTCTCTGAGACGTTTCGGAGTAGGTCTAAAGCATGTGCATTAAAATATTAAGTGAGACCAGGATTTTGTTATCAACCAGTTTCTGTCAGATTTATATTCAGAAAGCGCTCCAGTGATTCTGACTAATTGCTAGAAAGACCCTATGGTGAGACTATCAGTCCAGGAGATATGAGAACTCAAAGAGCGGATGCAGAAAACACAACAAAGGGAGCACATTTTCTGGTGCAAATAAGCGGCACAGTTCTGCGCACAGACGTCCGAGACCACCCTTTGTCTATTACATGTCTAGCTCGGCACTAAGGAAGTTAGTTTTCGGGAGACATTTCTGAGAGTTTCTAACACTGGAGGCGTTACATTATAAAAGTACAGAGGAAATGTGACCTGTAAGACCTGATGGAGCACTAAAAGTGTCACCATCAGATAAGCAGCACTTAGAGAGTTCATCTTGGAGAGATAGAGGAGAAAATTAAGCTCCACTTTTGCTTCACATTTGAATAAATCCACAGGTGTTTCTCTCCATCTTTCCATCCTAAAGGACGTGTAGCTGTCAAGAAGCCAACACTAAGATTTATTTGGAATAATTTACCGGATATTCAGTGAACCACTTCAAAAACATGTAAGTCTGATATCTGTCCCACAAAGCCCAATAATTATAATATATTACAAAATATTTGACTTTTGTTCTCTCGCGAGCTGCATTACCCCACTCAGCCTATCACTACCCCGCATATTGGCATGGCGACAAATAGATTAGGGGCTGGCTGTGTCCTAGTAACTAGTGTTTTAGCGTCTACACAACAGTTCAAACTGAGTAACACATTTCAGAGCTACTTGTGAAAGTTTCTCCTGAATGAACTGAGGAAACTGTTCATTCTTCCTTGAGATTTCCAAAATAAAAAGTAGTCCAAAATTGAAAGCAGCCTTCGGAATTTTGCATTTTTAGTATTTTGAAGATATTCTGCCAGGTTGTTTAGCTGCAGAGCAAACAACACACTGAAATCCCCAAAAACCGTGTCGTGTCCAGTGTGTGATGAGGACAACATGAACAATCATCAATAGTCAACATGAATAACTGTCATCACTTGCAACAACAAAAAGTCATTCAAGTAGAGAAGCCCAGTCAGGCGAGCTGATTCTAAACCGTCAAACTGTACTTCTGTGTTTGGAAGATGAACTCGAGATTATTTGTTATGATGTGAATTTGATGAACAGTTACAGTTGTGTCTTTTGTTCTGTGGAATAAAAAAACAGCCTGTGTTTTCTTTGCCATGGTTTAATGTTTCTTCACATCAAAAGAAACAAAAAGGTACATAAGTGCTCTTTTGAATGTAAAGAACGCACTCACCGAGTCGCCTAAATAATTATGTAATTACATAATTACGTCTGAGGACCACAGCAAAACACAGATTACTCGACTGAGAGTTAAAACCCTCTTCCTCACTCTGCATGATCATGGCCGAGGCGGTTTGTCTCAGACCTTGTCTGGGTCATGGCTCGGCAAAGACTCACTGTAATGTCAGGAGGTTTATAATCAGTATGCAGCGGGGGTTCTGGACTACCCCACACTCCACCTTGAAGTTTGTTGTCTCAAACACATGTAATTCAAATAAATGCTAATAGCGTGCCCTAGACATTTGCAGGCCGCCACTGCTGTGTTAAGCTGCCTATCAGCGGCAGCAAATCTCTTCATTCCGTGGGACAGAACTCAGTTTTGCACATGCCGCATGCTGATAGAGACGGTGTGAGTGCGTGGTGCTGGAGAACTGCTCTGATGTTGACCTGCATCCCAACTTTGAGGCGCTATTTGTAGTCATAATCAGCTAGTCACCTCTGCAAGGGGGCAAAGACAATGTCGCCATGGGAACACATTGGCGCTATCATGAAAGGGGGATAAAGCTCTCAGCGAGCTGGCAGCTACAGGCCCTTTCTTCAGGTTATAAAAAGGTAAAAAAAGGCAGTTTCTATAGTGAATTGACCTTATGTACTTGTTAACTGTGACAAGTACTGTTATAATTTATTGTGCTGGCTATGAGGTTTATTCTCCTACATGTAAAGGCAAGGGATGTGCCCTGTCTCTTAACGCCTAATAACAAAAACATGGTGTAATCTGATATGAATTATTTCACACATCGCTCATTCAAACAAGTGGAGAACTTACACAGTCGAGTCACATAACTATGATCACCTCCTACTTTCGACTGCCGCTGCGCATGCCTTTTTTTTCATGGCATTCTCTAGGCCCACTCATCCATGTGGAAAGCACTCTCAACCGATTTGGGTATGAATCCATCCTTAAGCTATCACGTACAAACATACATGCTGTTCATCTTCCCCTGAGGGCGGACGGGAACTTCCAGCAGGATAATGGAACACAGCTAGAAATGTCCAACACTGGTTGGAAGAGCCTGACCAAGACTTCCAAGTACTACTTTGCCCCCTGATTTCCCAGACTTGACCCCAGTTCAGAATCTGTGGGACCACCTCAATCACCGTGTTTGCTCTATGGATCCACGCACACTCCAGCAGCTGTGGGATGCACTGCAGTCAGCATGTTACGACCTGCGACAACCTACCAGGACCTTACTGAGTCACTTCCAGTGCCCGTCTAGCTGCTGAGTGTGCTGCACACGGTGGTATGTGACTCGGCCGTGTACATTAAAATTTTGGAACATTTACGGAGATATATTTTATTGTTTTTTGTTTTTTTTGACTGGTGCGGTAGTACGTTTACAGGCCAGTGGTGAGCAATGTTTATTTGAGCTCGATCTGTTGTCAGTTAAGAGCTGCAAGGATTGACAGATAGGTAGAAAGATAGCTAATCAGCCAATCTGGCTCCTCTCTGCTTGCTGCTGGTGCCTGTTTCTCTGTCGCATCAGACTGCATCAGTCAATCACACAAGCTAAAAAAGTTAGCTTGTTCAGTCAGACTTATTAACTAGCTAGCATAGCACACACTTGGGCTTCTCACTTCCTACCATGTGAGCTACCCCCAAATGATCAACGTCTGTCTACATAGTCACTGTCAGCAGCTATGTATAACAGTAGGTCTCAGTTGTGTCCTCAAGAAAAAGTCATGACCCTCTCTATTTTCAAATAAATATACTTTTGCCACTCGTAGCTTTACCTGATTAGCTCAACACAACGCAGCGTCTGCATTCATCTGCACTAACATTTTTACAATGTGCCGCAGCAGATTTTGCCACACTGCAACCCATTAGTGCACCACACAATGCAACAAAGCTTTCTACTGAAATGTATAGGATGCAGCAACATGAAGTTGTAACTAGAAGCACACTGTTAGGCTCTACAGTGACCAATAACATGCAGACTGTAAACAGCAACTACATATCAGCTAATATGTCATAATCGTACAGGTTCTGACGTAATGTAAAGTAAATGTAAACATACTACTTATGTGATTACATCATCACGTTTGAATAGTACAGCTTTAAACCTCTATGGCTGGCCTTACACGGTGCAACTTCACTGGTTTCATTCACTGGATTCATTTTTTATTCTTTCATTTAATCGAAATCATTTGGAATCTGAAGGACGAAAACTATTACGGAACAGGTGAATAATATACAGTCTGAACTGTATACATGACGGAGCCTGAATATAGAACCCTAGTAAAGATTTTGGAACTCTCCTAATCATGGAGAAGAGCTGGCATTGCTAACTTAGGTTTCCAGAAGTCATGCTGAGCCACCACTCTCATGAGCTGTGTAATGCTCATGATCCGTTACTAGAGAGCATTGCCCTGAATTTACAGTCCACTTGCAGTAAGTAGATCATTTAAGCATCGAGAGTGATTTGACTAGCCATCCACTTAACAGATTTCAGTAATCCTCCGCAGCGTGAGCGGGTGGCCAAGCTTTCTCCGGCCTAAACAACTAACCCCGGTTGCAGCGGGACAATCAAAGTGACCACGTAGCAGAAGCCACTGGTTTAAACATCAGAGGGCCGGCAGTTGACCTAGACAAGGACGCCGGCCCAGTGTGCTACACCAAATAATGAGCTGCTAAAGAGGACAGTAAAGGAGAGCGCAACACGGGAGCGCTTTGAGGAATTGTGAACGCTCTACACGCTCAATGTTTCATTCTTTTTCTCCTTTTCTTTCTCTCTCTTTCTCTCTCTCTCTTTCACTATAGGTAAAGTAGATGCCTTTCAACCATCACTCACACTGACCTTGTCAGGAAAAACAAATTAAAGGGCCATTCATTACGAGCTGGGCCGTTTTGTTAGTGCCTACGTGCATGAGTGACAGGCGAAGGACAGCCTCTCCCCCCCACCATCTTTCTCTCCATTTCTTTTTCACTGCCTCCATCCCTTCTGCCACCCTTTTCAGGTTCTTGAGTAAAACAGTCCAACACATACACACTAACAGCGTCCTGTTCTGGTTTTACGCTACAGTTTTAACCTAATTCATAAAATAGCATTGTCCCTGTCCTTTTCTACTGCTACTACAACTTTATACATGGTGTCAAGAAGTTTTCAAAGATCACTTCAACATACATAAATTAACTATATGAACTGAAACTAACTCCTGGAGATTTCTGTTTTAGGTGTGGCTCCCTTGTGCAGCCCTGTATCCTGCATTGGTTTCATGTATCAAAAACAATCTAAATGAACTTTTCACAGGACCATTTTCCAAGCTTTCTTCAGCACATAAGCTTTAACAGGCTGTTTTTGATACTGTGCCTTTAAGAATGTTACATGTTACTTAATCCATAGGGTTTAGTATGAAGTCGGCCTAACCTTTACAGCTATAACCGCTTCAGCTCCTCTGGGTTTAGGTATGTGTTTATGGGAATTTTTGACTATTCTTCCAGAAGCACATTTGTGAGGTCAGACAATGATGCTAGACGAGAAGGCCTGGTTTGCTGTCTCAGCTCTAATTCATCCCAAAGTTGTTCTATTGGGTTAAAGTAAGGACTTGGTGCAGGCTAGTCAAGTTCTTCCACACCAAACGTGCTCATCCATGTCATTATGGATCCTGCTTTGTGCACTGGTGCAAAGTCATGTTGGAACAGGAAGGAGCCGTCCCCAAACCGTTTCCACAAAGTTGGGAGCACGAAAATGTCCAGAATCTCTTGGTCTGCTAAAACATTACGAATTCCTTTCACTAGAATTAATGGGCCGAGCCCATTTCAATGCTTTGGATGGGTGAGTGATATATTTGGAAGTATAGTTAATCTCAGTAATGCCAATCTAATTATCTTTAGATGCTGTAATACTGAGATCCTGTGACATACTGAAGATTACCATTTTACTGAATTTTGTTAATACTGCAAAGCATAGCTTGCACAATGATACATATACATACATTTGTTCTTTTTTTCTCTTGTAGAAAACGTTTATTCCCAGACACATTTTCCATAGCTTGCATAATGAAATAATAAAAATCTCATAAGATAATTTCCCTGTTTGTGGAATACTAGCAGCAGACCAAGCCTTGCCGGCTTGCATAAACAGGTAGTTTGTCACACGGGGAGAGTCGCTGTCACCATCGATTACCGCAGCGCCCGGTGAGCGAGTGTGTCTGTGAACTAACTGCTGGGATTCGAACATGTGGTCGAATTACGGCACTTTAAAAGATGCTCTGCAGCCCTTTCAAAACAGGCCAGGAACTTCTCCGTGGATCCGAATGCTGTTTGATGGGCAATTCCCACCAGCGCCGGGCCTGCAGCTGCAGGCATGAGAGAGGAGAGAGCTGAAACCCGGGGAGAGAAGGGCAGACACAGAGTAATGAAAACTATCACTTTACCTTTCAGTTCCTGACAACTCCCCACTGCCTTAGTGTAAATCTGTGCGAGCTGTTATTGCGATGCCGAGATTAATAAATCAGATGGTCATCTTTCTTTCATGCATCTTTAATCGAGGATTTGTCAGGAATGAAGGTGGATTCAAAAGCATCTTCGAGTTCTGGAGCAGCTCTTTCAACATGAATATGGTCTCTATTTCATCAGTAGCCCTTAACGCATTTATGGGTGAATGGAATGCATCTTATTTGATGATTCATTTATTTTTCAACTTCATTTATATGCGAACTACAGTCTTCAAACAAAGTTCCTTGGTTTTGACGAGTGGTTCTAGAAAAAACCTTTAATTAGGATCATGTGGTATTTTTGAACTTGAACAGAAATTGTCCAAACAGAGCTCCATAGGGAGCAAAAATGGTTCTTGTATCATTTCAAAGAACCTTTCAATATACTTCTTGAAGATTATATGGGGCTTCACTCACTACACTTCAAGAGGTTCTTCTGTAGCACAAGAAACTATGTAAGTGGTTCTTTGCATGGTCTAATGGTATCCCTATGATTAGGACCTGTTTAATAGGGTTCTTTAACGAAGCTTTTAAAACGGTTCTACATAGCACTAAAAAGAGTTCTGCTATCATGCTATATCTAAGGATTGTACTAACATTGTAAGCTGCACAAGCAAAGCTCACAGATGTTGCCTATTAACAGCATTACGTTTTTGCGCTCTGGGTCTTTTAAATAGGATGTCCATGCGTTTGAGAGTCTGTAAGGAGTTCCGAAATACTTTGTAATGCACCTGTCAAATCCTCAAGCAGCTGCAAGATGTACATCTGAAACTGTGGCACTAAAAATGTCTTAAACAACCACCCTACGTCTTCTTCTCCTGCACTCGCCTCCTCTGCTTCTCTCTGTCCAGTCCCTCTACGTCAGGCCGAATTCCTGTCTAAGAACGAAGCACACCAAAACCCCTGACTGCACTCCCACAAGAACCCCTTACCTAAAACCATCTCTGACAAGAGCCTTGGGCAGTTAAAATCTGTTTAAATAAATAAGTGAATGAATGAATGAATGAATGAATGATTTAAAAAATAAATAAACAAGTAAGACTTTGGCAAAGCACGTTTAAAGAGCTTGTTAGTCCACACCTGAAGCCTCCAGGCTTATCGTTTATTCTGCATGTACTGTAGTGGTACGTAAATAAAGTACACATCTCTATTACCTCTTTTCCACCAACAAAGTGCCAGTGCTCATGCCCGTGCTGGTTCCCAGGCTCTACTGAACATGTTAAAAACAGGCCCCCTTTTCAAACCTTCACTTTGAGGGCATATCTTATCATCCAGAACCTCTTCCAGCATTTGTGTGCAGTTCAGAGAGATTATCATACACAGCGATTATATGCCAGACGACTCGTAGTTTAGCTTCCTCAAGTGTTTTTTATGCTTCACATTTTAGATCATTAGGAGACGGATGCCTCCTGTTGTATGGTTTCATCCACAACCACATCACTGGTGAGATACTATTGTTACCAAAATCCGCTCAGTGCAGTTCATAGTGCAGCTCCACGCCCCTTTGCCGCTTACGTCACAGGTTCCACAGGTCCAGACCAGAGAGTTAATGGTGCTGGAACTGCACAGATTCTTCCAATTTTTTTGCAGCGAAAAAGGGCGGAATGCTTCAAGACTCTGGTCCCGGCACCATGTTGGTGGAAAAGGGCTATATGTGTCATACACAGCATACTTTTTTAGCCCATTTGATAAAGTGCCTTATAAATGATTTAAATGAGTGCTTCAGAAATGTCACAGTGTATGCAGGCTCAGTTTAAGGGCACTCACAGTTCAGCTACTTCTGTGACCTCTATGACCTCAGTTTGTCCTTGTACTGGCAAGTGCACCGTCTAGCACAGGCCAGCCTTCACATGAAAGCAGTAAGCTGTTATATAGACAGGCTCATCAGAAGTAGAAACTAAAGCAGACGTTACTTTATATCCTCTGAGGCCAAAGCACACATTCGGCGAGCATCGGTTTATTTACAGTGATTCATTTTAGCTCTGTCTCGCCCCCCCCCCCCCACTCTCTCTCTCTCTCTCTCAGCGCTGAGGTTAAAGCCGAATCGTAGCGTGCCTATTAATAGCGCGGCTGCCTGATCTCCAGTTAGAGGAGACTGCATACGAACCATGCCATCTTCTGGCTGTTAAGCTGCAGCGTGGAAAGAGCAGCCCTGAAAATTGAGCAGCAGAAGCAGAGACTATAGCACTAGGCCTCAGTCCATGAGGCCCAAGTCCAGCACCGGACAGCTCCTTCTGTCGCTCAGCATACGGATATAGGAGCAGAATGGTGCACATGCCTTCACTTTAAAAGATATAAAAGATGGACATGCAGGATATGAGCAAGTGCTTCTGCTTAATGTTGCACACCATCTTTAAAACGATCTTCTGTTGGAGGCCTTAAACAGCTGCCCCTTTTAAAACACAACTGGTCTGTATACAAATTGCAGGAGCATTTGGGTGCAGGGAAAGCCACAGGGGTATCAGGTGTTTGTCGGATATCCGCTGAATGCTGTTATTTCCGTTTCACGCAGCTTGGGGAGACTCGCTGGAAAGTTCCAAATGAAATCGCATCTATTCCCATCTGCCTTCCTACCACCACCCCGCACCCCCTCCCTTATATTGTCTCTCCTTCATACATGAGCCTTGCCAATTATCCTGCCCTGTTACTTCCGCCGGTTTGGTGGACTGGCCATTTGAGCCCCGGCGTGCTCCTTTTTATCTCTGTATCCTGTTATCAGAAATTCCTCCAGCACACTTGTTTTTCTACCTTTAACAACAAGCACTGACTCACAGGTCACAGTTACCCAGAAGTGGTAGACGAATAAAAGGAAAGGAAACAGTGAATTCTGACAACAGTGACTCATGCAGATGCACTTCTATTCTCCTGCCTGATTGTGTAGACCTTCTTGTGAGATAATGATAAAGCTCGGAACTTGAGCCTTTAGAAGGAGAAAGCATTGTGTGTTCAAAGTCAAGACATTACTGTGCAGAGACCACCTTTCATGTATGTAAGATATTTATGATACTGTATGATGTAGATATTTCTGAGGTGGTTAGATACATGGAAAGTCAAAAGAAAATAAACAGAGAAGGGATTAAAAAGACTGACGTTTTTGTCCACCCTTCCGCTATTAGAAACTGTGGATTGGATTGCCTAATATTAAAATAATATAATATAAAAAGTACTTTGAAACTTTTTTTAAATAAACTTGCCCTCTCCCACAACCATTTTGGACAGACTTGTGTTTCCGCTCTTTCCCTAAAAAAAGGAACAACTTGTACCTGACTGGATATTTAATACATGTACTGTAGTTGCAGTTCCAGTGCTCTGAAAAAAATCCTCAGCTGCTCACCAAAGTGTGTGCTTGTGAAATGAATCAGACTTGATTACCACTGAAATTGGCACTCTGTTTGTAATTCCGTGTAGAATTAGAAAAGAGCATGCTAATTAGCTATAGCCCTCTTGGCCATTAAACCTTTACCTAGTGACATTTTCAAATGGCACACAGTACTATCATACTGCTCCTCAGACCAATAACCAAACTGTTAGGTAAATGAAATGTGCCTGGCCTCTCCTGCCCTCTCAGAGGCAGCTCTCAGCGAGTTGCGCTAGTCCAATCTGAGTGAAGGACAACTCTTTTTGTTCGTCTTTTCAGGCCTGTCTTGGTCTACCTGTCTATGATCCTCTCTGTGAAAAGGGCGAGGTGTTCGCTCCTAGACACCTGACGCACTTTGTCATTATTAGTTCATCTTGCGCCTCATTACTCCATCCCACCAGGAAGAGTCACCGTCAAACATACAATGTGCCTACGAATATTTCCACGAAAAAATGATGAAGGCATCAAAGAACTTTATATTCCCCCTCCACATACAATAGCAAAGAACCCTTAGAGCCACACGTTCCACCTAAACATCAAAGTTATGAATTCTCCACTTGGACGGAGATGTCCGTTCCTTTGATGTTCCCTATGAGCTGGAGAGTAGCACTGGCTGACAGTGGGTGTGGTCCAATCTTTCTGGAGGCTTCTCTATCTTGCAATGAAAAAACCCACATCAAAGGAGGACTGCCTTTACACAGGCCATGAGATATCTGGCTACTGCACTCGCAGCTACTTTCATGAATGCCACCTGCAGATGTAACTGCTCTCTTTAACACATCTTTGCTTTGTCATGCATTTGAGATATTCTGCATAATACATGTTAGTTTAGGATAAAAGCTCTGCCTTCAACCAGCCAGAACCAGGCAGAAAGAGAAGTGGGTATTAATACAAAGTGGCAACCTGTCTTCTTGATGTGTTATAAAGCCGAATATAGGGAATGTTTGGTGGTGTGACTACAGATTCCAGCATAGTAGTCAAGCTTTGAGTCATGTGAAGGGAAAACTTGCTCTTGGTTCATTTCAAAAAATGTGTGTGTATATATATATATACATACACACATGTAGATAAATAGATTTTAGACCAGAAAAGGTCACTGCTCTCATAGGACTCTTTTATCAATAATCAGCATAGCCCTTTATACCAGCAATGTGCAAGAAGCAGCACATTATTGGGCGCAGCCATGAAACTAGTCACATGCTAGCCATCTGCTGCCTGTTACTATTAGGGCTATGTATGTGCTGCACCCCACCCCCCAAAAAAAAACCTTCAGGTTTAGCAGAGATGAAATATCGAGCCGCCCTTATTAGACATCACAAACTGCAATATTATGTGAGACACTGACTGCCAAGTTCAAATCACAATTGAGGAACAATGAGGAGGTACAGAAAGAGTCAGCAGAAAACAACAACAAAGAACTAGTTGCAAAAATGGGAACTGATGAGGGTGGGAACCAGGGTGTGTGAAAAGAAGACCAAAACAAACATTTCCATAAAACCAACAGTAATAATAACTATAACAATGAAAGAGTTGCAAAAAAAACATGGAAGAATTTTCAAATTACAAGCAAATGAAGAATTACCAGCATTTTCCACTATGGTATACAATGTTGGCAAGTGCTATAATATGAACAATGGCACTTGTTTAACAGAATTTTTAATTGTCAGCTGTCATTTTTTTCCTCTAACATATATTATAAATTATTACAAACAGATCAACATTATTTTGCACTTCAACCATTAATTTATTACAGTAGTACGGTTATTTTGTTGTTATTTTCTTCTTCATATACCCTTACCATCAAAACAGTGGAAAAACTGTGACTTAAATTTCAGATAATACTGCCCACCCCTAACATGTGTGCACATAGTGTATATATGCTTTGAAGGCTTTTAGGCCAGGGCACGTTTGACATGTATTCAAAAGCATATGGTGATCATGTTTAAACCTGTTGTTCAGCGGTGATCAAATAGCTTCTGCAGTATGCTACCAGGTGCTGATGCACGGCCTTAATTAAATACACTTATCAAATAATGCAGCACAACAGAAGGCTCCAAACTTTCTCTCCACAGACTTTACTGTGTGCCCTCTAACAGCTGTGCACAGATGTCCTGGATAGATACTCTGTACACTGTACGTGTCGCTGACGGTGATAATTGTGTGACACCTTATCACATCCTGCCCAGAAATAATCAGTATTACGAAAGCGTATCAAGTGCAGGTGCAAATATAGATTCGCCCTGGTGTCTTGCTAGACAAACTAGTCCCTTTCCACCTTGTTCACCAGCACTGGCGTCTTTCCTCGGCCATTATCCAAGACACTGTTTGTGTCACTGTAGCTCTGATTAGGAAGGATTTTGAAAGATTATATTTGGCACAAAACTAGAAAGGCATTATCTGCATTAAAGCAGCGATGCCTTGAGCAATGGGAGAGATCTGGGAGGAAGATCAGATTGCAGAGGGATGCCAGGATTAGACAAACAGAGGCGTAGACCTGACAGCTCATCAGAGCTTAACAGCGACCTGATCCCCACCAACTCTGGCTGCATCCGTCAATCCGCAAATATTGCAGATCCTACATCAAAATCATGAGGCTGCCACTCACCTCTGACTGGCTAAATCAGTTGACAAGCCAAAGCTAAAAGTTAATCGGACGCAAACATTCCGAGATCTACATTGAACAAGGTACCTTAACTGGGGAACAACATCTGCACTTGAATGCAACATAATACAGACCAACATGCACAGCCCTAAGATCACAATCTGACAGCCTCTGGCCACCATTTCTATTCCCCAAATGTGTTGTGCGTGCTTCCTGTACCTGGTCACTACAGGAGGCTGCTTAGTTTGGCACCTGCTGTCGTGATGTAACAGGTAACAGCCTGGTGGGGCTCTGTTTTGGCCGTGATCAGGAGTTCTCTGTCTCCGCCTTGCTAGGCCTCAGGATAATAAACGACCCAGGCTACGAGTACTGCATCTTATGACACATTTGTCCTCTGGTGTCCGCTTGGTGCCATCTCCACGGTAGTGCACCTCTCCTTCAGAGCTCTTAGCAAACCAGGACAACTCCCTCTGGGCCCCTGAGCAAACAAGGCCAGCGTAGCCTCAATGCTGCTAGAAACTGCACTTGACTGCTGATCCAGGATCGGTTTTGTGCTACTTTAGTGCAGGTCACAACAAATCCAAGATGATCCAAGTTCAATAGGCTATTTAGCCTACCTAGCCTCATCATCTCTGAATTCTGAAGTCACATAAAATTGTAATCCTACTACATTAGTGAACTAAGCTCCAAAAAATAAACACTTCTCACTTCTGTTTCAACATTATTATGAGGGAAATTTACTTTAGGTTTCCCATTACTAGCTACATATGAGCTGAGTCTTATCTGCTTGACATGTACACTATCCTAGTACAAAGACATGGTGCTTCTGTTGGACAGCCATTCTTTAAAGACCAAATAAGTCTGATGGTGCTACTAAAAGCAGTATGGTAGGTGACTTTCACATCTAATCACATCCAACCAGTGGGTAGAGAAAGACAGAGGAAGTGGGCAAAGAAAGTGTTTTCAGCCAAAACACTGCAGTGCTGTGCAGAAGAAAAAAACCTGGAGCCTGGATAAATGATTCAGCTAAGGGTTACGGCGATGAACTAAATGATCACAGAGAGAAGGACCCGAATCTCAGGAAAGATCCTGGAATAGTACCCTTGAGCTTGTCACATTGCTGCGCTAATAAACCATCTGAGCATTGGTTTGTTAGGGCCGCATGTTCCTCCAACATCGACGATGGCGACAGCGACATTTCACAATGAGCGAGTGCTATAGGGTCTGATTCAGCTGTTTTGGAGGAAAAGGGCCTTAGAGAGCACGACGAAAGGTATTATTCAGCTTTAGGGGACCACAGGCAGCAGTTAAGTGCCTGCACAAAGTGTGGAATTATAATACTATCTGCTGCACTTGCAGTTAAAGCAGTGTTTTGCACTGTAGGTTCGACACCTCCTCATGTCTAGGCCATGAGATGGCAGGCACAGTTGACCTATTAAAAGTTGCCGAGCTGTCTCACAAACACTCAAGGCCGTGTTAATGCGAGTCTGTGCAGAGACACTGCCTGAAAAAAATTCTCTTGCCCGAAAAAGGCACAAACAAGTCCGATCAATTTTTCAAAAAGAGGCTTTGAAGTCACTCTGGTTTGAGCACAGGGAGGACACAGCTTTCCTGCCTTTTCCCTTTTAAGGCCACGTCAATAATGCATACACAGTGAGATGCTGGCCCAGAAGAATATGCAAATGAGCAGGGAAGGAGAAGGGGCGTGTCTGGAAGCAGGATACTCCCCCCTTCAAGCCCCCAGCCAAACCTCCATCTGTAATTGCACAGATGGGTGTCATATTTAGCTAAGATCATTCCAGACACAGATACATTTCTTTTCTTCCACGGTACGGCTAAAAAGCTAAATTCCAGTTGGAGAAACATAACAGAACAGATGAAACGTTCGAGCTTCGAGCTTCACAGGCTGCTGCTCCTGTAACCGGGCATGAGTACTAGCCTAAATTTAGACCCACGCTACTTAAATAAATCTCAAAGTATGAGTGAAGCAGTATTTCCACATGTAGGACCTTTTGATCCTTACATCCCGTCTCTGCGTTCAGTTCTGGAGAATAAAAAGGATGCGATGAGGGTGAGAATGCCTGGCTACAGTAGAAATCTCGCTCTTTTGGTGATGTCTGTATTGCAGAGCGAGCCTATTGTTTGTGGTTGAGGAGAGAAAATCCTTGACAACCACTTCCTCACCCACACACTCGGGGAGGGAGGAAGCGGAGAGACTAAAAAACAACCCTGGCTAAAAGACTGCCAGTAAATAAAAGTACACTTGAATGGCATTAAAGCACTCCACTGCCTCACTCGTGGTTAAAGCATGCCTAATTTACTTGAGAGAGGCAGTTACTGTGATCAACTGACCAAATAATTTGCTGTCCAGGATGCACAACCCTTATTGGACAACATCCTGATTTTCCTTCGTGACCACAGGTAACCTATCTAATAATTAATGGACATTTCAGCAGCTTTCTCAATTCATATCCCACTGACTAGAGCACAGGTCAGGATCTCATTGGTCAGGATATGGAAAAGCGCTGACTCCGAGGGTTCCTCTGAGTGCCTAGGCCGGATCCTGACAGACGTTAGTTTAGCATGAAGATAATAAGCCCTCACTCTGAGGGCAGGCAGGCGCTGCTTCGTTTAATTACAGCGTCAGGGTTTCTCTTCTCGGCGGTAATTGTTTCTTTTTCTGAACATCATCCTCCTGCCTCAGCGCCAAACTCTCTGCAGATCATCATATTCCGGCAAAGCGTGGCAGTTCCACTCGTGATTATTTTTCAATTCAATTGTGCAAGAAATGGATTCCTACCCCCTCTGGTCCTTTGGGGAGCTGGGAGAGGAGACAGCAAGTGAGAGAGAGAGAAAGAGAAAGAGAGAAAGAAAAAGAGGCCGTCTATTGGGAGCAAAGAGAAAGAGTGGGGAATGGTGGGGAGACAGATGAAGTCATCTTTGAAAGTGTTGGCCCGCTCTAATAAAGTAATCCTATAGGTCAACTAACGTGATCTAAT
The DNA here is from genome assembly GCA_024036415.1 of Prochilodus magdalenae. Classification (NCBI taxonomy): domain Eukaryota; kingdom Metazoa; phylum Chordata; class Actinopteri; order Characiformes; family Prochilodontidae; genus Prochilodus; species Prochilodus magdalenae. The sequence goes on from JAMWET010005462.1 coordinate 439,632, forward strand.
CCTGTTACCTTCTTACTCTCCGCTCAGCAAAGAAAGCCACTGTCGTACAAGGCCTCAGACAATGAAGTCTTAATTCAAGCGCCGGCCTCAAATCAATTTTTGATTTCAGATGCTTTATACAGCTACAAAATTGCCCTATTTCAGTCTGATGAAAGCATGTGTGTTTCTCTTAAAGAGGAGCGTACAATAGTGCTGTCTGCTAAGTTAAATTATATAAACACTACTGTCTCCAAATCTGATTCTGAGTGAGAAGTAATGCCTGGTCCAAAATACAGGATAATCAGGCCAACTTTGGCCGCCCAAGCAATCACAAAAGGTGCATCAGGTTCATCCTATTTGGGATCTCTCAGATTTTCCTAACACTGGTTAAGATTTCTTTTCATTTTAGGATTGGCTCTATAGTGTAGGGACATGCCAAAGTCCACTCACTGAGCAGCCACCTTTGCAGATCTTCCCGTCATTTATTCCCGGCGATATAAGACCAGACTCTTATCTCACTGAACGGGGGATATAAAACCAAAATACTTTAAACTAAAGGTCAAATTATCTTATTCAAACACGGATAAAGTCTGATGAAAATCTCATTTATAGTTTTTAGTGTTGATTCAGTGACACACAGAAAACATGACTTTTGGCTTATTCTGGCTACTGCACTAATGCAAATCCCCTGCTCTCTTTTTACAGCATAACCACAGTGGCTCTTTTTCTTGAAGGACATTGCAACCTTTCCCATTCATACTTCAAACATGAGCGGTCATTTCATTTATAACTGATCACTGGCCACACATCAGATTTCTCAGTCTCTTTGGTATATGTCAGACGTTCATAAGAATAATCTGGCTATTTTTTGCATTATCATGTTAATGACACATCCCTGTACCTGTGATCATTACTGATACACCTTAAGGCATTTACATGTGCTACAGTAGCTTTCGTTGATATCAGGCCACAGGCTGCTGAGCTCAGTGCTGTGATTCTCAGACAGCAGCAGGTGAAGTAGGTTACCAGCGCAGCAAGCTTTCTCCTAGAGATTCTGTCAGTCTGCGGCCTAATTCAATCAGATGTGTGGAGCTCCTAACAGAACCCTTTAATTAAACATACCTCAGACGCAGATGCTGCAACATACAATGCCCATTTCCATCCTCGCAACAGAAATACATCTCTTACAAGGATGCCTTCCTTTCCCGCGAAGGAGGAATTCAAACAGTGGGGAAGAGAGAAAATGAATAGTTAATCAGAAGTAAAGAGAAGAAGTCACCCTCAGCTCTATTTGTTTTAAAGATTAAGCCGAAATCAATGCAGGCTTTGTTTTAGTGTTGGTGTAAAAGAAGAAAAAAGGGTTTTCAACTTGGCACAAAGACGACGGCTCTCCGAATGGCGTTGCCTTGGTTACTGTCAACACAATCTCAAGAAGAATGCTGAGAAAACAGGGTGAGTGTGATGAGAGAGAAAGAGAGAGAGAGCTAGGTTTGATGATAAAGTGTCTTGGCTGGCTGAGGCCCGTCGTGCTGACGGTGCGCGGGGCACTCGTGTCAGCTGCTAATCTGCTGACCACAGGCGTCCTGCCGGCCTCTCTCTCCCGGTCAGTGGGCTGCGGGTGCACTAGGTTATCGGCTCAGCAGGACGCACCAAAACATGATCAAGGAAAAGTCAATATGGTCCTCATAATCCAACCAGTGTGGCCTTTAGCAGCTGGAGATCTGAGCCACTAATTCTCATCTACTCAGAGAGAAAACACACCATGAAGTGCAGCTTTTAACTCTCTGCCTTTGGGTGCCATGTTGAAGCCACGTCCTGTCTTTGAAACGCCTTTGTGCTAATTTCTGTTGCTGTATTAGTTGTCGAGTGGAGGTTTGGGAGTGTTATGCTCAGCGTCCTGCTCCTCCTGCTCAGCAGTTCACAAAGGCAAAGTCATGCAAGCTCCTCAATGCTTTCCCCTGTATTACTCTGTTACGCGTGACCATGTTCACATACATGAGTGGTTTGTGCAGTCAGGAATGTGCTAATACTACATGAGCAGCTTTAAAGGGGAAACATCATTCATTGATTCAGCTGAGTTTTTGCCTTTCAGTGGCGACTCAGTGATTGCTATTGGTAAATAGGCAGAGATAGAGAGAGAGAGCGGCAGAAAGGGAGTCATGCCGTTAACAACAACTGAATGAGTGACTGACCTGCTTTGTGCACGAGGAGCACGCAGTGAGAGAATGTGTTGCTACGATACTTGGGGTAAGAAAAAAAGGCTTGAGTTAGTTCATTAGAACCAGGCTTATGAATGAGTCTGTTCTCTCTAGAGTCCCTGGTCACCAATCTTTTGTCCACATCAGCCTCTGTAATTACAATGTGTATCAGGCCTGTCCCCATTCACCATAACACTTCCACAGACTCCTCTAGTGAGTTAATTATTTGATATGGTTTTAAACAGGAATTTAAATTTTTTTATATACAGTCCAGTTCATATACCCGAGGTTGATGCCTGTCACTGTGACTAGGAACGACTGATTTTGCTGGACAAAAGTGAACATTATATGACATCTAGTCATATTTTGGTTTTGATGTACCTCAACATCCCTATTTTATTATAACATAATGAGATCAGCCATCCCAGAGCTCCCCATGGTCTACAGCAGCAGAATAATATCTAAATGTTTGGTAAGGGAAAAGGTCTCAGCTGTCACGCACAGTCAAATGCTACCATTTTCTGGCTAATGCACTACTGGGCCTGAAGAGCAACATTTTATTACAATGCATGTTGACCATTTGCCTCCACCAATGGAAACCATGCTATATACAACAGCCAGCAAGTATGACTACCAATCACCAGCCTAGCTCTGCTCAGTCATGAGGGAACATGTGAACTTTAAGCTTTATCGGACCACAGTATGAGAATCTGTTGCCACAGAATATCACCAGCCAGGTTAATTAAACTCAAATGAACTTTGCAAATATCAAATTTGCCAATATAATTGATCACACATGCTCTGCGATCCACTACGAGCAGGTGTATGCCATGTTTTATGAGAAAGAGATATGTTACAAAGCCTCCTAAAGACAGCTGAGATCGACAGCAAATGTTGTGGTTTTCTACTTTAGTTGTTGGCTGATGAAACATTTTTGGGAGGTCTACCTCTAAGAGTATGTCTCAGGGCTCACACGTCTTTGGACAAAGCCAGATATATCCAGCTCTACAGGAAAGACGACAAGAAGTGTAATGTACTACGCGACAAGAGTCTACTAGGTGTATCGTCTGTTAACTTGCTTGCCTAGATAAGCTACAGTAGAAAAGGGAAAAAAAAGGTTTTCCAGATTATTGTAACCGCAGAATGTCTATACACCTGTAACATTTCACATTTCAGAAGTTCTTCTGCAACCATCTAGTGTCTTGCTTCCTTTAGCTAGGGTCTTTCCTTATTTATTAGCATCATATTCTCTCCCTCCCTCACAAAGGCCACTTTATTGTGCTGACTAGTCGCTAGAATAAACCACAGTTACTTCTGCAGGCTATTGCGTTGCCTCCACAGATGCACCCCTCCCCCTTCCACCACACACAAACATGAGGAATGGTACTTTGAACATCAACATGACTCACCATACTCCCTCTTGCTACCTACTGGCTTTATACATAATATTGTTCAGCATGAGCAAAACAAAGGTAAGGAAAGTGCCATAACTGGCAGCGACTGCTGTTCTTTCTAGGTGGTTTGTTGACAATAATGTTTAGTTTCAGTCAGGTAATATCTCGGTGCCTCTCTCCCACCCCCTTCCTTTTCTGCTGAAGATGTGACATTTGTCTTCCTTCTTTCCTTTGTAAGATGAGAGAGGAGGGAGTATGTAGGCCAAGCCCATATCATCTTATTTGGATGGTTAGCCTCGCCCTCTCACTGACTACTACGGCACTGCGAGAGTGTCCATGAAGTCCGCCCATGCTGTCTTTGTGCAGCCTCTGATGAAAGTTAGGCATGTACCAATACAGAATTTCTGTTGACAGTCAACAGCTTCTCGAGGCTGATACTATAGCTGCTGAAATTCACACTGTAATCCATAAGTGAAACGCTATGACCACTACAATAGGTTTTTGTTTGCTTTATCTTTGACAAAACAAAGCTTCAAATCGCATACTAACATATTCTCTTGTGTCGGCTTCAGTGTCTGGGTTTGTCTCAAAAGTACTAGAAGAACTGTTTTGTCTATTCTGCTGATGGTTGCAGAAAGTCACATATGTGATATATTTACTAGAACATAACATACATATTAAATAAATGTTCAATTCTAATAAATAGCTACAATTTCCATATCACACCTGTAACAGTTTCCTTTTCCTACTTATCTGCGACTAATACATGAGCCACCAATGTACTGAAAACACACTTCATGTGTACTGTTGATATGACAATGGATGTCAGTCTGTGCTCCATTACACTGCTCAAGAAACTCGTTGAAGTAAGCAGACGCACAACTTCTCTTCGGCTTCTTTTAACCAGGGGGGCTAATCTGATTCCCTTCACCCATTGTATGCATATCTAATCTTTTCCTTAGAGTTCAATATGCAGAAATAACACATCTAACCACGTTCGTTCAGTTCCAATTTGGCCTATATACACCAAACACCAATCCTGTGCCAGCAGCATGTCTAAGCGCACAAATCTGATCAAGCAGATAGTCATGAAAAAAAAAGAAAAATTCTGATCCGAGCATTACAGTTTAGCATCTAAAGGGAGTTTATCCATCTGTGAAAATTCTAAATGGCCCATGGAAACCTTTAGCTTTTAAAGTAACAGCTTTTAAGGCTACACTCTAAGCTTCAGAACAACAAAGCGCTGACCGTGATATTGAGATTGATAAAAACCTGCAGGCAATGGTTGGAGGCATGAATAAGGAGGAACAGTCAGTAAACGGTGTATTTCCTTTGCTCATACCAACTACAGCAAAAAACAACTCACATGGGGATTCATTATAGGGTACAAAAGTTGCTTACGGCTCCTAATGCTGTCTTATGAACTACATACTGTAACAATGATGTAATCACAGCATGGAGTTAAACCAGTGAAGCTCCTGTCCAATTACTGTCAATGTAAATGCAAATTCAAGAGACTCTTTAATGAGCTACAAAAGACAAAACATCTTGTCAGTGACCAAATATGATGTTTCTGATGAATGGCTGTGATGCCTCAAGATGCATTAGCTTCTCTAAATTAGCACAGCTGTAGCTTAAATTATAGATTTTCCTAAGTGATCTCTAGCAGCTATATAGCATATAACGATACAGCTTAACTGTATTTTCATTAATCAATCTAGTACATGACATATCCTGTTTCCTTTCCTTTAAATCTCTACAAGTTACCAGCTCAACCGGAGGAGTTCTTCAGAGATGCTTGAACTAAATTACCATGTCGGCCTTTTCTTAGCAAAGCCTGACATCAAGAATGTTCATGGTAGAAGCCGGAGCAGCTTGAACGTGAAGTACTTTGGCAGTGCTTTGAAATGTTCAGGTTCGCTCATGTTGCTTATTTTTAGCGCTGAATAACTGGAAGCTATTACAGTTGTCGTCCATGTTTCTCTCCTTTCTTTTCATGCCACTTGCTACTGCCCTCTGGTGATGATGATTAATGTTGGTGGACTCAAAGCTGCAGAAACAAAGAGCAGTATGGAAGCAAACAGGCACACTGCTATTCAACAAATGCTCATGTAGCTGTGTCCAAGGACGCATGAGGAGCCTTACATATAGCATATAAAGTCACATCCAGTCTTACCTGAGCCGGCTGAGGAAAACACTCACGGAAAGCTGTTATTTATTAAAGGATTTTTTTTTTTTTCTGGCCTGAACATGTTCCAATATGAGGAACTGGCAATAACCAAGCTTGGGCTAAGCTTCCTCCTCCCCATCTCATCTGTATGCCTTCTATAATTCTGTTTATTGTACAAACTAATAGGTTGATAACAAAAGCAGCCCAATTTTAGTGCAGTTATGTAAAGCCTTGCTCGACGCAGTGCACTGTAAATATGTTTCAGAAACGTGTTGATCTTTTTAAATAGTATTTTAACAGAGAGAGAGTACGAGAGTGAGACAGAGAGAAAGCTTAGGCTGGCAGTCAACGTGGGTTAATTCACTGTAGCTTTCCTTTCTCTCTTGGCTTGCCAGCAAAGCCACATCAGCACTTTTAATATGAGTCCCTGGAAATGACTGCTGCACAATAATAACCAACCGTTACACGACTCAGAAAGAGGCGAACAGAGTAGGGCACATCCGTCGTCATTAAAACAGGAACACTGTGCTGGGAACAGGTGCCTTGCAACCTGTTTATGACACAATTCCGTAATCAGGCTAGCTCTTGGAAATTAAGGAAGGGGAAAAAATAAGATCAGCACATCAGGCTCTGAAAACAGCTTTGCTAAACTCTGCCTGCTTTTGGTTAACAGCATGTCTCACAGTTTCCAGCTGCAATGACCTTTCTCTGGGAATGAAGACATCTTGACAGTGTCTTTATAACCCTGCTAATGACTGGTACTTTCTAATGCACCAATTTGGCCAGGATTCTGTCCTTCAGGCTGACAAAGAAAAAGCAAGATGAAGGAAAAAAGAAGGACAGATACCAATACAGCTGCAACGAATGATTCCATCTACATTCAGTTTATGTATCAACATAATTTGATTAGCTGATTAATCTGAGCACACCTTCTGAATTTTAAAGTTCAGTCTGTGCAACAAGCAATTTCTTCTTTTAATATGTGGAAAGACAACAGAAGTTGACAAAATACACAAAATAGGCAAAATTAGATTCAATGCAAAATAGCTGTAATTTCTTTCTGTCCAACTTTATGCATAAAGAAAAAGGCCAAAAGGTGTTTTTAAAATAGGTAGAAACTGAAAAACACCACAATGGACATACAATGTTTTGTTATGATAGAAGAGATATGTTGACTCATCCTACAGGCCCACTGATGGCATAAATTGTTTTAATCAAAGGCTTAATTTTGAATGTTAAAATGTTAAAAAAATATTTTCTACAGAGCTCTAAACATGATATACTACACAGATATATTTGACTCCAGTAGAACGTTTTCAGTGCTTGCCATGCCACCAACAAAACAACCCCCGGAAATCATAACCCTGATGTATACTGATGTATAAAATAACATTAATTTGAACCTGTGTGTGCATAATATAAGCCCCTCCCTGCTCACTTTGCTAATTAGTTTTACAGTTTTGACCAGTAATCATGGCTCCCCCCCACCAAAAAAAAGATAAATGACAGACCTTCAGACAAGACCATGGAGCACTCTTAGCTAACACATAGTTTCAAAATGCTGATAAACTGTTTTTCAATACGTACTTAAGCGATTATTAGGTCTGTCACAATTATTACACAGTCAACTAAACAGAACTGTTTAAACTAACCTTTAAGCTTAGTCATATATTTAAATCGTCAGATGAAGTTTCATAATTGCCATAGGCCTTAAGATAGGTCCTATCGCTCCAGCGCTTCTTGGAAGGGTATTGCAGTCTATGGAAATTGTCGTATGCGTCATACGAATGAACACTTTAACTGCATGTTAACATTTCTTCATAATAAATGGTGCTGACTAAGCAACTAATTGTTGCAGCCTCAAACACCAGTTCTGCCCACCATCACCCCTACCTTCTTTCTTTTTTCCATTCTCCTTCCCTGAAGAAAAGTCATGGCAGAGCTCTTAAATGGCTCTCTTAATTAAGCACAGAAACTTTTTCGCATGGCCCTCCCAGCACAGTGATTAAAGGGAATCGGCAGACAAAGAAGAGGGATTGGCATGGCCAGTAGTGCTTGGGAACAAAAGCAGTGAGATTTATAGTCCTGAGAGAGTTACAGGAGGAGCCATCGACCATCCACCATACCACATCTCTCAGGGTGACATTTGGATGCCCTTTGCTTGGCCGTGCCTGCCTCGCCCCGTATCCAAATCCACAGCCTAATACAGAAACACACACACTAGGTTGCCTAGCTAGGCCTCTGCTTTTTTTTTTGGCCATACTCGTCATAAATGTTCTTATTCGCATGTTGCTGCTTTGCTCATTAAGTCTGAAGCTGCTGAAGACCCCCCCCCCAACATGACCTTTTCAAAAGTGGTGAACTGAGAATCTGCCCTTTGAATGAACAGAGTGAGAAGAAGTCAGACGTGGACACATGGAGCACGGCCCATTTACACAAATATATACTTTGGAGTTTTCCAACATATGAACTCTCCTCTGATGAATCACACATTGCATCAGTCTCCTTTTGCTCCCCAGTCCAAAGCACAAAGAAAGACCCTGTAGGACTATCAATAATTCAATCGCCGTTGGCTTTGAAGGAAAGCTAATGGTAAATAATACGAAGAGAAATCATAAAGCAGCAAACACAGATTCTTTGCATTCATCTACAAAACATGAGTCGGAGACAATGATGCTCCAGCTGAAATACTGATGCCCCAGAAAAAGCTCAGACGCTGCTCTAGTGTGAAGAAAAACAGAAAGGGCCTCTAATGAGGTGCTCAACGCTGGATGCAGAGAGAAAGTTACACTGACGAGCGCAGCTTCCCGAGCACAGAATTAAAACCTTCGCTTTTTTATTTTTCTTTGGCACGTCCAAATGAGCTAGACCTCATCTGGTTTTGTACCCATAATTCCCTTACAACACGCTTGGATGAAGTTTGTAAGAGCCTCATTTTATACTGTACAGTTTTCTAAACACTAAACTAATTGTGCCAAAAGGAGTTCTTTGGAAAGATGCTAAAAAAAAGGGGTCCCATGATTTTTGTCTTGATGGGATAAAGTGTAGGCTGATCTTTGTGATAAGTCAAGGGCAACACTATATACAAATAAAGAAGGTTGTTATGTTTCAAATGATTCAAATTATTATTTAAAATATACATGTGATTTGGCACCATATACTGTCACTAAGCTTGGGTGTTCAAGATTTTTACTGGGTAAGGAAAGTATATAGATTGTGGACCTTACATTCAACCCACAAAACATTCAGACAACTATTTCCAAAGGTTTATGTTGAACAATGACCATTTTTTCTGTTTAGCTTGGGTCACAAAGACACATTACAGTTGCCAAACTAACTTACAAACTCAAATAAGACGCGTGTGCATAACACACTTATATGTGCATGTTATGCTATGATGCTCACATTTTCAGCAACACTTTGTTAGCATAATGCTACCCTCTACACATGGGACTACTCCATTAAAAACACACTCAACTCCCTTTAACTACTCTATTTTCTTCCTTTCTGATAACAGAACAATTAAACAGCCCACTGGGCCAACAAAAAAAAGGCATTTAATGGTTGCTCCTCCCATCCTCACTCCTGGTTATGAAAAGACGAATAGAAAAGGAGCCGTTAGCCTATTCTTGTAACCTTTCACCCAGCCCAAGCTGCCACTCTCACACAACTCACTACAGCATCTGGAGGGGACTCCCTCAGGAACTGGGACCATATTATTCACCATACTGACTCTAGCACGCCCCTCCCCAAACTGCTAACCTAGGAACAGCGTGCCAAAACCCCAAACCTCATTTGAATTTCGCCGGGTCTGAAGCTGGAGTTGAAACTCTGAGGGTCAACATTTTGCAGCTCGCTAAGAGCTGTCTAATTTTTCAGTGAATTGGTTCTTTATGAAACCAGGTTTCGTGCAAGGACGATGGGTTTCTTATAACACAATGACCACAGTACAGTAACCACAGCTTTATATATGTAAATATAGTAACCATATATTATTGCCATATTGGCTTTGGAAATATTAATACGTCAGACTGCAATATGTAAATTAGTCGAGTTTTTTTTTTTTTATTGTGTGCTATGAGCATGTGCTGGTCACCTTCAAGTGGTCCAACATATATTTCTGTGGCTGTTTTAAAGAATCAAAGCAATCACATGATCCATCAAACATCCAGCAAAAATAACTGGCTAAAAGAGCACAAGCCAATCAAAAGGACTACTGTGTTTTATATATGGCAAGGTATGTAACTGCATTACACAGTGATAAACTTTCAGCATAGTACTCTGTCCATTTCATGCAGTATATCAGAACCTGCCAAACCAACTGTCATATTAAGATGAAACAAAATAGCAGATTTAAATTGTACCTTTCTTCCCAACAATAATACACAGGCTATGGTTTGCTAAAAGGAGCCTGGTTTGCACATGTGTTCATGAAAGTAGTACTTTCTGGTGCACTCACTTCAGGTACAGCAGTTTTGAAAGCTAGGCTAAAAGAAGGCCAAACACTCACTCACAGATATATGACCCATATTTAATAAATAAAGACGAGTAACTGGGCAAGCTTAGAAGCTTCAAAAGACCCTTGTTTTCTCTTTTGCTTTGCTTTAAGGATGGAAGCCCTCAAGCCCAACGTGATGAGGCAACAGTGACGCTGTATTAGTGCAAAATGCCAACGATCAGCCACATGTGATTGCAGTAGACTGGTTTTGGCACAGAGGCACAGGAGGGTACCCTCAGGCCCAGCCCTGCTTGCCCCTGGATGCAATCGGGCCAATCACAGGCTTCCTAGCGGGAGGTGCTTCAGGTGAAAGTGGCCAATCAGGTGCTTTGAAAAGCCAGGCTGCCTTCAGCTCAGAACACAGATCCAAGCAAATTGCTCCTGAAAGGATCCTGAATTGCTTTCAAGCTAAAAGATATAAGCCAACGTAGAAATTCACTTGCTTGTCTGTTCCTTAGACACACAATCTCTCTGTACGATTCCCAAAAATTGCACTTCTACCTTGTAATCTCTATTATTCTTCAATCTTTTGTGTCTTTGGTCTTGTAGATTAGATAGGGACACTTTTTTATTGCCTCCCATCTCCCTCCTTCTGTTTCTATTTAGGTCCCCCCTCTATTCAGGCTCCTTCTTTCTCTAGTTACTTCTTTCTTCTCCTTTGTCCTATTTTATTTGCCTCCGTCTCTTGTTCTTTGCATTTACCTCTGACATATGTTGGCCATGCTACATTGTATCCTTATTACTTTTTTCTGTTTTACTGAACTTAGCACAACCAAAGCCGAAACAAATTCTAGCACGCATACGTTTTATACATTCAACTTTAAGTTTTAATGTTTTGCTATTAACTCCTTAATTAAGTTATTGTTCAGTAATTATTCTTACTAATAATTCAGCGTCTACTACAGAACATTCTATGAAGAAACTAATGTAACCACATAAGTCATCTATTAATATAAACTCAGACGTGGATCCACAAATGGCTCACTTAGAGTTTAAGAGGTTTGCCCAGTAAATTCCCATTTCATTACAGCCCACTGCATTTCACTGTTGAACTACACGTAACAACATGCAAAAATTGACTGTGGTCAAGTAATCTCACAGATTTCACAACAAAATAACAATGCAATTAAATCTGTTTTCTGCACACTTGAGAGCTAAAGATAACTCAACAGTGCTCCGGTCCAAAGTTGAGAGGAAAGAGCAAAGTCGTAATTGGGTAACAACCTGAAATCTGACTGAGTTCAACACTTTCTGGAATTCTGTTTCAGTGATGCAACAAGGAGCAAGCGTTCTAGAGCAAGAAAGGGGGGGAAATGCTTCATTAACATGTTTTTAATCATAACATGCAACAACGTCCCTTCATTTTGCTAGCGTGTGGAGATATTTCATTACTCTGATAAGCAGAAACAAAAATGCAAGATTAGTTTGTTGGCCCAGGGGCAAACACAAGACTATGTAAACAGGAAACGTTTAACAATTCAAATCTATAAACTCTTATTTTACTGGCTGACGCTTCTTATGGTCTCTGATTGTATGCTCTTATGTAATCAATGTAATAATACAGGTGCACTATATTATCTGCATTAACATGTAGTCCATGCACCTAACCCCACAATTAACAGTCAATAAACACAAAAACATATTACTTTGACAAGTTTAATCTTGATACTACTAGTTGTTAAAGGGATATTACGCTGTTTCTACTGTGTGTTTACAGCGTTTTGAAGGTTGTTCGGAAGCATGGAAGGTAAAAGAGTAGTGACACTGACAGCTAATGATTTTATTTTAAACTCTTTTTTAGGTTGAATTAAAAGTGGCAAACACACTATTCAGTAATCAGCACAAGGAATCAACAAATTACGATAATATTACATTTATTACATGTATTTAACTTCACTTCTTTCTTCACTGTTCTTTTCCATTCACATTCAACACTGTTTAATACCACTATACTATATCACTATACAGACATCTGGGTGAATTAGGGACGTCACAAGATCTAATACTTTAGTATCACTGTGATGTCAAAATTCTGAGTATGTGACAGAACTTATTTGTCTACAGTACTATGTTGGTGCTATGTTGTAAAGAAAAGTTGTGTACAGAAATACTTTGCATTCAAGGCAGACCATCACAGAAGAATACAGAAAGCTCAGATTTATTCAAAAATTGAAAGCATGTGAGTTAACATAGATTAACAATGTGAAATACACACTCCTACTACCCTTGTTTGAGTCAGATGGTACTGTCGAGTTCTCATCATGTTCCAAATAACGTTTGCAATGGTTAAATGCTAATGGGCGCCATGTTTAGGCTCATGTAATGTAACTACAGCTCGTAGCTGTAAGCTACTGTCCTTTCCCAAATACAACATGTACGTTTTAATCTTTCCAGCTTATAATATTTATATAAAGCTTTTCTTTTCACAGCATCAGCCAAAGGAGGATGTTGACTTTTTGTTTTTTGTTATTTTAACTGGGTTTTGCAAAAACATGGCATTTCACTGATATCACTATTGACTACTGAACATCTGGTCTTGTGTCATGCCTAATCTGAATGTATAAATGAAGAAAAGAAGTATCACATAAAAGTAGATACAGCCGAGAAATCACCTGCCTGCTTCATCTTTATAACTCCTAATCAAACTCACTGTTCTGTGAAATGACCTTGACAACCTTGTCATTACTTAACAGGAAATGATGCACCCCTATACAGAAAAGGTGCACTTCATAGTCCGACTGCTTATTATACAGCATTAATATGTACAATCAGCATTAGCTTATTAAAGCATTTCGAGAGTGGTTGGCTGATCAGCTTGCTGACGACGTCTTATGATGTAGCCTGTTTCATCAGGGTTAAGAAAAAGTCAACCGGTGACTAGTCCTAAAACGTGTACACGGAGGTAAACAGGTCCGTGTACTGATGCTCGGCAGTCGAAAACAACTTCCTCCGTCGTGTGAAACCGGAGAGTCGATGGAAGTGGAGGTCATCTTTAAGCTGGATGTGTTCTCTAGTAAAACATCCCCCCTATGCTGTGCTGACTCGCCTTTTTCCTCTTCTGCCTTTTTCCCCCTGCCCCCCTCCTCCTCCTCCTTCTCCTCCTCCTCCAAAAACAGCATCAAAGCAATCAAAATGGTAATGTTGGGCATGAATGAGGACCCCATCCCCCACCGCCAAACTCTGCAGACTTTTTTTCTCTCCATGTTAGGAAAGAAACCAACACCCCTTCTCTCACAAAATGGAAGCTTCCACTATCAAACTGAAGAAGCTTAAAACAAAAATAGCGAGCAAAACACGCCGACCTAAACACACACAAACAGGCTCCCATGCACCGGGCGGGCTCAGATCGCCTCACATCGGCTCCGTTTGGGATTTGAAACACGTTTAATTGCAGGGTGTAACAAAAAAACAGAAATTAATAAATAATAAAAACACCGAGGCGCTGTTCCAAGTGCTGAAAACTGCATTCCGGAGGAAACGAGGACTGAACTAGCAGCAACAGAGACGCCTCGAAGAGTTCAACAAACCGAGAAACACATATGATCTGGAGATTTTACAGCTTAATGTTGCACTTGGGCACAACCGTGGTGTTCCCTGTTGCAGACGAGGCAACTTCATAAAACCAAGGCGGATGGTGCTGAGGAGAACTAGCTCCCTACATCCAGCCAGCCAGACCGACATGCCCATAAACAAAACGCCAAAGTTAACCCGCTCTGATTCACGATCGTAAAAGGCACAAGAAGTGAAAGTCTTCTGGCAGAGCTCGAATCAAACGCTACCACGTCGTCATGTGACCAGGCGAAGAAAATCATCATCATCAAAATAATAATAATATTAATAATAAAATCCCCCAAAAAAGACTGACATTAAAGTATGAAACAAGTACACTCGTGTGTAGATCCAGCTCACATTTCACACACAGGGCCTGTCGTATTTCAACACTTTTGGTGCAAGACGTTAAAAAAGAGGAGGAAAAAAGTGCCGGATACTTGAGAGCAGCCCTTCACTCTCTCTCATTCTCCCTCCCTCTCTCTCTCTCTCTCTCTCCAGAAACATGTCGACCCACTCAAAATGGACGCTAAATTTTTCAACATTTTCATGTTACACAACTTAACAGTAGCCCCTCCACATGTCAGCCCGAGCATCCGATCGGATGACTTTGCCTCAAACTGAACCCCACCATGAATTCCAGCACTTTTCGGAGCCGATTTGCTTCAGTTTCGGATGCTGCTACGAGCACACAGCTAACGTCAACCTCAGCGTCTCGACACGACAATAAACCCGACCGCTGATCGTTTACTTCGCTGCTGAAGGAGACATGGAGTCCTCACTTGTTCCTCGTTAGGGCTGATACACTGTTACAGTTGTTTCTTGAGCTCTCCATCCACCAGTCGACCAGAATAGAGAGGGATATCTAGTTGAAAAAGAAAGAAGCTCTACACAGCCGAACCAAAATAAAGACACCAGCCCGGTAACTAACGGTAGACTACTGCCAAAAGTTTGAAAGCATAGCCTTTATTTTTCCTTTCCTCCAGCAAAGTCACCGAGGACGAAGGTCTGGGGTGAGAGAAAACAGGAGGAAATTTATGTTGCTAAAGTTTAAGTCCCCCTCCTCTTCTCCTCCTCTCCCTCTCTCAGGGACGATTCACATCCAGCGAAACCCTACATTTACCTGTGGGTCTGTCTTCATCTGTTTCTAAACTAGTTTCTTAAAACGGAGTGAGCACACAAGCAAAAGGATGGCCAAAAAAAGTCTGTGTCAAGTTACTAGCTGGAACAAAGCGGTGAGCAAAAGCTGCGAGCACCTCATAAATATTCAAGTCTCGTCCAGATCGCTACACGAAACCACCGCATTATTTAGAGCTGCTACAGCCAAACCGTCACTGCAGCACATCCACCAAAGTACCGCTAAATACGGGGGGAAAAGTGCATTAACAAGCTCCAACTCAAACTGCATGTCATGGCGTCAAGCAGACAGTGAAGTACAGTGTTTGTTAGCAGCTACAGCACTTATTTTCTCCGGCTTTTGTCGCCCACAGTGTGTAAATCACGTCCCAGTCCTCCAGCCAAAGCCACGGATACAGTTAGCGGTCGAAACAACAACAGCCGGCGATGTTTGGTTTACGTTACCTGATGACATTGGATTTCTACTTTCAGCGCCTCTTGAAGGCCTTGTAGTTCCATGCTTCGACTTCAAAATCACTTTTCTTCCACTTTCGATGCAAGCAGGCCGAAGTTTGCGTCAAAAAAGGCGATTTTCTGGACAAAAAAAGCGATAATAACAGTCGAAAGAAATGAACTACTCAGGCTGCTGAGCAAGTTCTCGCTTCTTTACTGGCTACGAGACTCATCACTCACTCACTTCCACGGCAGAGCAGCGCACACATACACACAAAAAAACCGCAAAAGTGCTTCAAAGACGACGAAAAGAGCTCACATCCACGGCCCAAACAGCGAGCTGAAGGCGTATCCGATAAGCCGCCACCACGGGGGGTTTTCTTTCGCTAATTTTGAGTTGGAAAAGGAGTGGAAGAGGGGGGGAGGAACTATATTTTTTGTCCGAGTCCGCGGCTTGATTTCACTTTGCCTGGGGAAAAAGTTGCGCTTCGGTTGTCAATGCTAATTCGGAAGTTCCCGGATGGAGCAGTGAAAGAAGAGCAGAACGAACGAACTAACTCTCTCTCTTTCTCTCTCTGTCTCTCTCTCTCCCTCTCTCTCTCTCACACACACATATACACACACACACACACACACATACACACACACACACACATATGCACAATCACATACAAACACACAGATGTGTGTATATACACATGCGCGATCATAGGCTCAGTCACGCGCTCTCTGAGCTGTGCACGCGCACAGTGTGGATAAATAAGGTTAGGAAAAGACTACAACTCCTTATCCAGCACCTCAGCTCGAGCTCGTATTTGTAAAGAGGGCGAAAAACTTTTTGTTCCATTTCTTATTATTCTAACAAGATTTCTGCCTGCAGTTGTAATTATTAGTCCATATTGACTAAGCATAAACAAACACTTATTTGCATATTACATATTGTAGTCTGATGCCTGATTTAGCATTCATGATTACCCCGCAAGAGTCCTACTTCTGGAATATTTTAGTACTTATTAGCACAAATAAGAAAGTAAATAAATAAATACGTATATAAATAAATAATAAACACTTAACACTGTACTCTGTGACTCATTTAGACTGTGTGGTTGTCTTAGAGAAGTCCTAATTTTGGATTATCGTTTTATTGCTATGAACCAGAGTTAAGCATGTCGTAGCTTGTGTATATATGATGAGATATGATATATGATCTCAGAAGAGTGCTATTGATTTTTTTCATAATACTGAAAAGTATTTATGCTTGTGCTATAAAAGTCTTATGATTGATGTTTTTCATATTGCTATTCAGCACAAATAAGTAAGTAAATAAATAAATAAACATTTCTTTTATGACCCCATAAGAGTCCTAGTTTTGGATGCTTTTATTACTTATTGGTACAAATAAGCTAGTAAACAAATACATATATACAAACTTAATAAAAACATTTATAAAGCACTCATTACTAACTAATTTAGATTGTATGGCTGTCTTATGAAAGTCAAATTTTGGATTATCATCTTATTACTATGTACCATAATTACGCAAGTAAATAAAGCAACACTTTATGTTGTAGCCTATGCATATATGGTTATCATACAAGAGTGCTATTATTGATTTTTCTCATAATACAAATGACTATGTATCCATGTAAGTATTCACATAAACAAGTAAATAAATAAATGTATTAATAAAAACATACATAAATAGCAAGTTTATAAAGTTTTACACTGTGTTAGTAGCCTTTATGATGCCATACAAGTCCTATTGCTTTTGACATATTACTATTCAGCACCAGTAAATAAATACATATTAAATAAACACGTCAGCATCTTATTTCTGTTTAGCACCTACACTAGAAACACATACATAAACAACAACATACACTTTAAGTGAACTTGCAGACTGATTCCTTTGAACCATCAGAGATCTTTAGAGCTTTTACTGGCTTAGATATGATGTATTCTCTGCTTTAAAGGCCTCAGTGACTCTGCAGATGAATGTTAGTCCACTGTCCATGCTTGTTTGGAGGGATTTTCCATTGAAACGTCTCACGGCAGCCTGAGTTACATTGGATATTGGATATGCACTGGATATTTTGCAGTCATTGCTGCTGTTCTGGTGTGTTAGCAACAGTTCTGATGTTATTACTTTCTGCGCTGACGTGAAAAATACGGGTCACCTTAAACCCCCTTTTGTGCATTTGGATTCGGGTTTAGGCCCATCTGCTTAAGTAGTCTTATCATTCCTTTGGCTAATGCGCAGCAAGCAGGAGCGGTCCGAGTGAATAAGTTATGCATCAGCTATCAATATGGGCAGTAAGTGGTGCACAATGGCCTGTCTGAACCATTTTTTAGGCGGATTAGGTTTGTGGGGAGACAACCTCCTCCCACCCCCCCTGTCTCCTGCAGCCCCACTGTCCTTGGGGCTGTTCATTACTTTTGTCCTCAGTATTCCCCACCTCCAAGCCTAAATTAACACGATGCCCCTCAGGCTATTAAGATGCAAATATATGCATCCCAGTGCCTTAACTTTTATCAACACGGTCTGTTACATCACACTTCTGAGGATGAACCCATCTGATGAACTTCGCTTGCATGTTTTGTTCTTTCTGTTTCTTTGTGTTGGGCCGACTTTATTATATTACAGACCTGTTTAAATATTAATGTTCATTTTTAGCTGTCATCTGCACACTGCGAAAGTGATGTGTTGAATTAGCTTGAATCAAATTTGTATCTTCTTTTAGTTTATTTACTTTCAGCAGTAATTGTGTTAACATAATATGCTTTATTCATGTGCCCATTATGGTTCCCAGTGCAGGCTGGAAAGCTATTGGGCACAGCAACACAGCACATATAATGTGTTGACATTTATTTATTTATTTATTTTTAAGTCAGTCAAGCAGTATTGTCTTTCATCTGTCCTCAGTGTAGTGCACAGTGTTCAAAAACTCTATTATTTCCATTCCCAAACACTATTTGGAATGCATCCCGGTACTCCAAACACATCACTGTTCCTCACAAAACTGGGCGACAATGGGACACGAATAACAATCAGGTTGAAAATACATTCTTCTTCTTCTTCCTCCTCCTCTTCTTCTTCTTCTTCTGGCTGACATTGTTCTCCCCTCCCCCTTCTCTTTCCAGCCCCTCCCCCGAGGCTCGCAGCACAGCATGCCATTGGAGAGCCAGTAGGTGCATGTGCTGCAAAGGTCCAATCAGGAGTTGCCATTAGGTCTAACATGCCTGCAGGCCCAGCTGAGGAGAGCCAACCAGCAGCCTGCAGTGGGCTGAGCTGAATGTGAGCTGGAAGTTGATGTGAAGCATCATGAGTGAGCCTGAGTGATGCAAACACAGCCACGCTTTACCTCCGCTTGAGTAAAAGTAGCACACTGTAAAATGAAGGCAAGAGTAAATAAATACAGACAACTGAAGAGCTAGTCTGCTGGGTCTGGTGAGGTGATATTTCACCATACAGGATTTATTATGCTAGCTAGATCACCTAAACCCAAAGTTAAGCTTGTCCAAAAGCCGGGGAATGGGGTTTAAGTTATCTGGCTTACTAACAGATCCTGCTTTGGGAAGTATAGCCAAGTACACTACACAGAAAGTGGGACAGTGTTCAGCACCATGGACAGCAACAGACTCACAGCTATGAGAAATCAGCTCTGTTGCTGTTTGAGTGAAATGCAGTGAAAGAGAAATAACTGTTTATGTGCTTCGGCATTCTGTTGGTCAGATTTCTGTTTTGCTTTGCTTCCATATATAATAGTGTATGTGACTTACATATCGTCACTGTCCAAAAACAAAACCACGTATCTCCAAAATGACAACTTTATAGGAGAGGCCAAAAACCTCATTCAATTTTAATGTAAGTTAATGGAACCAGACGTATTTCCGAGCACTTTTGAGCCATTTCTGTTAGTCCATTCATCATGTGAATCTCACAAATTGTAAACGGCAGCTGCTGTTTTCAAATGGTGCATAAAAGTCAAAATGGACAAAAATGGAGATACATGTTTTTCATTGGTCAGCGACGATATAACCCTAACCCTAACCCTTCATCAAAAGAGTAGTTGCACAAATAGTTGCACCTAGAAGGAATCAAATGACAGAAATGAAACTCGGTGGGTAGGTTTGATATCGTGGGACATACAGTACAACGTAAGAATACCTGCAGACCCAACAGCCACAAATGTGAAAAGTCCGTGATCAGTGAGGCCCTCCATGAGGCATCCAATTGCACCATTGGCAGACATTTACACGTTGCAGGACCCCATGCATGCAGACCATTACAACAGCTGCCCTTTACACCACATCCATGTCCAAGAATGGCACCAGGTGAGCAGCAGGAGAGTCATGCCGTTGTTTGTTTGGAGACGACCTATGAATCCATGTATGGAGGCACCATGGTCAGCACCAAGATGACCGGTTTGTTGTCACACTTCACATGTCCAGAAGGGCTGGTGTCACTCCACCTCCACCCCTACGGCAACATCTGCATGAATTGTGTGAGAATATTCAAGCTGCATGGGATGGATTATTGCAGGACACCATCAGGAAACTCTGACAGGTTGTGTTATCAAACATGGCAGTGTGACCCCATACTGAGAGACACTACTTCTGTATGTGTGACTTAATGAATGTTCCTGGTCAGCTTTATCTTCCTTCCCAATAGCACCACAATCCCACACTTCCTTCTGGGTGCAGCTATTCTTTTGATGATGAGCGTGTTTTGATTATGTGCACGTGTGAAGTTGTTGTTGTACACAACACAGCACACATACACTGTAATTATGACTGACAGGTTAGTAACAGGTATCTATTTTTCAGCATCATGAAAACCACAGGAAACATATGTAATATAAAATTATAATCTAAATATGCTAAACTATCATCTATATAAAATATCATTTGCTCAGTATCTGATATCTACACTCTTTGCCATTACTTATATAAAGACTCGGGAACTAAAAGTATTCCGATCCTGAATCTGATTCTGTCTTGCATCTAACTATACAGACATGTGCACAGAAATCCTGCTTCCGAAGGCAGCGCTAGGCGTCAGACCTCCCTCCCCCACCCAGCGCAGGTCGGAGGCTCTGTGCTACATCAGCTGCTACTTTTCATTTCACGGCTCAGCAGTGAAACTCTTGAACTCCTCTCAGCAAATGACCAGCAGTCCTTTCCGATTGCAAGATGCTTACTGTAAGCCTCTACACGGCCCTGTCATCGTCTTCACGGTTGGGGAGGGGGTTTCAAGGTGAGGAGGATCACAGTAGAACAGTTTTGGTTTTGTTTCTTCTGATATATTTTTCTTCTCTTTTAAAAGGAAAGGAGTATTGATCCAGTGTTATTTCAGTTTTGAATCAGGCCTTTGCTTGCAAAAACAAAACAAGGGAAGAGAAGCCAAGTCATGTTAATGCACATGTCGTGGTGGGCCATCGTTTAAAAGCAGAATGATGAATTAACTGGTAATAACTCAGGAATTTAATTAGGCTTTCTATGTGGGGTGAGGCCTGATATGGCCATAAATCACAGTAATTTGCTCCCCCAGCTCAGTCAAAAAACTGTAACACTCTTTTTTGTAGATCAGCAACTTCCGTTTCCAAAGCTACATAAGACAGTCGGATGTATTTACGCTGAATTCTTTTTATAGTATAGACTTTCTATATAAAAATGAGTCTCCTTGCGTATTTAACATGGTAGTAACCGCCGGCTCTTGCAAAATCTAGAGGGATCAACAGAAATACAATTTGCTTGTAACAGAATATAGATATACAGTATACAACTGCACTTTGCAGTTCTACAGTTATAGACTGTGGTCTATCTGATTCTCTGTATACCTTGTTAGCCCCCTTTCATGCCTTTCTTCAATAGTAAGGACCCCCACAAGACCATCACAGATCAGGTGTAATATATTATATATAAAAATATTATAATATAATATATTATTTGGGTGGTAGGTCATTTTCAGCACTGCAATGACACTGACATAGTGGTGTGGTGGTGTGTTAGTGTGTGTTGTGCTGGAATGAGAAGTGGTAATGAGCAATTTTACTTCTTTGGTTAAACTGAAACAGATCAGATGAGCAAATGCAACACGTTATATGTAATTTCAAACACCAGAAACAATCAAACAAACTTTTAATCTGTTATTAATATGATATATATCACTCCTCTATTTAAACAAGTGACGTTCAGAGTGCTGGAATACTCACATCGTACCTATGGAACACAGTGACCTTCATAAGCTTATGATTCACTGGACTTATAGGTTGAACCTGGACAGTCTTTAAAAAAAAAGCAAATATAAAAGACACTTTAAAAACAGCAGATTTATCTAAAGGAGCAATACCTGAACAGTGAGGAGGTGAGAAATAAATCCCCCTTTACTCCAAAAATAGCATGTTTGATGACATTTTGTGCAGTGGTCACCATACTGTTCCTACTAAACCAATGTTGTTACCTACAGTACCATGCAGAGACCACCCCTGCATTTATTTAACTGAATTAAATGTATGGTCAGCCTGCATTGCTGACCAGTTTACCTAGAATGAAGCGTCTTCCTGTATTATGCTGTGTGGAAGCTTTGCCTGCATCCTACAGACCCATCAGATGATCCTGCTCTTTAGACTAATCAGACATTCCTTCCTCTGCTTCCGAAAATGCTGCTTTCATTCTCTCTAATAGACCATCATCAGTTGCCTCTAGAGGCGTTTGAAGTTCATGGTTTTTACTGTGATAAAGTGCTTACAGTGGTCACTGGTTTCACTGGTAATGGTGACTGACTCTCATTCAGACTTTCAGGTCTGTTTCTCATTGTTACTCTCACATGAACAGTTATGGGTTATTCTCTGTTCAATATTACATATGACTGTAAATCCTTCTCCTTTTTTGTGCTTGTTTCACTGTCTGGTGTCAGGCTGAGGAAGATGGGTTCCCCTATGAGTCTTGGTTTTTTTCTCTTGCTCTTGAGGGTTTTTTCCCTTGCCACTGTCACCCTGGGCTTGTGGCTTGCTCACTGGGGGCTTGGACCTGGATTCTCTGTAAAGCTGCTTTGTGACAACATCTGTTGTAAAAGACGCTATATAATTAAACTTGACTTGACTAACACATTTGCACAGCGCTGTATTTAAAAATGAGAAAAGTACAGACAAAATTCCAGCTTTAAGATTCGTCCTTTCACTCTTACAGTTACTGAATATATGTGTCCATTTGTAGGACAGCCACACAGTGTAAGAAATCCCACTGTAAAAGTGCAATTTACAAATTACACAAATTTATTACAAGCAATCGATATGTTTTAAGAAAATTACTTTGATTGGAAGAACTGTTTGTTCAAAGTTATTAACATTTATGGCATTTAGCTGACGCTCTCATCCAGAGCAACTTACAAGGTTATTCATATTACAGATAGACCAATGTAGTGTTAGGAGTCTTTCCCAAGTGTTAGGAGTCCTGCTGGTGTAGCACAGCGAAGTCACCCAAACCAGCTATCGTCTCCCACGTGCTGTGGCAGTTCTGTGACAAGTGATGTTATCTGTTGCGCTACACCAACAGTCTAGTTTGTTGGGTTAAATGAATCTAATTCATTCACATGTTCCCTGATTATAGTTGTTTTTTCAGGGTCAGACCAACCAAGTCTTTTTACAGTGCACCCAAGTTTAAGTTCCATAATTTTATTTATTCCCAATGGGAAACTTATCTTGCAGTCAGGAACAAGGAACAGGAATAAGTAAAAAGGCTCTAACATGTACACTGTACAAAGTGTTTTGTTGGTCCAACCTAGCAAATTCTCTAATTAGTTACAAGCAAATGAATTAAGTTTATTTAACCTTAAAAAAGTATAAAGTTTTTAATCAGTAGTAAGAGTTGATTATTATTTTTGTGTTGAGTAAAACTAGTTGAGTAAATGGTTGTTATAGGTTGCACTTTTTTACAGTGTACAATATTAGAAACAATAAAGAAAATCTTACATGTGCATATTTAAACGCTTTACTGCACAGGAAACCAAAGATTTCTTACTCCTGTTACAAGTAAACCAAGGTACTCTAAAGAAGACACAGTGACAGGGGTGTGTAGTGCAGCCTACTCTGTAAAAAGTCTTTGCTGATCCAACCTAAAATGTTTAAATTAGAGAAATTTCTTCTTCACTCTCTAGGTTTCACTTTTTACAGTGTAATGTAGACTTAGCCTCTTCAGAGAACCCGCTGGTCATAGATAACCTTGATAGCACAGATAGCCTATCACCCTGCCAGCCACCTCCACAGTAGAGCTCAGGTGGTTTTTATCCCTATTGTTTAAATGACCTTATAGAGAAAGTCAGAACTGACTGGATAAACAGAGACACCATTGTTCTATCTACATTAAAACCAGTTAGCTTCCTCAGGAAGTACAAACGTTGCTGCCTGTTCTTGGAAACTTAACAACTTGGTTACTTAACAACTCCACAAAGTTAGAGACGGGTGTGACAGACTTTAGGCATGTAGCTTACACAATGCTAACTGTTCATTATGTACCTCCATTGCTTGTTAGCTACATTAGCCGTGAAACTAAAGAAGCAAACATCAGACCCTGAATATAACCAGCTATGTTTGGGGTAAAGGGGAGACTAACTTCCTGTACTTACACTACGTACAACGCCAGTGAGCTCAACTTAATCCACCCCATACTGTAGAGCAGAGCGTGAACATGGAGTAGATGTGAATTCCTGAGCATCAGATGGATGTGCAGAGGGCTGCAGGCGCGGCCTGAACAGAGTCAAGTCTGGCCTTTGAGTCTAATGGCTGATTGAGCGAATAACACTGTTTCCTGGAATAGAGCAGTCTGTGTCACTTGTGTTCTGCTGTTACAGTAAGCATCATCCACACAGAGCGAGGCTGAGGCGCCCGCGGCTGTTCTTAACGTACATCATAATCCGCCAAGCGCTCTGCCTCGCCCCAGGCCCCCGCGTGAGTAAGCACGCCAGCTAGCCAAGTGGAAAAGAGCAGAGACAAAGAGAGAGAGAGAGAGAGAAAAAGAGAGAGAGAGAGAAAATTGGAAGAGAAATAAAAGAGATTATTATTATTATATTCAAGCTGCATGGAATGGATTATCACAGGACACCATCCGGACTTGTGAACATGGCGGCTCCATGCCGTACTGAGAGACACTACTTCTGTATGTGTAGCTCAATACATATTACCCATACAGTCTAAACTTACTACCATTTATTGTTCCTCTATTTTCTTTCCCTACAGCACTGATATTTGACATTCTGAATTTCTTCTGGGTGCAGCTGTTGTTTTGATGGTGAGTGCAAATAAGGGTTAAGTTCAGCTTCATTCCAGACTTACATAACTGCAGCATGCAGGACTAGGAGGAACTAATTAAACTCTTACAAACTGCCTGGTTTACACACAAAATCCTAAACACCCAGAACTTCATAATCTAAACTGCAGTACTGCAGGGTGTTCATCTAAGACTGTTCCCAGCCACAAACTCTGTAATAAACAAGCATAAGTGGAGTAAGTAGCCTGAGAGCCAAATGATTATGAAATCAAAATGTGGTCTCAGTAGTAATTTCAACTCGAGCAGAAACGGAGGCTTTAATTTGCACCAGGACAGCAATTCCTGGCATGGCCATTTGTTAAAGGCACAGAAAACATAACGCAATCTCCTCGTTTTGTGTTCATATCAGCTTCGGTACAACATGCAGCTCAGCTGTGAGATTGCGCCAGTCATGCGACGTCTCATGTCCTTTAACTGGAGATGCCCAATCACTAAAGTGGTGCTGTGACATTTTTAGTCGCCTCTGTGAGTAAAAGCTTTGGCATGGGGCACTGCACAAAAGCCTGAGGTGCATGAGCCAAGCAAGGCAGACCGTACGCTAATGAAAATATATTACACTGCTTTCAATATCAATAGGCAATCAGAGCTGACGGTAAATATTACTCAGATGAAAAGGTGAAGCCGGTAGCTTTTTCTTCCTAACTGAAAAACTGTCATGTTCAAGGGTCACATGCTTCGTGATTTCCCAGGACAAAAACACAGGCAAACTAAAGTATACTTCATTTAAGTGTACTTAGTGTACGCCCTTGCACTCTTGAATAATGCACTGAAAGTGTGTTGGTTTTAATATAGTAACTATGTACTTGGTATGCAAAATATATGAACATATATTAGTGTCATTAACAATATGTTTACATGAAACTAATTGAACTTAACTGTACAGGGGTTGGACAATGAAACTGAAACACCTGTCATTTTAGTGTGGGAGGTCTCATGGCTAAATTGGACCAGCCTGGTGGCCAATCTTCATTAATTGCACATTGCACCAGTAAGAGCAGAGTGTGAAGGTTCAGTTAGCAGGTAAGAGCACAGTTCTGCTCAAAATACTGCAATGCACACAACATTATGGGTGACATACCAGAGTTCAAAAGAGGACAAACTGTTGGTGCACGTCTTGCTGGCGCATCTGTGACCAAGACAGCAAGTCTTTGTGATGTATCAAGAGCCACGGTATCCAGGGTAATGTCAGCATACCACCAAGAAGGACGAACCTCCACCAGCATCACGTAGTGACCTGGCCACTATCCTGCAAGAAGAATGGCTTAAATTCCCTCTGACCACTGTGCAGGACGCAGTATATGTCATTCCCAAGACAAACTGACGCTGTATTGGCCTCAAAAGGAGGCCCTACACCCTCTAAAACCAGGAGTTTCAGTTTCATTGTCCAACCCCTGTACTATTTTGAGACACCTCTCAGATTCACTTAAGTACATATGAAAGTACATTGCCAGTGCTTTAACCTGGGAGTGCACTGAAGTACTAACTACTGAGGTCAAAACGTACTTGTAATTATTACATTTTGGATTTGACATTGGGCGAGTTTGGCATTGTGAGACATGCGAATGATTCCAGTTTCACGCTCAGCCACACATGAGACGTAAGCAAGGACAGGCCTTACTGCTGTACCTGACTGACCCAACAGACGGCTGCATGACGCAGGACTACATGCATGCAGAGCGTTATGATGGTCGTCTTTAACACCATGTCAACATGCCAGACTGTCATGGAGTGACTCAGAGTAGCAGCAGGTCATCTTCAGTGACAAGCTCCACTTTTGTCTTGATGGAGATGACCAATAAATCCGTGTGTGGAGGCACCGTGGTCAGCCCCAAGATCGGTTTCTTGTCACGTGTCACGTCCAGAAGGCCTGGTGTCCCTCCACCTTCACCCCTACCACAAAGTCTGCAGGAACTGTGTGAGAATATTCAAGCTCCATTGAATGGATCATTACAGGACACCATTAGGAACAGCTATGATTTTGAGTCAAGGCCGTTACAGTGCAGGATATTTGGAACCCTCTTTGTAAATGTATTTGTATATGAAGGGGGAATGCCAGTGTTTGAGGTTCACAGTACCTCAGTTCTATGTACTGAGCTCTCCTTACTCAATAATGCCTGTACAGTTTTCCACTCTATGGTTTCTTTAATGTATTTTAGTCCGCCTGGTCTCTTGTTTTTTTATGTTACAGTGATCAAAGCACATGTGCATGTATGAATTATGGAGTACATAGTGCATGCCAACATTTATTAAAAAGGTAACTGGAGTTTGTGCTCTTTCTTACAGCGCTAGTTTTGTATCGTGCTCTTCAGATAAAGCAGAGTGGCTTTCAGCTGCCTTTCTAAGCTTCTGTTGTTTTTGTCTGGTACTGAGGCTGCAACCCTTCGCCACATGCTGGAGCAGCAACACATGTAGTTATTTCACACTGCAGCGATTTGGAGAGAGAGAAACAAAGAGAGAGATAAGGGAGCTGTGTGGAGGGATACTTGCATGTTTATATGCTTTAGAATCAAACAAATCACTTGGATCGATCAGTGGGCTATCTCTGCACTCTGGAGCGTTCGTGTGTGAATGCTCACACTCCTGTTTATGCTGGTTGAGTTTTTTGGCTTAGCTGGAATGAAAAGGATGCCACTGCTTTATCTCGTGCACAGAGAAGTGAATTAAACCCTTATCATGATGATAAACTCGCCGCTCTGCACAGTTGCACGATTACCATTTTGCCTACTCAAGTGAAAAGAACAAACAAACAGTCGTTTATGGGCTATCAGGCCTGTGAGGCATTAGTCATCAGCGGGATGTGGAGGGTGGATGAGAGTTGCGCAACGCTACCAAGCTGCACCAGTTAAAAGTCCAAACTGATTCCGGACCTGCATGTTGAAGAGAAATGTTTCATCAGTGTTACAAGAGAAGAGTAAAGAGAGTTTAGTTATGCATTAGTAATGGAGAGCTTTTAAAGAGCCCATATTATGGATCCTATTTAAACATTAACATTATTAAAGGAGCAATGTGTAATATTTAGAAGGATCTATTACCAGAAATGGAATATAATATACAAACCTATGGTTTAGTTATTGTGTAACTACTTAATGGCTAAGCTTTGCTTAGCTGTCTTCTTAGGGACAGCTCATCACCCTATAGAGACATGTAGAACCTCAATACCCAAACCAAACACTGGCATTAGCGATACCTTTCTTGTTTTTATGTTTGAAGCAGCAGCTGAATTTGGTGCTAGAGCACCAACTGGAAAGTATAGAAAGAAGAAGAATACTTGTGAATACGTCCCAATGTGGTGCATTTATCAAAGGCTTCATGCATGCATATGTAGGATTATCACTCCTTCAAGTCAACTTTTTTTTCACTTGTTTCTTGTTTGTCCCGTTCCAACAGCCTTGGCAGTATTTAGGGTGGAACAGAAAAATTCATATAAGGACCCTGTAAATGTACTATATGGCACCAACATTACATAAGTAATTAGGATGTACTGATAGCCTAAATCAGCTTATCAGGGGGAAGTAGAAAAATTAAGTGAGTCTACACTGCATTAATATTAAAAGCACAGCAAAACAATAAAAAATATACTGTACTAATGATATTAGTATATTGTGTAGAAGGGCTGGAGAGGTAGGATAAATTGCTAGAACTTGGTGCTGAATAACCATTTTGTGTTGTAAAAAACACAAATGTATTTAATGCTTCCCCAAAATTACCCAGTAGAAATGGCAAAAAGGTGAATTCTTACTGGCAAAGAACTGAAAACATGAAGAACCACAGTAAAAACCTTGACAGGCTTTGAGGCAATGGCGAAGCCTAACAAACAATGTACTTTCTCAGGTAAAGGAGAGGTCAGTGGGATGCGATGCATAATATCACCTCTAGAGGCTACACACCACTCCTTTTATATGTTTCGAAATGTATTGTTAATTCCCCACTGCATACAATTCATACAACCAAGCTGCGAAAACAGAATTCAATGTCTTTATGACGGCAAACACTGAGGTTAGGGCACCTCTGGTCACAAGACATCTTTTATTGGTTGTAATTACTGTTTATTTGCTGATTTAAACATATTTGGGGAAAAAAAACCTGACTTTTTTGTGGCCAAAAGTCATGGCACCTTGAATATTTAGTTTTTTTTAATATGCTGCATTTAGCATTAAACAGAAACTTGGTACTAAAATTAGTATTTTGTATTAAAATAACCTTTATTCCCTATTTTTACAAAACATATAATTGGACAAAGCATAGGACTTCATGTGCCTATACAGGCAGCAGTCTAGCCCTGCCCACTTACGATGAAGTTATAAAGAGTGTTTTAGGTAAGACTCCTTTTTGAATGAGGTGCAAAATAGGGCAGTCAATCAGAGCAGAGCTTCTTTATATACGCCTGTTTATTCTGAAAAGGTAAAGAAAGGTTAGAAAAAGGTTATGCAAAAAGGGAATTATGACCATTAGTGATAAATAAAACTGCACTAACATTATACGTGGACAATAAATCAAACACCGGAAAAGTTGTGACAGTGGTTTCCATACAGAACCTTCAACCAAAGGGTTCCCTAGGAAACCAAAAGGTGGTTCTTAAGGGATATTGCTCCACAGAAACATTTGGCATCTTCGGTTTCGAGAGACATTCATAGGTGTAGAAGCTAGAGCCTTAAGAGTAAGTGCGGTAGTGCTGTGGTGGGCCTGTTGATGTGCTCTAACAGTGATGAAAGAACTACACATCAGTCTTAGCATTTTAAATGCCCAACGTCTTTCCAACCCCTCTGTCCCGATGCCAGTATTACTATGATTTTCATTTTCAGCTGCATTATTTTAAGACAGCAGTGTGTGATATGGGAATGATAATGAGATTCTTCTTGATGTCTGGTTGAGAAGGTGTCATTAGGTGTAGGTCTGCAGTTGCCATTTGAATATTAATATTGCTGTGGAATAATAAAATACTGACTCTCTTTCTCTACTATATTTTACACAGGCAGAAAAACAATGTTCCAAAAGTGAACTCCACAGATATTATCAGAAAAATGCTTAATTCAGCAGCGCACAAATTCATTCACAGTAGTTTGATATGAAACGGTCCACTATCTTAACATCTACAACATCAGAAATGTAGCCATTGCATTTACCATCCATAAGCACCAGTAAATTACTAAACTATGTAAGTTCTTATAGGTAATGTTCATAATGACAAAATAGATCCACCACAAATGTACAGCATTTAAATATATATTTAGGACTAAACATAAATCTTAACTATCATAGAACAGCTGTGTATGTGCACTTCTGATGCCTCAGATCATTATCAGATCATTATCACATTGTTCTAGTGGTCATGTAGACGGCATACTCTGATTTCCTCAGATCGGATTATGGGCTTCGATAAAAATAGCAGGATTTTAGCTCAGTAATCATATTTCTTAGTGCACATGTACCCTTTCTTGTATTTCTTTTATCATTCTCAGTCTGCAAAAACAGATCATGATACCAAACAACCAAGCAGTTTAACACAGACGGCAACAAAATACTTCATGTATGCTGAAACCACATACACACTTGATTAATTTAATGATGTTAATATTCTTGATCTTGATAATGCAGGTTCATATTTTTTGAATATGCCTTGATTTAAACTAAAAGGCATGATACATGATTTCTATTATACATTTATGTCACATCTCTTCTGTGAGTTTACTGGCCGAGTGCAAAGCAGAAATCTGATTATTGCTGGCTTAGTGTAGACCTGGATCTTCATTATCTGATTATCCACACACATGTGAATGTTGTGAATGGATTACTCACAAAACCGTCTTTTCTGCTGTTATCGGATGCATGTATATGCACTCGACATCTTGGGCATCATTGGGCATCATCATGAGTTTTCTGTAAAGTCATTTAAGCAACTCTGACGCCTGGTTCCTATCACCGGCACTGTAAACAATTCAGACTGTTCAGAATGTTTATTCTGTACTGTAGCGGGCAGACAGTAGTACTGTAGCGGGCAGACAGTAGTACTGTAGCAGACAGACAGTAGTACTGTAGCAGGCAGACAGTGGTACTGTAGTGGGTAGACAGTGGAACTGTAGCAGGTAGACAGTGGTACTGTAGCAGGTAGACAGTGGTACTGTAGCAGGTAGACAGTTGTACTGTAGCAGGCAGACAGTGGAACTGTAGCGGGCAGACAGTAGTACTGTAGCAGGCAGACAGTAGTACTGTAGCGGGCAGACAGTAGTACTGTAGCAGACAGACAGTAGTACTGTAGCAGGCAGACAGTGGTACTGTAGTGGGTAGACAGTGGAACTGTAGCAGGTAGACAGTGGTACTGTAGCAGGTAGACAGTAGTACTGTAGTGGGCAGACAGTGGTACTGTAGTGGGCAGACAGTGGAACTGTAGCGGGCAGACAGTAGTACTGTAGCAGGCAGACAGTAGTACTGTAGCAGGTAGACAGTAGTATTGTAGCAGACAGACAGTAGTACTGTAGCAGACAGACAGTAGTACTGTAGCGGGCAGACAGTGGTACTGTAGCAGGTAGACAGTGGTACTATAGCAGGCAGACAGTAGTACTGTAGCAGACAGACAGTAGTACTGTAGCAGCCAGACAGTGGTACTGTAGCAGGTAGACAGTGGTACTATAGCAGGCAGACAGTGGTACTGTAGCAGGTAGACAGTGGTACTATAGCAGGCAGACAGTGGTACTGTAGCAGGTAGACAGTAGTATTGTAGCAGGCAGACAGTGGTACTGTAGCAGGTAGACAGTAGTATTGTAGCAGGCAGACAGTGGTACTGTAGCAGGTAGACAGTGGTACTGTAGCAGCCAGACAGTAGTACTGTAGTGGGCAGACAGTGGTACTGTAGCAGGCAGACAGTGGTACTGTAGCAGGTAGACAGTGGTACTGTAGCAGCCAGACAGTGGTACTGTAGCAGCCAGACAGTGGTACTGTAGCAGGCAGACAGTGGTACTATAGCAGGTAGACAGTGGTACTGTAGCAGCCAGACAGTGGTACTGTAGCAGCCAGACAGTGGTACTGTAGCAGATAGACAGTGGTACTATAGCAGGCAGACAGTAGTACTGTAGCAGATAGACAGTGGTACTGTAGCAGCCAGACAGTGGTACTGTAGCAGGTAGACAGTGGTACTGTAGCAGGTAGACAGTGGTACTATAGCAGGCAGACAGTGGTACTGTAGCAGCCAGACAGTGGTACTGTAGCAGGCAGACAGTGGTACTGTAGCAGCCAGACAGTGGTACTGTAGCAGACAGACAGTAGTACTGTAGCAGGCAGACAGTAGTACTGTAGCGGGCAGACAGTGGTACTGTAGTGGGCAGACAGTGGTACTGTAGCAGGTAGACAGTGGTACTGTAGCAGGTAGACAGTGGTACTGTAGCAGGTAGACAGTGGTACTATAGCAGGCAGACAGTGGTACTGTAGCAGCCAGACAGTGGTACTGTAGCAGGTAGACAGTGGTACTGTAGCAGGTAGACAGTGGTACTGTAGCAGGCAGACAGTGGTACTGTAGCAGGTAGACAGTGGTACTGTAGCAGGCAGACAGTGGTACTGTAGCAGCCAGACAGTGGTACTGTAGCAGACAGACAGTAGTACTGTAGCAGGCAGACAGTAGTACTGTAGCGGGCAGACAGTGGTACTGTAGCAGGCAGACAGTAGTACTGTAGCAGGTAGACAGTGGTACTGTAGCAGGCAGACAGTAGTACTGTAGCAGGTAGACAGTGGTACTGTAGCAGGTAGACAGTGGTACTGTAGCAGGTAGACAGTGGTACTGTAGCAGGTAGACAGTAGTACTGGGCAAGCAGACAGTAGTACTATAGCAGAAATATTGTCCTGAGCTGATTCAGCCGGGTCGCTGGCGGTGTCCGCAGTAATGGTCTTGACACACCAGCACTTGAGGGATTTAATATAGATGAATTATTAATTGCCATAAGTCAATCATATCAATAGGACCATTCTGAAGTGCTGTGGTGCCAAAGCGCTTCATACTGAACCTACTGGTCTAGATTTAATCAGGCATGTTTGATTTGTGAGACAGGGAGATTCGTTTTGTCAGAAGACTGTGGATGTAGGATTAACATCTCTGGTCGAACATTTGCTCCCATTTGGAGTATCACATGGGGCCGATACTGGGTTCTAGGGGATCTGGAAAGATGATTTACAGTAAAGTATCACCATATTCCAGTGATTCCCTTTTATTTATTCAACATTCTGAAAGCTACCTGCATAAGAACTTCATAACACATGCATTAGACTTCGGTATTAATGAATAGCTTATGTCATTAATATATTAATATTTTATGAAGTAAAATACTTTATATTGACATAAGGCGAAATATATGATAATATATGATAATGATGTATAGTGTATCTGACTAGGCCTCTGTCTTAGGGGTTCCTGTACTTGTTAATAAAACTTCATAACTGTGCTACGAATGGAACTCATATGTGCCACATAGGGGAATTTCACTAATAAAAAAACACTCATCAACATTACATATAAAAGCTCAGAAGACTGGTGGGTTCAGGTGGTTTTAGGTAGGAAATTGCATGATTATATTTGCAGTGTAGATCTTAAGACGCCTGGTTCCCATCACCATTACTTTAAAGAAATGTTTTCCAGTAAAGTCTCACCATTTTTCTACATACATAACATTTTATTTGAGGCTAACTGCATAAGAACTTCATAACAGACACATTAGCATACTACATATTTATGAGTGGTTTGATGTGGGATGTCCTTTTTTGTTTACCACTGTTTTACAATCATCAACATGACTTATAAAAAAAAGGCATATAGGTTCACTGGTGGTTTTGGACAGTGAGCTGAATGGTTATATTTGTATTGCAGACATTAAGTTGCCTGGTTCCCATCACCACCACTGTAAAGTCTACAATGTAGCATGACTTCAAACCACTCTCACTGACTTTGTTCACATTTAATTAACTATAATACGTAGAATTTGGAATACTGTGCAGAATTTCCCTTATGTTACTTAATAAAACACCTCACGTCAGCTTGGGAATTGCCTTTGAGCTGTATTTGATTATCAAAATGCGGTTTCTTAAATGCATTACTCAAAGCTTATGTTTGTGTTATGAAGTCCAAGTATACGTAGCCTTCAAATAAAGTTTTACCACAATGTGACATAATTGATTTTTGCATGAAAATATGAATGTAGCAATGGTTATAAGTTAAGTGCTGCTACATACAGCTAGTGTTATCAGAGCTCTTGAACCCCAGGCTGAATACTCAGCTATTCATTTCACAATGCTGGAGTGCTTTGACTGCATTACAGTGGGACAGGTGAACAGCCATTGTCAGTTTAGCTGTATTTAGTACCAATAACAGCCACTAGAAGGCATTAGACTGATGATTTGCATTTGATCATATGAAGAGAAGCACCTGGCTTTGCTCGGTGAGGCTGCTTTTATGTAAGACTCATTCATCCTTCAATGGAACCCGTATGTACCCATGAACTTCACAGCAGAGATTTCCAGGTTGCCCTGACTTATTTATCTAGTTATTTTTTAAGGTTTTCATTTTTGATATAATGAACAAATTGAAATTTTAACGGTGGGCCGTGCACACGGTTAATGTACACTTAGCTCCATTAAGAGCAACCAATTAAATTTCCTCTTAATTTGTCCATTCACTCCAGTAATTACTGCATATGACAGTTAACTAATTGTGCGTAATTAGGCTTTCAGTGATCTGTGGCGGCTGATTGACATTTAAATATGTCTTGTGAGCACATCCGCGATTAGAAATGCATGCAGGGGGAAAAAAAAGAGAAAAAAAATCATAATCAGCGCTCGCTGATTTAATTAAGAAAGCAACAAGGATGAAGACATTGCTCTAATTTCAAAGGGCAGCAAGGGGTGATGATATGAAAAGACCCCTAAAGCCAAAATGGGCTTCGAAAGCACGTGTGTGTTTTTTTCCCTTTGAAAAATAGAAGGATGAGGTTGTGATGGATGGGAAAGTGTTATCTCCTGGAATAAAAACTGAGCAGTGTTGGAAAAAGGCTGCCATAATTATTTACAACAATCACTGATGTAAAACATCTCCTCATTAACAGCGATCACACTGATCGATAGCACAGCGAGGCCTTTGGGGACAAAGTGGCTTTGCATGAGCTGCTGCCAGCAGAGTTTGGTTGTGTCAAAAAATCTGAAATCAATCCATTTCTCCTTCCCCCTGTCGGGAACATTACGGCCGTGCTCCATGCACACTGGGCTGTGACAGCCTGACAGAGGGCCCCTCTCATTTATGACAAGCCAGAGGCCCCCTAATTCTATCAGCCTAGCAAGCTTCATAACTATCAGGAGGCTCTCTTATCTCTCCCCCCACCCCTTTGTCAGAGAAAGACCAATGCCCCTCCCACTTTTGTGAACCCGCCTCCATTTTAATACTGTTTGCAGTTTGGATGTGTCCCATTGAAAGTGGGAGCACATTTCGAAGCAATACAGCTGAACAGGAAAACATCATTCCATCACCTGCTGAAGCAAAGAATGAGGAATGTACTTATTGATGTACTGTATTTAAAAAGCTTATTTCTTAATGGGATAAAAGCAAAAACGCATTGTCAGCTCTAATATATAATGTTTAAGACATCCAGGGAGCTGTATCAATAATTAGAAAGGTCCAAACAGGAAGTCCACCCAGTCCACTCATTCAGAATGGTTTGGTGCAAATAGCTTCATTTTGGAGAAACCTACCAAGCTCCATAACACACAGTAATTCCATGGTGTGTTTATGAATGCACTGGTTGATGCCTGAGACACTGCACTGGTTGATGCCTGAGACACTGCACTGGTTGATGCCTGAGACACTGCTTTACATTAGTTTTGGTCTAAACTAAATTTTAATCAGTTCACTGTATTGTCCTGTATTTGAGAACCAATTAATTCAATTCAACTTTATTTGTCATTATACTAATACAGGGTTGTACAGTACAACGAAACACAGTCAGGCTCCTTCTCCAGCGCAGTATAAGAATATATGTGGATATATATAAATAGTGTAGTGCAAAGACAAAAGACAAATACAGTACAGTAAGACATGTGCAAAGTGTAAGAGCAGTATCAGTTAAGTGTGTGGTTGTAAACAGTAGATATGTGTATATGTGTGTAGATACAATATAAAGTGTACAGTGCAGGTAGCAGAAGCAGCTTAATGTTCAGGTAACAACTGAATTGCTTAGTACAGATGTTTAGTATAGATAAATAAAAGCAAGGTAGCCCCCAAAGACAACTTATATTGTAGATTTACCATCATCAACATCACCTATAAAAACTCAGAATACACATGTAGGTTTACTTGTGGTATTGTATAGTAAATAAAATGGCTATATTTGCATTACCGACATTGTGACCCCTGGTTCACATCACCACTGTAGAGAAATCAGAGCCTGTACGTCCTTCTATAAACAAATCATTTTACATAATAAACTGAACATACAAATGGGCAATACATACTGAGCTACACATACAGAGGCAGTGTTTCTCAGTATAGTGGCCGCCATGTTTGCTAAGGTAACATGTTAAGGTGTTGAGGTTCCTAATGGTGTCCTGAGATAATCCACCTCATGCAACTTGAACATTCTCACACAGTCCCTGCAGATTGTGTGGTAGGGGTGGAGGTGGGGTTACCTGGACTTGTAGACGTGTGACAACAAACATGGATTTATTGGTCATCTCCACCAAGACAAAAACAGGACTGAAGATGACCCGCTGCCATTCTGAGTCATTCCTTGACAGTCTGACACCATTGCAGTCTTTGGTGGCGTTGATGTGGTGTTAAGGGCAGTTGTTGTAATGGTCTGCGTGCATGTAGTCCTGCATTGGGCTGCCATCTGCCAACGGCGCTGGTACTAACAGGATCATGGAGGACATCACTACTCGCTTAATGTCCACAATCGTGGCGGTTGGGTCAGTCAGGTACAGAGATAATACTCATCATTTCTTACGTCACATGCACGGCAGAATGTAAAACTTGAATCATTCACATGTCTCACAATATCAAACCTACCCACCAAGTTTCATTCCTTTTGGTTGATTCCTTCTGCGTACAACTATTTCTGCTGCTATTCTTTTGACAGTAGGTGTACATAATCCTGTACTTAAATGGTCTTGTAAAAACAAGTTTTACTTAAATCATTATTTAAATTTAAAGTACTTTTACTTGAGTATTGCTCCACGCTAACAACCTTGGGCCATTGTCATTTATAGTAGCTAAGAGTTTCATTTCAAAATGCAGTTTATCCACCTGTAACAGGTCTAGACACAATATGCTGTGGGATAGAATAGCAGCTGATGTATGATGGAAAACACACTTTTACTAGTTTATCAATAAAAGTCTAATTAATCAGAATATAGCACTGCTATTGCTTGTATGTGTAAAGCCCACAAACAACAATGTGCCACATTGAAAAACATCTCATTCCTGAAAATAGCCTATGATGCATTTTGAGGCAAGTGTATAAGTGTAAGTGTAAGTTACACTGCTTATAGCGTGAAGGTGTAACTCAGCGCCCACGTAGAGAGGTTGTTAAGGGTTAACATCAGGATCCACCCATTAACAAGCAAATATAACTAATCAATAGAATTAGTAAAGTGAATAAACTGAAAGACGGAACTGTGTGCATGTGATATATAATTAATGTGGAAATGATCTATGCAAATTCAAAAATGACCTTGCATGAATGACCTTATTATTCAGTTATCAATCATCAGCCGTATTATTCAGTAATAATCTGAATCGCATGTGTACATTCTGTGCTAATGAGAATGGGCCCACATACAGGGCTTAGCGGGGTTTAAAGGGTTAACATCATGATCCACCCATTCATGTGGAACAGTAAACATGCAAACTCTCTCTCTTTTGTCCCACACACAGAGCTTGATCCCTCATCTCTCGGTCCTCCGCACTCTCTCCTGGCCAGCTGGTCAGGGCTCTCCTGCAGTCGTCCAGGGGCCCCGAGCCCACTTCCTACTTTCCTCAGCACCTGTTCCCGTGTTGGCACGGCAACTGTGGGAGCCTGGGCATTTGGAACAGCGCCATCTGCTCCGCAACACTGCGGCGTTTTCCACAAAATCCCCCCTAAAGTCTTTCTAAAATCAATCCCACCCTGCAACCCCACCAGTAGCTTGGCAATAATAGATTGCATCAGCTACCTTCATCCAGGCTTTAGCGCAGGATAGTGGCTCTGAGGCTAAGTCCCTTTCCTAAGCTGTCAGTTACAGGTAACAGAACTTTAAACAGTTTGACGGGGATCACAGAGACTTAACATCATGACTGCAGTAACAGTGGAGCTCAGTGTGTGCACTGGCAGTATAACATGTAAAGCATTACAAGAGAATTCCAAGTAATTTACATAATTGCTGCTTAATGAACTCATTAGGCTTTAATCGAAGCCATTCAGAATGGTATAATGTGAAACGGCTCATTGTAACTTACCAAGTTAGATGTCTTAACAGTGGTGGTGATGGGAACCTGAGGGGTCAGAACACATCACTAGGTCACAAAATGTCTTAAACACAAATGTGGACATTTTATTTACCATCTAAACCAAGTTTTCAAATATAAAGTAAATAATGGCAAAATAGTGATGAATCTGAAAAGATAAGTTTTAACGTACTTGTAAAATACATTTTCTTACATTTGTTCAAGTTGCCGTAGTTGTAAAATAAGTAGATAATGGCAAAATAATGATCAATCTAAAGTGATCACTCTTATCTGTGGGGACTGTTTTGCCCTAACCCATAACCCTCCGCCATGAACTGTGGTGTCGGAGCAAGCTTGTACTATGTTTGGTTCAGAAATAATGTGTCATTAATTCTTTTCTATACGCAGCCTGTCAGGGACTTTTATTTTGAAGGGCAGGGCCAAGAACAGACAGCGCCGTGAACTGCATTGGATAGAAAATGTATGGACCATAACCTTGACTCTGACTTACATGGGGAAACACACCACAAATTATTTAGGAAACAAAACCTTTTGTTATAAAATAATCCATTGAGCTTCAGGCAGCATATTAATAATAATATCCATAGCTTTTACACACATGTGATTTATATTTGACACATTAAACTGCAGTCAGCCCTTGTAACACTAAAAACTTGTATAGTTTTTAGGCTGAATAAGGAGAGTTCCCGTACATAGAACTCACGTATACCATAAACCTCAAACTTTTGTTTTGTTGTTTCATCTTTAAATACAAAGCTCACATTTACAAAAGAGGATTTCCAAAGTCCTAATTTTCTATGTAATAGTCTTGACAACCCAAAATTTACATTTGACAGCAGAGCAACAGCAATGTAAATGGTGGACTATGTGAAGAAATCCATCTTTCCAGGCTGTGAAGGGATAATGGACAGTTTTCATACCCTTTCTCAGGACAGTTCCCCAAACCTTTGACAATAGTGAGCAGCTTCACTCAGCGTTTAAGACTGAAGAGACTGAAGAGAGGAGCAGTTATTAACATCACAACCCTGACAGCAGCCTATAAGTAGCAAAAATGCTGTTTGATTGTATCCACTGTTTGCTGTCTGTGGCAGATCATCTTCAACTGAGGGAATTTCATAGTGAGGAACAACTTTAATCTACACTGTGTTGATGTCGAGATTGAAAGCAGGTAGATTATAGTATAGGTAACGTTAAATACTAGCAGCATTAGCATAGCTAACTACATAGAATGATGATCTAGATTATTACATGGAGGATCAAAATGTCCATTTCTACATTGCTGTAAACTAGCCAATCAGAACAGAGCTCAACTAATTATTCATGAGCTCACCAAAATAAAAATCCTAGAGCCCAATCAGTGTAAATGGGTGTGTAAATCTACATCTGGACGGTTTTCACCCAAGGCCAAAACATTCCATGCAGACACCACAGAATAAATAAAGAATGAATGGATTTATTGGCACCTTAGAATTTACAAGAGACATGCAAGACATTAGTTCAAAATCTCAGAAAATACAGTTTTTTCAAGGGTTTAAAAATAGCTTCTACTTTAAACTAGCTTCAAAACACACTAACATCCACAATATGTCATTAATTACGTTCTCACACTTTACTTTTAATTCATATTCTTTAAAGATTAAGGATGTATATTCGGAATGATGATTATAATGCTGTCCATTAAGGAAAAACACACTTAAATTAAGGAAAAGCTGACTGTTTAGCCAGTGAGCTGCTGTCTTCGGTATTCTTAACCCACTAGAGACACAGCATTTGTCTAAAGCAGTTGGTTTCTTTACAGTCTAGCAACTGTAATATTGTCCAGGATAGGCTACCTCTAAATACAAAAAATTCCTAAGTTTGGTGAAAAGATTGCACTGTTACTATTTTTAAAACTGAAGACAAAAGAGGAGACTTTTAAGACCACAGTTAATGTGTGAAAGACCCAGTTACCAAACTAGAAAAAGCATTTCCAGATAAAAAAAAAAACTGTTAAATCAAATGTTGTTAGCATCTAAGCTGTCAAATTAACACCTATGACAGCACTGCAGACACGAAGAGAATTTCCAAAGCATGCCCTGCTGTTCGAAAGATGTTCTGACGTGCCATCTAGAGATGTGTCACTGTAAATTTCTATGTTGTCAAGTGCAATGATCAGGACAGCTATATAACACAGGCCTGCAGTAATAGCACAATGTGGCTTTTTTTCTTTTCAGACACCAATACTGAAATTAGGTGTTGACAAATACCACCCTGATATCTCTTCTTTAGGAACTACTTAGCTTAAAATGAGCTATTTCTTATTGAAGCACATCTGACAGTACCACTCAAACTACTCTAACACTCTACTAACCCAACTCTACTACCCACACAGCTTATACCATCACATCACACAATGTAGGCAAGGCTATTTCATGACTGATTTACTGCGAGCAAATTAATTAATTCTCTTTTTTTCCTGCATTATCCTACCCAGCATTTTCTGATGACATTGGCCCATGATTGGCCATCTCTAGTCCCATACAAGGTCAAGCTAAAGGAAAATTTTCAATACAATCAACTTCGTAGGGTATCGTGCAACTAAATCATAAAAATGTACAGTTGAAATTGTCTTTGCAGCTCACTCCAAATTTTAAACATATTTAGATAGACACTCACAGTCATAATGTGAGGGTTTCTATGTTTGAGAGTGAGGCTGTGTAACATATTCGATCTATACGATCCACACACAGCATCTTACTGTGATCTGGGATGACTAGTTTTCTAGCCATGTCGAAGATGTGTGGTCAGAACGTGA
Source organism: Prochilodus magdalenae (assembly GCA_024036415.1). Lineage (NCBI taxonomy): Eukaryota > Metazoa > Chordata > Actinopteri > Characiformes > Prochilodontidae > Prochilodus > Prochilodus magdalenae. The sequence goes on from JAMWET010005462.1 coordinate 480,578, forward strand.
AGGGGTACAACTTGCTACCGCTTTCAACCACTATGCCAATTGACCAGTCAGAACAGAGTATGCAACCTGACCAATCAGAGCAGACTGGGTTTAGCAGACAAGGCTTGAAGACACAGAAGGTCTAACAGAGGGTTTCAGACAAAAAGGTGAATACAGATGTACAGTATGAGAAAAACTTTGTGTTTTTGGAACACTGGGGCATGTAAATCTATTCTAGTTGCTAAAAAACACATGAGCAAATGAACAGAATAAGTCCCCTTTAAGAGTCTTAGATACTCATCATCAAAAAAAAATATTAGCACAGATAGTTGCACCCAGAAGGAATCAACCCACAGGAATGAAGCTACCACAAAATCTGCAGAAACTGCATCAGAAAATTCAGGCTGCATGGAATGAACTGTCACAGGACACGTCTTGAATTCTATTTTTACTGACTGCTGAAGGATAAAGAAAAGCAAGCGGATCAGCCAAATGTGGATAAAGCTTCCTATTCGTCAGCTTCTTGTTTACATTTTACAGGCTCCACCTTAAATGGTGCACCAGTTATTTTTATAGCTCCTAAGGTGGATTTTGTGGTAAACTCATGCTCTACTTTATATACTATATAGGCCCCTCATGTCTGATTTTCATTGATATGCTGTAACATTTATAACAGTGATTTTTTTTGTCAGCATTTGTTAAAAACATGATGATCTTGTGTCCTACAGACAAAGGTGGGATGACTAGACATAGTTTTCCTTATAAGGTGGAATTCCACAAAGCAAGTTTAGACTTAAAACACTCTTTATAAATTCAATGTGAGGGAACAAGGTTTAACTGCTGTCGGCACATGCAAAGGAGCTAGTTGTCATTAAAAATTACAAAAAACATCATTTTAAAAAACAAGGTTTCACTTACATTCTACACCAAACTTTACTGTTGAAAAGTCAGTTACTACAAATCATTAATTCCATGATATGTATCCTTTAAGTACAATATTGTGTTGTGCCAAAAGCCTGAGCCTTTTATAATTAGAGATTCCCAAAAACTTTTCTTTACCTCTATGCTGACAGATAATGGAAGTTCCTAAGATGGATGTTTTACTGAAGGTCAAAGGGGAAACTGAGGTTTGAGGATTTGTTTGTCCTATTTTTTATTCCTTTTTCTGCTCGAGCCATTGCTTCAAACAACTGTACTTTAACTTGAGTTTGCAGAGAGGCTAATTATATACAGGTTATTTACAGGTACATGGCGTGTTTTCTAATTACACACATTGCTGTAGTCCTGCGAAGGTGCTCGAAAACTGCATTTCCCATAAGCACAAGCAAAGCCCGTTTACTGCACATGCGCAGTGAGCCGACTCGACGCGCGAATATCTCGTTTTCTAAAATGGTGGCGTGGTGAAAGTGGGAAAACTGCCGGTGTTGTTGTTTTAGACCCGTAATATCACAGAGTAGCTGTTCGGTACCGTTATTGTGCTCGTCAGAAAGGTGTGTATACGACTGTACGTTTCATATTCACAAGAAAATGTTTCGCAGGTAGTCGTTAGTCCGGTAGTGTTTGCCGGCTAACGGCTAACGGCTCATTTAGCTGGATGGAAAGTGACCGGCCTTCAGATGGCTGCCGGCCTGAGCCTCGCCAGTAAATCTGCCAAATCTGAAAATGTCATGTGGTCCAGCAGTAGGGCTATATTACAAGGCTCAGGATATGGTGGCTATTTAAAAAGAGCTTGTAGTCCGACTCGGTCGTTGAGGAAGAGTGTGAAGGATGATGACGGCTTGGTAAAATCCTCAAGAAGTTGGTGTTTGTGTGCTAAGTTAGCTGCTGGTTGAGTTGATTTTACTTTCTGCGTGACTGAGTAGCTAACGTTAGCTCTGTAACCCAACTATAAAAGTTAATTCTGAACATCAGGGTGAGGCTTATTTGGGTTAAAGGCGAAGTCTATTGATTTTAGCTGTTATTTAATCGCTGAAGTGTGAAATTAAGAGTGTTCTATTTGAAAGGGTTAACGACCCTTTATGGTTTCTTAATAGTGGTGGTGATGGGAACCAGGCGTCCTGATGTTGACCTTACTGGGGTTTACACTTTATTACCTTTCCAAAACTACCAGTTAGCCTACACGTGTCTTCTGACTTTTGTTTGTCTGGTTATGGTACGATATACAAGATAAACGGTTGTTATGGATAATAAAATGAATGTGTAATGATAAAATAATGTGATAAAGTGAGATTTTTGGGGGCTTACTATTTTATCTATTAACACAAACGTTACTCAAGCCATCATGAATTAATATCTCTGCCAGTGTTCAACATCCATCTGGTTTTTATCACCACTGCTGTGAACAGTGCTGTATATTTTCAGTGCATTTCACATCAAACCATTCTCAATGGGTTTAATTTAAGGTATTTAAAAAATATGGTGGAAATTGCCAATAGTTTGTTTGCCACTGTGACTAACCCAGACGTCCCAGTGTGAGGAAATTAGTTAGATTAACTAAACCATCTTAAAACACAAGATACTCCAGATGTGTGCTGGGTCAGTAGTAACAGCCTTAGAAGTTGAACTCTGTACATAGTAAATTCATGTACTATAGAAAGTCTGGAAAAAGTTGTGAACATGTATGAGGAAGGGTCTCTGGATTCCTGGCCTAATTTCTCTCTAAGCTTAGTTTTATTAGTTGTGGTTCACAGGTTTGTAGTTCTGAAACAATATCCCTGATTTGATCAGAAAAGCCTGTTTTGACACATTATGGATTATATCACAATTATGATGCCTCTTATTGTATTACTCTACTCTAGTTCTTTGTGGCTAAAAGGTTACTAAGATGGCCCCAAAACAAGCATTGTTTGTTGAAGCCTGGCGTTATTGCTAACGTAGACAGAAAAACAGAGGAAGCTCTACAGCAGAGTGAATCTGTTAAATGTACTACTGTTTCTTCCTCTGTTGCTTCCTGAATGTATTGCAAGCACAGTGACAGCACTTTAGCGCTCACTCAAGTAACTTATTAACCAAATCTGTTCAGCGAGATGTAAACTTGTGAATTGCCAGGTTTTTATTAAATATAGCACTTAATACAGTTAATAATTTCCATGTTTTGTTTTACCAATAAACAGATCTGTGATGGCAAAGCGGATTGCAGAGAAGGAGCTGACTGACAGGAACTGGGATCAGGAAGATGAAGGAGAGGAGGTAAGAGTTTACATTACTTACATACATTTAGGGTTTTGATGTAAATGCAGCATATTTAGGATTTCTTAAATATTGACCTGTTTCACTAAACATCAGCATAAATTGTTCTACTGTTTTGTTCTACTGTGAAACGGACATTTTCACATTTTTATTAATTTTTAAAAAACAATTTTTACAAATTTATTTAATTTGTAAATCACGAAAGCTCTGCATAAGGAACAAACTGGATTAAATTATTGGCACTGTAATACAGATACTTGTCCAACTTTTGGCTCGTGGAAATTTGTTGACGTTTATTGAAAACAGCTCAAAGTCCAGATATTCAGCATTTAAATAGAATACTAAATAGATGCATATATCGGCTTACTCTAAATTTGATGCCCAGAGAAGTCAACTGCTTTTCTAGATGTTATACTGACAAGGGTATCCCCAGAGTTTTTGTAACCGTGTGTTGAAAAATGTTGTTCTTAAGCTCAACCTCAAAATTGTACTTTCCACCAACTTTTCACTACCTTCCTAGTCCACAGTATCTTTTATGGATTTTGTTGCCGGCACTAGATTTGGAAACAGCATCTCTTAACAACCAGAATTGATGAGGAATATGATCTTTTCATTTTAAACTAAATGCATACCAAACACTATCAAAAATCATTTAAAAAACAATCACTACAATTCAAATCATCATACTCTTCCAAATATTTGGAATTTAGTGTATTTTTTCAAGTTGTCTTGTAGCTAAGTGACTTGCATGAAGAACCTTGTACTGTTTTGGTGCGAGAGTGCCCCCCTCGTTTAATCTTAATTCAGAAGTTCAACCCCAAAATGGATCCCAAAGTCTGACTCGTTATGAAATTTTGATAATTCCAGTTTAAAACTACGGAAGCAAACTTCAAACACAAAAAATGTCTTGTCTCATTGATTATGTAAGAAGATTGTGTAAATGCATTTTTAACCATCTACTGTGTCCAAATGTAACATTTGGGATTCTTCTGTCGGTCTTCATAGGCAGGGACATTTTCAATTGCAAGTGAGGATGTGATGAAAAACCGTGCCATCAAGAAAGCCAAGCGTCGTAATTTTGGAACTGAGGTAACCGAGTGTTGCATCTCGGCATTACTGCATACTGTGATTCTATTGTGTCTGTTTATTTCTGGGTTTATTATTTAAAGAGCAACTAAAGATAGCCTTATCAAGTTTCAGGGTTGAGTACTAATGCCAAGCAGTAAGGGTGTGTCAAGTACAGGCTGCAACTTTTCTTATTCGGAAAACATGTCTTATATTCTTATGCAATTTTTTACTTACTCCCTATATTTAATGTTTTTCTTCCATTTGTCCTTTTTTATTTGAGAAAGTAAGATTCAATATTGTATAGTGTGTGGTTTTTATTTTAAGCCCAACACACAATATGACTACTCTAAAATGCAGTTCAGTGGGTTGAAATGTGAATAATAGATGAGTTTCCTCCTTTTCCTGCAGGGAGAAAGTGCAGGAGCTTTTAAAGGCTTCAAGGGTTTCTCTCTGACCCCGTCAGCTGCAGCAACTGGACCAACCTTCACAGGCTTTGGAAATGGGGCTGGCTTCAAACCTCTCAACAGTCTAACCAATGGCAACACATCATCTGTCACCCCGTCTTTCGGAGGCTTCAACTCCCCTGCCACCTCCAAGGCTGACTCTGGTAAACCTTTCAAACCATAGTAACCATGACAGATCCAGTCTTGTAAACTGTTAAAGGAGTGGAATTGCAAAAAATGTAATTTGCTCACTTCTCTGCTTACCCAAGAGATGTAGTTCATCATCTCAAAAGCTAGTGATGGGACCCAGGGATTGCAGTGTCTTCAAGGCAACCATACCAATTTAATTTACAATCCAAAACTACCAGTAGACCTACCAGAGTTGTTTAAGGTTTATATGTTACGTTGATAAAGATAAAATAATTCTTTCTCTAAAAAAGCTTTGATTTAGCTTTTAGAGGATTTTTGGTGTCTTTTTCCCGTTCCTACTAGACCCTTTCACATTAAACCATTCTGAATGACTGTAAGCATTTAATTGTGCAGAAATTATGTTTAAAACTTAAGGAATTTAATGCAGAGTTAAGAAGTTTTGGGAGTGTATTTACAGAAATAGTTTGACTATATATTTCTAATGTTTATTTGCAACTTCAGCCTTGCAACTAAAGAACCAAATTTCAAACACCAAATATGTTTTAGCTGATTGACTACAACTGTTTTTTCCCCCTTTAGTAAGGTGAGGGTAAAAGAAAAAAGAAGAGTTTTGTTTTAATTATACATAAAATATCTTTATAGATTCTGCAAAAACAAAAAGAAAGTGCTGTCCTAAAATGGGCTTCAAATCTTCCTTTGTTGAAGATGGAGTCTAATGGAGCTGTATCAGCATTTAGTGTGTGTGCGCCAGAGTACTGTGGAGCTCAGCTGACTGGAGCACAGTGGTCTGAATTAAACAAAAAAAAGAAAAAAAGCTGCAGTGAGTTTGCTCAGGCGCTGCCATGGCACACCCATTATTGAGTCAGGAGAAGGAGGGGCAAGAGGGGTTTAGCCACTATGCACTCTTACTAAATCTAGCCCTCATTTTGTTCTCCTGCTGTGGTAAAGGCAGCTTGAGGAACATTGCTATTCAGTGCAGTCAAAATTCTCATCTCCCCCTCCCACTCTTTCCCCACCCTCTACCCTCAGGCTCCTTGTCATTCAACGGCCCCGCCTCCTCCAAGCCTGCAGACACTGGTGACGTCACGTCCAACGGCTCCACCCCCAGCTTGGCCGTGAGCTCTGGCGGCAGTGGCAGTAGCAGTAATAGCAGCAGTAAGGAATACAACCGGCAGCTCACAGCTCTCAACTGCTCAGTGCGTGACTGGATCACCAAGCATGTCAACGACAACCCTTTATGCGACCTCAACCCCATTTTCCGTGACTATGAGCGTCACCTGGCCAGCATCGAGAAGAAATATGGCAGCTGTTTGCCTGCTGCAGACACTGGGGTTAAGCAGGAGGCGGCAAGGGAGGTGCAGAAAGGTCTCCAGGCAAGCAGCAGCAGCACCGCCACAGCTACCCTGTCCTTCTCCTCCAGCAGCAGCAGCATAACGGCAGCTGCAGCCGGCATCAGCACCAGCGCAGCTCCTGCTTTGTTCTCCTTCACCAAGGACAAGGACAGTGCTGCCCTAGAGAAAAGCTCTGTTCCTGCTCCAGCTCCAGCGCCAGCTCCAACGGGGGTTACCTTTAACTTTGGCAAGAAGGTTGACAGCTCCGTGCTGGGCTCTCTTGCCTCGGGAGGTGCATCCGGCTTCTCGTTTTCTTCTTCCACCTCCTCTTCCACGTCCCTGTTCGGAGGTGCGGCAAGCACTGGCTCTCCTGCAGCCACCTTCTCCTTCACTGCAGCTAAGACAGAGGCGGCAAGCAACAGCCAGACTGCAGGTACACACTTGGCTTTCACAGGCTTGCTTGGGAGCTGAGCAATGAATAACTGTGTGGTGGATTTGTTAATTTTGCAACATTGAGGCGAAGAAAACACTTGATTTTATGTGAAGGTTTACTGAAAGCATTTAATCTATAAATATGTAAATATAATATGTAAATAAGGTGTGTCTGTGTGTGTTGTGCTATATTTGGCCAGTATATTTCCTGTTTCCCCCTTTTTTAATTACTATGTGGTAATCACTGTCTAAATCTTGAGGACCGTTTAAAGGCTTGCCGCGTGCATTTGAGCATGTAGATATTTCACTTTTTTTTGGTCTTTGGATTTTTGGGAAAATCATGGGAGTTTATGTACATGTAGTTTTACATGAGAGAATTCTCAATTTCAGCAAATTTAAATGTGTTGATGGTGCAGCAGGTCTTTTTGTGACATTTTTAACAGCTTTAGTAATTATATAAAAAGAATAATGATAAAGATTGTTTGTCTATTTGCAAAAAATTCAGGATCTGCATTTTAGCAAGTAAACAGACTGTTAACTGATTTTGAAATTAGCTATAATAAAAATCACATTATACAGTTCTCGTCTCACTATTTGTTCATACTTAAATCTTACAATATTAATGTACAGTTGTTTTGCAGTAGTCATGAATTCTGCATACTTTAAAAAAAAGTATGCATTTTTTTATTTTTATTTTTTAACACATTTTTATCTCCACTTTCCTTGCAGACGAAAATGGAGCAGATGAAGAATCGGATGAGCCTCCGGTACCTGTGGTTAAAGAGATCAAGGAGAAAGATGCCTTCTACTCTAAAAAGTAGTCCATCCTTCCTTCACTTGTGTCCTAGCTCTTCCTGCATGCTTTAGAGTAAAATGTGCATTCTGCTTTATATATCATTAACGTTGTTTGTATGTGCATTACAGGTGCAAGTTGTTCTACAAAAAGGAAAATGAGTTCAAGGAGAAAGGCGTTGGCACACTGCATTTGAAAATAGTCTCCGAGGGCAAACTTCAGCTTCTGGTGCGGGCAGACACCAACCTGGGTAAGATGCTTTATTTAGTGAACATGTTTCTGTCGGGTTTAAGCAGACGAGAATAGTACTTTTGGAACATGATGCAGGAGTGCATTATACCTGTATTATATATCTTTTTCATATAAAATAAATGAAAGTCTAATAATGTATGATGCCATTCTTTTTACCTTAGCATCATATTTGCTGATTATTTGTCAGTGTTTGGAACTTGTTAGGTCCCACTATACAGTGGGGGTGATGGTGGTTGGGGGTTTGAGCTCAGGCTTTGGTTGAGTCTGAGAGCAACCCACGATAAGCGCTTTCTCAGTGATCACTCCCCAAGCATGCCCTGACATTCTCAAGTAGGTCAGGTTGCCACGCTAGATGAGGGTCACAAAGCTAGCGATGTGAGGCGTGAATCCAACCGTGAAAATGAAGGGCGATGACGTAAGAAACAGAAGGAAAAGACGATTTTACTGTAATTCATTAATTTTATTACCAATCAAAGCACTATTTTTGGGGAGGCAGAGTGTGGTTAATACAGCGGAATACTGTATAAGTAACATGCAAAGACCCTCCCCCTGCTGGTCATTTTAATTAATGCTAAGATATGTGCCTTTTTGCATCATTTTGTCCTTTGCGCTTCAGTGTATCTGTCTGGAATTTTATTCTACTTTATTTATTGCCCCTACACAAATAGAAGTGTAAAATTCAGTAGTCTTAACAAATCGTTAGTCAGTAAATAAGCATGATTGATAATAAATAATTGTAATAAAGTGGCTATACAGGGCTCTTTTTGCACACAGCGTTAATTTGTGTTTTACAGAAAGATGAGTCAGTATTGTCCCCACTTATTTGTTATTGTTTTACGTGAGACTAGATTCCTAGTCTAAATCTGGATTCTGATCCATTAGTATTTAGCCTTTTGTTACACAGGAGATGCAGAGAATTATTAGAGAAAGGTTTTGGATGTAATGCAAATATCTAAGAATAGTTATGTGCATTCCATTCAAGCTCAGCCTAAAACATTCTGTTCCTGATCCATTACAAAAATGCTGAAATACATGAAACGATTGTTAGGTTATGTTATCTGATACCTGACTCCTTGTTTTATGTTACTGTAGCTCTGAAAAGGGTTTATAAATATTGCCATCCCTTCTAAACATGAGCAGGAAAAAAATGTAAACAGCATTTCATTCTTTTTTTAGTCACATCAAGTTTCAGGAATTTACTCTACATTTATTGTGAACAGTTTTTGGTCTCTTGGCATTGGCCACAGGTGTATGACCACTGTTCAAGCAAAACCTTGTTTCTCCAAAATAGTTTAAGTTAGCAACATCTAAGCAAGCTAGGTTTTGTTTTTTCCAAGCAATTTTGGAACATTTCTGTTGGTCTGTTTGTCTTAAAATGCTCACAAAATGTAAAGGACATTCAATTACTTTTTGTGTGTTATGACAGTTATGATATTATAAAACTGCAATGTGGAATTGTTGGTTTGATCCAGCTGTCTAAACCACTATTTTTTGTGCTATCGATGAAACTGAACATGTTGCCCTTTATTTCCGTCCAGGTAACATTCTTCTGAACATCATGGTTCCTTCCACCATGCCCTGCTCACGAACAGGGAAAAACAATGTAATGGTGGTCTGTGTGCCAAATCCCCCTGTGGATGACAAGAACCCTGCCACCCCTGTTCCGATGCTCATCCGTGTCAAAACAGCAGAGGACGCTGATGAATTGCACAAAACTCTGCAGGAGAAAAAAGCGTGAGCCATTCCATCCCACGCTTATACAGACTCTTTCCCGCTCCGATTTTAAGACCCCCCACAACCCCACCTTAATGTCATGTATTGCCTGAATGTGGTTTGCACGGCTGTATGTGACCACACCCTGGTTGCGTCCTCACACACACACACACACACACACACACACACACACACACACACACAGGACCCTTATGCTTATTGTAGTCTGTTTGAACTAGAATTTTTTTTTTTATTATTATTTTTTTTTACATGCATGCCAGCACCCATCCTTCATGAGCAGTGGCAACAAATCGGTTCGTATACTGTGAAACCCCAGCCGCGGTCCTACTTTCATGCTTCTGCAAGTATCAGTTGGGTAAATGCTGGTTTAACTACTTCAGAATAAAAGGACAACGGCAACACACTTAACAGTGGATATACAGGTTATAAAAGGCCTCGGTTCTTGAACATTCCGTCAAATTTTAATTTTTGCTGCTATTTAAACAGACAAGTAAAGGGCGAAGCAGAGCATATGTGTTTTATATGTAACTTGGGTGAAATTGAGGAGCTGTTTTTACTCAGCTATGAATGTGTGAGGTTGAAATAAATTAGTTTGAGTATGAATTGGAGTTTAGCTTGATTGATTTGTACTTATGCCTCATAAAATGGGAAGTTAACTTTGGAGACGATTAAGACGTCTTCATGTATTGAAAGTATTTTGAATCGCATAACGGCCCTCTGAAAGAGGGTAAACATGCAGAGGAAACTGTAAAGATACTTTTTATTGAAGTTTTGTTTCTCCGGGTACTTGACTGGGGGAACTGCAGATGACTAGATGCTGATCGTTGGACTTCTCTGAGACGTAATGCAGTATTTTTTTCGTTTGCGTTCTGTGTTGCTCCAGACATTTGCTGTAATTGATATTTATTCAGAATGAGTCCTCAAGAGTGCTTTGTGTAAATGAACCCTGTAAAAGCTCCTACGGTGAAACATCTGTCATTCTACATTATTATTAAGACTGCAAGTGGATTATCCTGCACCCCTGTCTGCTGGCTCCGTGGCGATCTGTCTTAAAGTGGATCTTGGTGACAGTTTTGTTTTTGTTTTTCTTCTTTCTTTTTTTTTTTTTTTCCAAGTGACCTTTGTAACGCCTTAGGGAAATGAGGCATGCATTTAACAGCGCCAGATACTTTTTGTAGATTCGTTAATTGGCAAATAAATCAAATTGACCTGAAAACGCATTTGTGGGTTTTATTAGCTTGTCATCGTGTTGCAGATTAAAATTGCGTAAGCCAATAATGTTAGCTAATGAAAACGACATGGTGTATCTATAGAAACAAACATCTGGCTGAAATACATGAAATGGTTATGATGTTATCTCACCTGATATCTCAGATCTTGTTTTATGTTGGTTTTAAAAAAAGGGCATATACTGGTGTATTTAGTGTTCCCCACAGATATACAAATGGAAAACAGGCTATGGGGGAAAAAAAACAAAAAACAGTTTGCTCTTTTTTTTTTTTTTCATCCTTTCATTTAAAACATTAACAAAGCCTTCATTTAAAGTACAGTAATAAGGGTGGGGAGCTGTACCATGACTCACTGTACAATGAATCACTTTATTAAGATAATGGCTCAGAGTCTCCTGTAATGCTGGAATTGATCCTGAATGATCTGAGACCATTCCTCCATACAGAATATCTCCAGATCTTTCAGATTCTGAGGCCCACACATTTCCACAGTTCTTCAATGGAAATTGGGCCCCAGGACCAGAATGACCATGGCAGAACCTTGATTCTGTGGTCAGTTTTGTGTTGATTCTGAGTGTTCTGTGGATCATTGCTATACTTTAAGAGCCAGCCATGGCCTGGTTTACACTTCCCGTTAAGTTTTGAATCTGATACTCGATGGAGTCTGTGATACTATGTATCCAAATAATTAGTTTTTGAAGGAGGAACCGCTCCACAGCATCACAGATCCACATCCATACTTTATGGTGGGCATTAAATACTTTTCTGCATGGCTGTCTTTGTGTCTACACCAAGTGCACCTCTGATGTTTGTTGCCAGACTGCTCCATTTTGGTCTGCTCAGACCGGAGAACACAGTCTTACTGTGTGTGTTGGTTTCTGGCATCCTTCCCAGGCGACTTGTGGTCATGCTTGGGGGTGTGCTATAGTAGACAGGCGGATGTTGTGACCTCAAGACCTTACTAAGGACCGCAATGCTTCAGTTGTGATTTTTTTTTGAGTCTTTTGCCACTGCAGTCATCCTCGCTGTGCATGGGATCAATAGAAACACTGGTCCCTTTTCCTAGCAGAGGGGACCCTGACTGTTACAACATGTCCGATACAATTTAACTATGATGTAGATACCAAATGGGAAGGTTTAGAAAGCCAGGAGGACAGCCAGAAGGATGTATTGGAGTTAAAGGGAATAGTTGGTTTGCTGTTCCTTGCATAGTGGACAGAACAACATTAATATTAACATAATAGTAATAATAAAGTATATTGCAGTGTGTGTATGTATGGATATAGATAGATATGTTTAAATGGTATTTGTCATGTACCACATGTTGGGACTGTTGTGTTATAGTCAGGGTTTCCTTTAACACCTGCTCCTTTACGATGTTGTATAATAATTCTATAACTGTTGTCTTGAGGCCATTTTCTTGATGTGTCCTGCTTTTTGTGGCACATCCCTGGTGTATTCTCTAGTCTTCATCATGGTGATGGTTGACTAAGTGAATTTGGCCAGCAAGTCCCTTTATCCCCCTTGAAGGACCACCTTGTAGATGTACAGTCAGACAAGATAGCTCATCTGCTTCTGCGTAGTGTTGGTCCACAGGATGCTGATGGCTGGATAGTTTGGGTTGGTGGACTGTTCTCAGTCCAGCAGTGACACTGAGGTGTTTAAACACTCCCACACCAGCACCCAAATAATACATGCTCTGTGGAGGTCCTGACCACTGAAGATCAGGGTGTAACAGGAAGAAGGCGGCAGAGAATCAGATGGACTGATCCATCTTGTAGAACTACAAGGTGTACCTGTATGGTAAGTGGAGCTGTGTAGATAGATAAGTGTAGATACAAGGAGGCGTACCTAATAAAGTGGCCGGTTTGTGCATCTTTGCATGACAGCATTAGTGGTGTCCCATGCTATGGGACTTCCACTGGACATAGTACAGTCTTACCATGTTTGTGGATGCAGCATTGGACAGTGTTTATTGACAGTGGTTTGCGTGAGCCCGTGTGGTGATTTCCATCACTGAAGGGTGCCGGTTTAAAGGCAGTGTGGTTTGAGGGATGGAAGCTCAGTCACTCAGTTGTGGCGGTTGTTAAACTTTGGGATTACTACCTGATGCGCTCTTTTAGGCAAAGTGGGCGAGACTCAACCCATCCTCTAAGCAGAATTTTATCTGCTCGGTTTAAATTCTTTTTAACATTCACCTTGTTAAATCTCTCCTGTCCCTTTTTCTTTCATGCTTTTATTCTTACATCTTACAGGCATCAGTTTTAGAATGAGAGTAAAATAAATAGTGGTGGAAGTAGATCTATAAATCACTACTTTCTGTTTCGTGTGCTTTTCATCTTTTTTCTGGAATTGAGATCTTTACATGCACGATGATTCAACAGTACATAAAAAGCTAAACTGCAGTTGTGCTGTCAGTAACCCGACGCACACGCCCTGATAAGGTTAATAAGGGTGACCGTATAGGTTTCATGGGCCTGACATACAATGGCAATCATTTTTGCCATGCGTGACACAGTCAGTAAATCGGAGTCAGTAAAACTAAAATCCGATGTCTGGTCAATCTACTGTGTCTAGCTACAATCTAACTTAGGAAGTCAGAAAATGTGGCCTGTGCTTTGTTGCACTGTTTCAATGGAGCTGGGATTGTGTGAAGAGAGTAGAGATATTCTGAACCCTGCTATTAAGGAAGCTGCTGACTTTGTTTTCCTGTCTTTCTGTTGCTGACCTTTCCTGTGGCTCCTTCCATCTGTGGCCTTGTGTTCAACATGCCTCTGTGTTGAGGCAGGACACTGTCAGGTACCTGATCTTGCTCGCACTCTGCCGCTGTCTATGATTTAGAGAATTACAGAGAAAATGTGAGGGATGGGAGTAAGAAGTGAACACAGAGGCGCTGTTGTGCAATAAGACTGGATTAATATGGTGCTGAATGTCATACGCCCCCTAGAGGTAAATGTATGTATTGTCATTTTATTCGTTTTTTTTTTTTTTTTAAAAACAGTTCAGTGACCAATCAAATTATTCTGTATTCTGTTCACCACAGTCAATCAAACACATTTAGTATCTGAAGTTCATTGATGAAAAGTACCAGTACCAGAAAGTATTCCTGTTACTAGTGAAAACACTGCGACCCCTGCAGTCTGTACCGCATCTTTAGAAATGAACTTCAAAAAAAGCCCTACAATCTAAAAATGTAGTGTTCACACCTTGAATAATGCAAATTAGCACCTGCATAGTTCACCCAGCACCTGTCCGTGTTCCAACACACAATCCCAGGTGCTTATACAGCAAACTTGAAGCTTCAGTGGAAGCCTGAGATTTAGTGCAGGTAAAGCCAGGCTAGGTCATCACGGAAATGCACATTGCACGTCAGCTTGCTCCAGGAAAGGTTAAGTTCGGGATCTGCTCCTCGTGATCGAGTAATGAGTGGAAATCACTCGTCAAGAATAAACAAAAGAAATGAACTTTAATTTAGCTTTCAGTTACAATTCTAAAGCATTCAGTTTAATTTTACCTCTGTTCTATTTACTCAGCTCTGCTGACTACAGATCATTAGTACCATTAGGATTAAAACCTAATGCTTCCCAATGGGAATTGGATTAATTCCAGACCAGCGGTTTCCTGTAGGACACATTTTAGATCCTATTAGAAAACCACCAAAAACCATTTAGCTTCCCAAGTTATGTTTCTTTCGTTTCAGAAGGCATTTTATTCTAGATTTCCGCACCGCCAGCCAAGGAAAGGTCGCTGTTTGGATTTTAATAATCGGATAGTTTGGAGCATTAGATTCTATAATTACTGCAGTGATGAATATGTCTCAGTTGGCAACAGTTCTATTAACCCTAACTGATGCAGTGAGCATCTTCTCATTTATTAAACCACCATGTGGGAAGATCGTACTGCGGAAAAGACTTTGCTTCTGAAGGGTCAAACGATCAACCTGCCTCAAGCAACAAAGCCAACTAAGGAGAAGCTGAGATGACTGGAAATGGGTTAAAGACTGTCCAGAGCATCATTAAAACCTAGAAGGAGAGTGAGCGACCAACAACTTCACAGAGGAGACCTAGAATGACTGATCAGAGCTCACATAAACGCTCCCACATGCCAAGAACTCACAGGATTAGGACCAGAAGAAAAGCGCTCATTAGTAAAGCTTATTTAAAGGCTTCAGTTTGCTAGGAAGCATTAAGACTGGACTCTCTGGGCTCTGATGGGTCCAGATCAACCGTATTCCAGAGTGATGGGCACATCAGGGTAAGACAGGAAGCACATGAAGTGATGCACCCATCAAGCACAGTGCCCACAGGCCTCTGGAGACTGTGTTATGATGGAGAGATCTGGGGTGGTTTCAGTTGGTCAGCTGGAGGCTCAGCATCATTATATGGCAGTTAAATAAAGTCAGCTGACCACCTGAATGTACTGAATGACCAGGTTATCCCAGCTATGGATTTTTACCTCCCTGCTAGCACAGGCATATTCCAGGACGACAGTGCCCAGGTTCAGATCGTGAATGCGCGGGTCAGGAGCATGCAGAATCATAACTGATAATCGTAACTGGAAGTCTTTGGGATGAAGAAGACTTACCACAGGCTCAAATCTCCTGTCATCAAGATCTTAGCCAAAAGTGAATGCAACTCTGAATGGAAATAATTCTAGTGATGTTGAATAAGGGTGTAGGAACCGGGTGTAGTATACTAGCAGGTTGTTAAGGCGGGAAAAGACCAGGAGAGAATCCAAGATGCTGTTTGCTTGGAGAATGAGCCGATTGTTACAGGAAGAAGTCGGAGCTGTGCAGCTAAGCTCTAGGTGCAGTGCTTGTGCCACTAAGTTTTAACCCTGCACATCTCCAACAGGGAAAAACAAATCGGTGAACTGTGCAGCACAAAGCTTCAGAAAATGTGGGGGGCGATACGGATAGAGCTGCGGGAGTCTCTGGTGAGACCTAAGCCCATGAGCTGTCTTGCATAGCTCGAGATCACCTGACCATTATTGTGCGGTTCTGAGTGACCTTTTCAGGCATGCATGCGCAGCTTCACCCATTCATCCCATCTGTGTTCACCTCCACTGTGCACAGACCTCAATACAAAGAAACCTGCTTCAAGGATCTGCCATGCCAGCTTCTGGCTTGAATCTCTGGGGGTGAAAAACAGGTTCACATTTAAAACACAAGCCTTTTTTTGGTCATTTGTCATTTGTATTTTCATAAAGAGGTACAGAAAATGTACATATATTAACTGTGTAACATAAATACTGGCTAAACATGCACGTTTATGTTCTTAACTGAATACAAAAGCGCAGTTAAAGCATTTAAAGAAGTGTATGTAACCACAAGACCTCCTTGAAAAAACAGCCTTCTATTGGCTTTGGAATGGGCTTTCTATAGCCTACAGGAAAAAAAAATCAATCAAATAAAAAATAAATAAATACAAATTAATCAAGTTTCAAAATGTTTTTAAAAAATCTTTTCTTTTTTTTTTTTTTACCCCCAAAATGTTGCCCATAAATCATGTTGCCTTTCGAATATCAAATGGATATTGAAGCAGTCGTAAGCTATTTTTTACACTAGGAATACATTCAGCTCACAAAATCCAACATAATACTGACACCTTGGGCCGAGGGTGGCCTCACGCGGTCGTCGCTTAAGCTTTTAGAGGAAGAGATTCTTCAAAGCTAATTGATCAAACAGAAAAGAGTGTCGTAGGACAACGGCCACCAGACCCGTACTCAAAAACACTTCACAAGAAGAGACCAAAGCTGGAGGAACGAAATGGCTCCGGGTTCAGTTCTGAGGTTCGGCTTGTGATGAATCGCTAAAGCTTCAAGATTATGGGTGAGAACAAAACAGGGACACAGGGACTGATCCTGTTCGGCGTAGTGGTACATCTGTGCACATATAACTGCAATAGTGTGGATTCCAAGCACTGTGCTCTGGTCAAATCTACCGAGTGGTCCACTAAGATGAAGACTTAAAAAAAAAAAAAAAAAAAATTAAATTAGAAAAACATGCTTTTCAAGGCCGTACGGCAAACTGGCTGCCGTCCTTTCACTCATTCTACCAACACTCGTTTATAAAGATCACAAAGGTTACAAATATCTCCAAACATACTAATGAACAAAGATATCATCACGTCTTTTTTTCCATAGCAAAACAAGAGAAACCCTATTTGTGCAGCTTGTGGTTTGAACTCAAAAGACACATCCAGCATTTAAAATACAGACCTTTGTGAGAAGTCGTAGTGAGAATAAGTAGGCCATAAAAGGGAGTCTATGTGTCATATTAGCTGGTTAGGAGGTGTTAAGGCCTAGGGATGGGTGGAGGTCGCCTTTGGGAAAAAAATGCACTATGCACAAATAAACGACACTGAAAGACCCAGCAGAGCCTTTGTTCTCTTTTTCTTCTTTTCCACACAAGGCTGAGGGTGGAGGAGAGGGTCGTGGTTGGTATATTCACTGAGTATCTAAGCAGCAGTGTATTTACAAGGAACAAAGACATTCTTTTGCGTTTTCTTTTCTATTCTTTTTTTTTTTTTTTTCTCTTTTACACTCGTTTCCCTTTGCTCACGGCTGGAACGTCAGCCAGTAACTTGCTTCAGTCCCAAACCTGAGCCAGTCTGATGGACGAGGAGTCTCAGGAGGTGTTCTGCTGTCCAGGCTCTTTCACTCTGGTGCCCACATACAGACAGTGACTCTGGCAGAGCACACAGAAGAACAGGTGGAAGAGGCACTTCTTGATTGGCTGGTTTTTTAAAAAACAAGTCCTTTAGGTCTCAAGGTTTTGTTCTCTTCTCCTTGCGGTGGTGGTGTTGCTGTTTTTTTTGTTTTTTTTGGTTCTCTGTCTGGACGCTAGATGGCGGTGTCGTCTTGGGGGCCTGATGTGGAGAGGCACTTAGTCGTGAGTGTTCGAGGGAAGTCAGGAACTGCTATGTCATCAGTATGGGCTTTTGTCTCACCTCCAGAATATCTGTGGGAGCAATTCAATAATTACGACACTTCAGTGGAAACACGCTGACTGAAATCCTTTTTTTGTTCAAAGAAAAAAAAAAAGTGAGACGGCAGGCAGGGGAGGGGAGGCGAGGGGAGGGGAGAAGGAGTGCAGTGGTCAACAACACCACACCTAAGCTGTTTAGCTGGCATTTTGCTGAGTGCTGGCTGAGGATACAAGCTTACTATGTTCCTTAAGGAAACAGTTCAGCAAAAAATCTACTTTACACGAATGTAGTTCACCAGTCAAGACACGTCTGACATCAGACCTTTCCTTTTTTTAGTTCCGTGCTGAAGACGAGGCTAACAAAGCTAATGGCAGCCCTCTACCAATCAGCATCAGGACTAAATCAGCATGCCTTGATCGTCACACCATCGTATTCTCAGATAAATGCTAACCGCTGGGAATAAACCTCCATTTCTTCTTAGCTGTGTCAGCCTTATAGCTCCATTGCAAAACTCATAAGGTCAGATTGGTAAATCAAATTAGCACATATCTTTCACTTACCGCTTTCACTTCCCGCTGTGGTCAGTTACACAGGGAGGGTTTGTTCATTTTTAAAGATCATGCCAGTCATACTGTGTCCTAAACCACATCGATAAGTCTGCACGACAAGGGCACATATCCTACTTTTTTGTTTTTTGTATTCTATTTTTTTTTCTTTCCAAATAACACTGATGTGGGTTCATGCATCCAAAACCAAAACTAAATCATTGTGCATAAAATGTTTTACAACTTCTCTTCAACTCTTAGAAATAAACAGGCTGTTTTTGTTACTGTGCCTTCAAGACTGACGCAGGTAAATCAGCTCTGTTCTGACTGGCCTTATTAAAAAAACAAACAGAAAAGTTAAGATTGACGTACTCCCTATAACTTTAGCACTAATGGCAAAATGGGGAAACTGCTGCAGGGAAACTGCTGCATAAACGGAAATGCGTTTTCTTTGTATTTCTAAAACAGTGAATTTTTATAGTTATAAAGTTATAAATACGGACTGTATGAACTGGGTAGTGAATGGTATGTTTAGAAGCTTCAACAATGTTTATATGGTACGCTGTGAGCATTATGTTAATATTAATATTACAACTAATTGATACAATTAATATTATATAATAAATTATTATGTAAATTATTTTTCTTTTTATATTGCTTTTGTGCTTGTCTAGCTATCTGGTGTGGACCAGAGGTTCCTCACAGGCTTTCTTCCTCTTACTCTGAGGGAGATTTTCTCTGCCACTGTTGCCCTTGGCTTGCTCACTGGTGGCTTGGACCCACATTTTCTGTAAAGCTGCTTTAAGAACAACATACTGTATATTGTAACAAACACTATATAAATAAATGTTGACTTTGAGTTGGGAAAGTTTACATTTTTTAGCGTTATAGTCCTTTTATTGAAGATGCGAGTTCTGTCTGCGTGGGCTAAAAGAAGTTTGGGGATGTATTTATGGAAAGATATGCATGACTTGTAATTTTTGTTAGCAGCATTATCCTTGTAGCTCTCGTGCTAAACTAAAGAACCATGACCTGGTCTCCATAAAAAAATAAATAAAACATTAGGAATGTTTATGAATCTACAGTGTGTCCGTGTGCTACCTGTGGTTATACGGTGCAGGGGAAGCGTGACGTAGGTGAGGTGGGAGTAGAGTAGGAAGTACTCCTCCGTCCTGTTCAGCTTCAGCCATGAGCCCACCAGTGAGCGGCCCGTCCCCGACAAAGAGCGTGAGCGCAGGTTGGTGGTGTTGCACAGGTCTATGTGAACACAGCATTAGCATTAGTAATAGGACATGTGCTTGCTAAATGGTTTTTAAGGCACTCAATTTAAACTGATGATTTAGAACAACCATGTTCAAGACACAGAGTCAACTGACTGAAGCACATCTACAGTGTGGGACTATTTAATCTATAAGTCCATTCATAATATTAATAACCAGTGTTTCAGCAGGCAGGGTTAACTGAGCTCGCTTTAACAGAACCAAGCTATTTGGCTTCTTGATAAAAACAAATAAATGAGTGAAAGGAAAGCCGCCACTCGTCTTTCATCCAGAGTGATATGACTGTTTAGCATGTCTTTCCTACACTCCATTTTTATTATCTTTAACCTCCTTTACAACTGTGTCGCTTAAAAACATATATCTGACTGGAACAAACGTCTCTGTACACCCCACCCACAGGATGGTCTGGGGCAGTAATCCTCACCTTCGTCATCCTCTTCCCTGAAGAACTCCTCACTGTCGTTGGCTGAATGGGATTTCTTCATCTCGGCGATGCGGTTTCGGGGCACTTTTCGGCGCAGAGAAGGAGAGAAGAAGGAGGGCCTGTTTCTCTCCGGTGTGGGAGGAGTGCTGAATGATGTCACCTGCAGCAGGAACAGGACGTGAGAGAATGTGAGAACACAAAAGATGTAGTAAATATTTCATTTGGTCTTCAAAGGATTGCTCTGCAATAAACATTACAGAGTCTGGTTTAAAAAAACGTCCAGGCTGGGGGAAGCACACCTTGCTTCGGGACACAAAGGAACCGCACAGCGTATCCCCTACAGTGCTCCACTAATGTTACTAGAGATCGTCTGCAGAAACGTCTTATCACTCCAACATGATGGGCCAGGTATGTGTACGCATGGTCAAAGTCTTCACAATGCATGTGGGGCGTATGGATGGGGGAACAGGTATGAGTTTCTGAGCAGATTTCTTTTTTTCTTTATGTAGTGTGTAGTCCTGTTCTCCTCTGGACTGAGATTTGTAGGAGGGGAGATACACTGGACTGGTCAGTTCAAGGGGGGAGGTGTTTATTAAGAAACATGAACCACAGAAAGTATTTTCGTTATACATTCCCGATTCCCTAACCAGGTGTGTTAACAGTTAATTAACAGCATCAGTGTTGAGATATTAATACACGGCATTCATAGAAGCATCCCACTTGTTGAGGGATCATGGATCTCCCTCTTTCACTTTTTGTTCTCCTGGTTTGTTTTGGTTAGCGAGACGAACAACCCTTCTTTGACAGATAAATTAGAAATGTGTAAACGGTATATTATTTGTCCATATATAGTTTGTTTATAGCTTGTAAATTCTGTATATTGTAAATGTCTGTGTTCACTGTGTATACTGGTACTGTACTAGAGAGACACAAACTGCCAAAACCGAATTCTGTGTGTGTCAACACAAACCTGATTCTGATTCGTAAGCTTAGAATTGATCTTTGTTTTGTTTGTTATTCTCTTTATCCCTCTGCAGGTTTCATTTTCCTCCCCACTCCCCCCTCTTTTGATTACTATGCATATGTGACAAAAAATAAAAACAACTGTAACATGTTTGTACACCCACTGGCCACTTCATTAGGTACACCTTCTTGTATACTCGATTATCAGTTCTGCTTACCACATAAGTGCACTTTGTAGTTCTGCAATTACAGTTCTACAATTTCCATGGTCAGGAGCCACACAGAGCAGGTATTACATGGGTGATGGATCATTCTCAGCACTGCAGTGACACTAAAATGGTGATGTGTTAGTGTGTGCTGTGCTGGTGGCTCAGACACAGCAGTGCTGCTGGAGTGTTAACACCCCTCAGAGGCTTAGAATAGTCCATCACCCACAACTCTCCAGCCAACAGTGTCCTGTGGGTATTGATGAAGGATTCGAGGATGGCCAACACAAACTCTGCAGCAACAAATGATCTATTGTCTCTGATTAGGAAGGAGGAGTTGAAGTGTCTAACAGAGTGGACAGTGAGTGGAGTCTAATCCACTCTGCTGTGTCTAATCCACTCACACCAGCGCAACACACACTAACACACCAGCAGAGAACCAGATGGACTACAGTCTGTAATTGTAGAACTACAAAGTGCATCTATATGGTAAGTGGAGATGATAACACAGACGAGTGTCCAGATATATGGAGGTGTACTTAATGAAGTGGCCAGTCAGTGGAGGTATGTAGACTGGGTCAGCAGGATGTCTCCTACTCATGTTGCTGCCTGGTCTGTACTTTTAAAGATATTTTATTTAAAAAAAAAAAAAAAAAAACAAGACAAGGTTTGTTCAAATCAAAGGGATTCTCTGTAGAGCGAGAGCAAGCAGTGGTCACAGGTAAAGAACCTGTTCGTCTTCAGTGCTTATACTGACCCTCTCGTGCATAGGTGAGTCCTGGTCCTCCTCAGTGCCACAAGGTGAAGTGTCCCCCGTGGGCACTCGGCTCACGGCCATCTCGGCATGACCCTTCCCCTGCGGCCCCTTCATTCGTACAAACTCCATGTTGTTGTACTTGTAGAAGCCAAAGGACATACGCTGGGCCATTTTAGCAGCCACACTCACCTAACCACACACAAGACAGTTAAACAGGAATACTGTTTTAAGTACTATTCCAGAAGCAATCACACACTCCCTGTGGAACGTTTGGGAACACCTAGCTGTAAAATGCTTTTAATAACCCAGACAAGTTTTATTGGCTGATTTCCTATAAAATGAAACCTTAAAGTTAAAAACCTTACGCTGCCATTTTCTTTCAAAGATCTGCAAAACTGGGGAAAAAACCCAACTGGGACAAAGTTCGGTAATAATCCCATAGCCCACACATTTTCACCGCTTACTGTGGTGTCAGCACTCAACTCTGCCTTACAGACCCTTTGGGCATAAATATTTCCTATATGTGTTTTTAATAGAACAAAGAGGGAAACTGACTGGATAAGGTTTTTTTAAGATTTCTGTTGGAAAATCATGCCAAATCATGGTTTAGGCAAAACCTGCTCTGCGTATAGAAGAACACGCTTTGATTGACATGTAGCTGAGTGCTGCCTAATAGACTCAACATACCAGCAAATTGCTGTTTTATGCTAACATTATTACCCAGCTGAATCAGTGGGCAATTTCATTTGCTAGCTGGGTATCCCCATCTCATGATGCCTCCAAATTCAGAGTGAGTGAGGACTAGTATGGCACAAATTGAACTAGCGGCAATTATGTTCGCTTCAGTTTTGTGCTCTATATTTTGTATTACATTATGCATAAGATTTTGTGAGGTAATATTTCTCCATACTAGGCAATGGTGCTTATATGGGTGTGTTTATAAGCTGCATTCTCGTGTAAACAGAATTTGAATCTGTTTGGGTGCACAGTCATTTTTGAAAACTGATGGTCCCCATATATATGTAGATGAGGCCAGTCTGTTTGCATATCCTACCCGGTTGTCGTAGACTTTCTTGAGGGCCTCATAGCGTATGGAGCCCTGGAAGATGACTCCCTGGAAGGTAGTGCTCTTGTCACTGGCCACAAGCTCCACACAGACCATCTCTCCCTCTCCAACAGTCATATCGCTGAACACCTGCAAGTCATATACACAACTCATTTACTTATCGTCAGCCCATGCGAATAGCCACAGCATACAGTGCGGCAACCCTGACATGTCCACCCTAGGTGGTGTGTTAAAAAGATGTGTGACTGTAGGAGCAAGCGTTCATTTTAACCTCAGTCTATAAATATATGTGCAAGTTCCATCGATTTCGCATTATAAATCAGGCTATTTGGAGCACGGCTGCTCTCCCGGATGATGATAAAACTACTCTTACAGTACAACAGCTGGCTTCTCCACTTACTAATATCCAGCGAGGCCATATCTCATTACGTTTTAAGCTATCTACAGTCCATCAGCTCCTCATCCCAAGGGCGCCATTTGCTAAGGCAGACTGTCAATCACAGTTCATCTCAGTTTTACATCTTTTCTCAATTCTCAGCATGAAATACCTTATGTTGCACTGCATTTATTCCATGGTAGACACCTCCTTAAATTCAGGCCCAAATTTAAATGTGGAGGGTCTACTAACCTAAGCATGAAAAAAAAAAAAAACCAAAAAACAAAACTTACCTGTTTAATAATAAAATTATTATATATATATTAAATTAACATTTATATATATATATATATATATATATATATATATATATATATATATATATATATATATATATATATATATATTAAATTAAAATATCTATCTATCTATCTATCTATCTATCTATATATATATATATATATATATATATATATATATATATATTTATATAATTGTTTTTGGCTTTTATTTTTAAAGTACTAACATTTGGGTCAACTTTGGCACCAAGATGCTCTACAACAGCAACAAGTATTTTCCACCCTTCTAGCACTTGATGAACGATCCTTGTGTTTTCTCAGACTTTTGAGCAACCATAAAAGATGTAAACCATTGGGATTTTGAAATTACTTTTCTGCACTAATGCGCACGTGACGTGGTGTCATGTGTAAACAACCCATCACTGACAAAACAATTCATCCTCAACTAAAAAGTTATGACTGTGAGAGTCCTAAGCATTAGAGCTCAGAACTGACAGATTTAGTGTTGTAGTAGTCTATCAGGTTGACAACAGGGAGAGGATGTTACCTCCTCAAAGTTGTCAATCATGAAGAAGATGTTTGGGTAGCTCATCTTGGACTCCTCTCCTTTGCTGTCCATTGGGTGCTTGCTTGGGGAAGCGAACACTTGCTGTGGAATGTAGACCAGAGCATGCATGATTAACTAGTAGTTTACAAGGATACAGATATATGGGCACACAGCAGTGACCATGCTGAACGTTGTGAATGATCCGTCTCCCTTTACCTGAGACTTCTTCTTATGGATATGGATGTCTCCCGCATCTGAGCGTGTGCAGACAGCACATGTGACCACGTAGTCCAGCTGAGGGAGAAAATGCGACACATTAACAGCTGTGTTTCGCTTGAATAAGACTGGATGATTCTGGTGAAGGCTGGAAAGCTTTAGTAGTGCACACAGAACCCTCAGGATTCCATATAGTACATGTTCTTACTGTTCTTAGTTTCCCCTTCCTTTGTTTTTTTTTTTTTAACTGTTGATTTTACGTGTTTCAGTCACACCCATTACTTAATCGTGTAAACTCAAGCACACAACCAAGCAATCTCCAGAACTTAACACCGTCAGGTATTGTACTGAAGAGCTCAGTGGCAATGTTGCCGCATGTCACCGTTAGCCACAAGCTAGTTCTTCAATTTTTTTTTGCCCTGGCCAACAGCAAGTGACTCTGTTGTGAAATGGAAGCATCACAGAGCAGTAACATTGTCTAACACTCACTACAGAGTTCCAAACCAACAAGCCTTGACAGATAAGGACGATGTAAAGCATGCTAAAACTGGACTCCGGAGTGGTGTAAACACAGAAACACCTCACTATCTGGGACTCTGTTGGACGAACCTGGGTTGAGCAGATGCCAAATGTTCTCTTGCCTGAACGACATTTGCACAAGCTCTCTCACGGACACGCTCAAGGCGTCCAGGATGAGTGGAGGCTGCTACAGTAAGTAGCTGGGTGTAACTGCATATTGATGACCATCAATCAAATCAAATAGGTATGATGGTCAAATGATGGTCAGGTGCCCACATACCTTTCCCATAGAGTATATATTTTTGTGCTGGGTAATTTATTGGAGTGTAGCACTGAATCCCTGTTGCATCCGTTTTTATCCATCACTGTCCTCTCACTACAATACCCATTCAACAACACGGAACCAGCCCTCCTGCCTTCCTGCCAATAATGTTATCTGATTTTCTTCTGCGTTTATAAGCCAGTAAAGGGAGCTTTCTGGTCTTTAAGCTGGACAGGCATACTCTGGCTGATTCAGCATTGCTATAGGCATGTTTTCAACAGATATAGGCCCACATAATGTTTCATCTTCATGCCCCTCTCATCAATCCCTCATACCCCTCAGCTCACCTTCTGTAAGATGAGGTTCAGGTAGACGCTCTCCTCCCAGTCTATGTCAGGGTCCCCCAGACCAGGCAGCTTTTTGGAGTCCCTTCTGTACACCTCAACCTCCACCTGAAAACCAAAACAAGACAACTGGCTGTAATATCCAGTAGCTGCAACGCTGAGAACCTGTACCACATCCTATTTGATACATCATGACTCTAATCAACTCAGATATAGACAGATGGTGTTCATATGGTCCTGCAATTCTAATGATGCTGGATGGCTCTGTAATAGCTCTGAGTTCGGTTCAGGCCTTTGTTCTCCTTGACTGAGAGATTGATGTGGATTCATTTGGTCGTGTGGGCTGCTATGCTTTAATGCAACACTGACAGGCCTCTGTGTTCAACCTGGAAGCAAAACAAAGAGTTATTTATGAACTGCACAGTCCTTCGTCTAATTTAACTGGCACTAGAAACACAGCTCTGCTGACTGAGACTGAGCCAACTGTCTGATGACTGACTGCATGTTCTGTTCTTTCGTGTAATACGCGTTTGTGTAATACAGAATATGTTTCTGTTTGAGTACTAAAGATGGAAGGAAGATATCCGTACTACAACTGTACTACAAATGTTGTGTGTAAATGTGGTCAGGATACATGAAGGCTCACATACTGAGATGCACAGTGGGTAGCGCCGTCACCTCAGAGCAAGAAAGGCCCAGGTTTGATTCCCAGACAGGGCATATGGGGTCTTTTCTGTGTTCTCCCCCTGTCTGGGTGGGTTTTCTCCAGTTTACTCCCCCAGTCCAAAACCACACATTCAGATGAACTGCAGATGCTAGCTTGCCCCTAGGTGTGACTGTAGGTCTGGGTTTGAATGTGCATGTTTGTGTATGCGCCAGCTCTGGGAAGGATTAGCAGCCTGTCCAGGGTGTTCCTGGCTGTTCCTGCCCTACCCAACGGTAATAGCATTTCCAGACAAGTCAGGTTTAATGGCTGCACGCTCTGTTACAAGCACTCTGAGATCTGTTGTTGTGTGGAAAGCTCACATATGGACGGCTACTGATGACAGACATTAGGTCATTTCTCTTTTAAGCTGCTCCCCACACTAATAAGCGTCATAGTATTGATTTTCTAAAGATACACAGCACTAGGACTCAGCTTTTGTAAGACAGTTGGGTGCAGTTTAGCAAGATCCTAGGGCTTCTCATTCCACAAGATGGTGCTATGGTGCCATGGTATGATCAGTGGCGGCATCATGAACATTCAGTCAGTGTTACGTTCTGTTTCACAAATTAGTTTCAGCCAAAAATAAACAAATAATATAAATAATTACGTTAAAAAACACTTGAAAAAGATAAGGAGACGTAATTCGCAGTCCAAAGCAATAAATCACAATATATCACACTAGTCCTGGCGCAGTGCTCAGCATATCACAAACCCTAATTAAAGAACCATAATTAATAGCTCTTTATGTATTCAGATATGAATGCGGTTTATCTGCTTTAGTCCAGCTCAGATCTAACCAATATTAGGAGCCTCCATCTCTCCGCTTCCAGAGGAAACACAGGAAATAAAGGGGAAAGCAATGAATGATGCACATTAGGCTCTTAAAGGTTGTCATGGTTACGGGAAGAGAGGCAAACGGTGATGTGTGTTGAGGAGATCAGGGTCAGCCACCTGGGGCAACCTTAACCTTTACTGCTGGCCGCAGCGAGCAGGAGTAAATTGGGGTTGTAAGCAGCATGCAGTGTATTGATGCTTTAGCATACAGCATTCATCCTAATTTCTAACATTAGGAGATTTAATTCTGACTGATTACATCCCTATTAAACTGCTTGGAACAGCAGACTGGGTCTCTACAGTGACGTGATGGCCCTAATGGGAGTAACACTCCCTATGAAGCCGAGAGTGAGAGACAGGTAAAGATGCAGGTTGGGGAGATCAGGGCTTCCTTTTAAGATCTCCATTTGGTCCACAAAGGGGAATGTTATAATGCATGAAGCGGATACCTGATTCAGAGCGTGGCAGGTTTTCGATACCCAACCAGCACAAAAACACTGATAACCGATTATACCCGCTGATATAACTTTACATTGTATACGTTTAATTTTATACTATTACACTGAACATACTAAAATAATAATATACCGTTTAAATAAGATCAAATTAAATAGTATTCATTTAAACATTACTAAAACAATTATATACAGGTAAAATACTATTTAATAAAATGATAGACAACATGCTGAATGCCATCTTTAATAATATTAATAATTAATATCGTAGTTACACAGAATTACACAACATTGACAACAGCACAACAGCTCTGGGTTCATTCCACAAGCACACACACATACACGCACACACAATAACAGCTCTGGGTTCATTCCACAAGCGCGCACACGCACGCACAGATGCACAGCTCTGGGTTCATTCCACTTAGTTGGAAACAGCAGTGATTTCAGACCAATCAGTCAAAACAGAAAATAGTGCCTTTTATGCATTACGTATTACAGTCATCAGAGTCTCCTAGCATAACTTCTGCAGCACAACAGCAAAGAGTCGTTCAGCCTAAACACACAGGCACGAGTAGTTTTTACAGAGAAGGAAATGGTGGCTGCTGAACAGAATATGGAAATGTATATGTGCCACTAATCAACAGTATCTGAGATTAAGTCTTTAAGAAGCTAATGCATCAAACACCTTTCAGCAGTACACTTCGCTGCGAGGCATTTGCTCCTAAAACACAGCTCCAGTTGCCTTTAATTGGTCCGTGTTTAGAATGTGTCAGGTTGGGCGGTAATGAGGGCTGCAGAGTGTGCTCTTTGTAAAATGTTGGCAGGAGGATGCTAATAGTCACACTGACCATTTTGTAAGAAGTGTTTTGTGTTTGAGTTCTTACAGAACGAGGGCTTTTGTCCTGGCACACAGGGATATCCGACTTTCTCAGTGTGTTTGGTCATTTCATTTGTCAGAGCGCAATCACAGTATAATAGGCAGTAGGGTCGGGACCACATGGGGGGGAAAATCATCTTGTACTATGATTCCACTGAGGGCAATCAAATCAACAGAACAGTAGACAGGGAACATGTTGAGACATAAAAGTTTAAAAACCGCACAAGTAGAACACAGTTTCTATTTGGATGGAGAGGCATATTGAGATGACATTGGAATTGGACTGGAATTATTCATTCTTCGTTTTCAAAGAAGCAAATTAACAGATGCCCCACAGAACCGTAAACTGAACTGGATTTTGTCCATTTTCTTTAAAACTTGACTACATTTCTGGTAACAGGTCAGGACAGGTCTTTTTTGCAGATGTGCTTCTTTCCAAGCATCATTTATGCTCAATGAACATTTTCCCATTACATTATGTAATGTTTTTTTTTGTTCCTGGGTACCAAGTGTGTGTTCTTAACCCCTTAGGCCTAAGCTGTCCAGAAAAACGAATAATAGCCCAGACAATGGTGTTTTAAACAGTCATCAATTTTCCAGAACACCCATGGTACATTCAGTAGACCTCAATTAGCTTAACTGTGGGAACTCTTGGCAAGTTTATAGAACTGTCCAGAACTTTCTAGAACTTTGTCTAGAACTGTCTGGGACTGTCTGTAGTATATATTTAATATGCAGTGTAAACACAGGTGCATTAAAACAGCCATTACAGCTGATGTTCCACCTGGGTAAGTGGGTTGTGGATACAGAGCTACATTGCATTTATATGGCATCAAGTGTCTGTGGCCAATTTATCAAGAAAAAAGTGAAAAAGTACTTAAGACCATGGGCCGTCATTTCACGTGCAAGTCATGCAAGAGAGCTCTTGAAGGTAATGTGGACAATTACTGTTCACCCAAATGGCCGAATCTAATAGGGTAAAGGTTTGAGGGTTCACTGTTTGAAAAGTTTGAAAGTGCTGTTATTAGAAAATCTGTCAGTTTTTAATGTTCCAGCAAAATATATATGACATATTTAATGCACAGTGTTAATATCCGACGCATTATTAAGTAAGGTGTGCAATAAATTCATTACTCTCATGTCATTATCCTGATCACAGAAGTTGTGTTGTTTTCCACAGAAGAAGTTGGGATATAAGACATAAAAGCCGGGAACAAAAATCTTGTTCCGCAGTGTTATACGTGTAACACCAACCTCAAGGATTTGCTCAGTCTCATCAAAATTCCAGCTTGGAAAACACGGGCCAAGGAGGCTTGATCCTTCTCAGTGTAATTGAAGCAGGCATCAGATAAGGTGCGTCTTGTCACTGTGGCATTTTCTCATTTGTTTGCAGCCGTGCCTCTGGCTGAGGACAGGGAGAAACTCGGAGAATGGGCTTTTCTGAAATGCAGCTTCAGAGTGTGTCGTGTCCTTCATTGGCCCTTGTTAAAGGCCAGAGCTAGACTTGGAGCCCTTCCTGCCTGTCTGCAGTGATTGGTCCAATTCCCTCTGACTGAGTAGTGAAAATTGAGGCCTACAGTGTTTGGAGTGTGAGATAATGTACTCAGCTCTGATGGGTCTGTGCTCCCGCAGAGTAGCAGTCCACACCTTCTCCTTTTCATCTTCCCAATTCTTTGTTCTGTGTATTTGGAGCTAGGTGGATCTGTGTCTGTGTGTAATGTACCTTGAAGAGATATTACCAGAGGCAGTGAAATGTCAGCATCACAGGACGGCTGTAGCAGTAAGCAATAGGAATTATTTATATGCTTCGTTTTCTTCTTTGGTTGCCATGGAGGCTTTACCTTTCCTCAGAGGAGAAAGAAAGTGATGGCCTGAATACGCAACATGCCATGTTGTCCCTGACTGTGTTCAGGTTAGACTACAATATGATTATGGGCCTGATAGCAGTCTTGACTGGCTTCATAATGTCATGCTTTGTCATCATAGAATTGATTTCAGGGGGCTGTATCATGCATTATTGCCTTCCAATGATTACAGGTGATGATATCACAGAAATTACTATTTAAATATTTGATTTGTTTCATCATGGAAAGATTAGCACACAAACACTAGATTTGTGAGGTCATCCATAGTGTTCTATTGATCTTTGTATGAGTGTACCAAATTTACACTACACCTACCTCTAAACTTAACCCTAACCTTAACCTCAGCAACCAAAAGACTTGAGTATGGTGCCATGGATGACTATGCTGGCTGACGTTAATATGACGTGCTAAACTTACATGTACACTGTGTCTATCAGTGGCTTATCGTTTTTAATAACTTTATGATATTATATTCTGCAGTAAAATTCATTAATGTTGGTTCCTTCATATTGGTGTGCACTCTTTTCATGAAATACAATTTCATATTGCTCTACCAGGCGTGCAGTAACCTGTTCCTTTCTTCCAGTTCTGAATACCTAGCTGGTGTTGTGTTAAAACAGAAGTGGTCTGGCGCAGCTAGTAAAGCAGAACCAAAAACAAGAAACACCGGATCAGAACCTGACTGACCTTTCCGGATCCAGGGAGAGGGGAATTCCACTGAGTTTTTTAAAGTTCTGCTTAATACAGTGAATAAAGTGTGAAGAGTCATTCAGAGTGATTTGATGATTTGCTCACAGTAAAGCAGTGTACAGACTCCTTCACAGGATTCTACACAGTGCTGGTGACAGGGACCCGAGCTTGTGACGTCTAGGGTACAGAAACAGTCACTTTATTTAGTATCCAAAATGACCACTGATGTTCCGTGTCTGCTTGATCTGCGTGAGTTTGATGTGTAATCTGCAACAATACGTCTTTAAAATATACCTTTTGCCTGATAACACCCTGCATGTGCCTCTCCAGCATAAATTAATTTTAGCCCACCATGAATTTTTCATTTCCCCACCCCCCATCTAAAACCTTCTCAAAACAACATGACAGGGAGCCTGACACTCAGAAAAACAGGTAACTAACCTGTCACTGAGGTGGGAACATAATCGTATCACAGTCAATCGAAATGATACATTCTTATAGCTCTATTGACTTTTTCTTGAGACACAAACAACACAGTTGGAGCTTAAAACTACCGTCATACCTTTAATACCATAGTTTCTCTAGAACAGAGCATTTCACGTTAAACCACTTTGTTTACATCTACAACTGATGAAATTCCCCTGTCAATAAAGCCCATACTGATACACTGACATATGCTGTAATTGGCCAAAGCATTGGGATCTGAACATGTATTCTTGAAACACTGAGTGATTAGTGGGAGGGCTTAATAGCATGTTATCTTACCACCATGTTACAACTTTATGATACGCTAATACTGTGATAACAATCAACACATGATGTACTTTGCCTTCCTATATGCTTCTGTCCAACTCTGAATTAGCCTTTTCCACTACAAGGAAAGCAATGTGCTTTACTGTCAGAGTGCACCTGGCAGTCTTTCTACAAACACACACTCATTAAATCTGTGAACGAGATTTCCTTTGAATCGGAGGGGTAGAAGAGACAGACCGACAGACAGACCGACCATCAGACAGACAGGACGAACTTCATTAATGCTCCTCCATGCTTCATTTAATTTAAATGCAAATGCAGGCACATAGAGGGATGGAGAGAGTACGCTGATGATAAAAAGGACAAAGCAATGGAGAAAGAGTGCACAGCTGAGACAGGTCACAAAAAAGGACAAAGCAAGTGCATCTCTTGCTTCCACTTTGTCTTTCCCTTAATTGAATAAGCTCTCCTCTCAAGGCTGTAAAACTAGCCAAAGCTGTCAAAACTACTTGATTCAATGAGAATTCATTATGAATTAATGACCAGTTGGCGTCTGATCATGCATATTTTACAGTCTCCTACTGCTTGTCCATTAGGTACACTTTATTCATTTTTCCAGGTGATTTAATACAAGGTAATCCGCTTCCGTAAGGAAGGGGAAAGGGTAAAAACAAGAACTTCCAAAATTGATTAAAAGGTACTGTGAAAGTCTTCTAACAACCGCATAAGATCTGGTAGGTCACCAAAGCAGTCACCACGAGATAAACAACACTACAAGCATTCATCGTCAAGAGAGAGGAGAACATCAAGCTCCGCTCTGTCTTTAGATACATCCACAGGTGTATCTTTCCATCCTTCCACTGTGAGGAGACAACTCAAGACTATGGATCTGAAAGGATGTGTAGCTGTCAAGGAGCTATTTTTATTAAAAAAAGGGAAACTAAAAAATAAATTTACACAAGAGCACTGGAACTAAACAGCTGAGAACTGGAGTAAGGTTTTACGGACTGATAGGTCTAACTGGGACAACTTGGATTGTGAGAAGCAGAAAATGCCAACCAGCATCCAGGACAAACTATGGAAGTGTGGACAAAACTCTCTGCAGATTTCTTTAAAAGAATAAGAGCACGTCTCCTTTAAAGTACATATGTACAGCTGCAATAAAGGAGCAAAGTGGGAACAATAAATACTGAAGGTATTCAGTTAATACTGTAATGTATTTTTTTTTTATGTATATAGGGGTGGGTTCTGTTTAAGCTACATTTTTCGTATTTTTCATGTAGAATAAATTTTGGGTAGAACACATTTACTAGTTTCAGTGCGCCAGAAACACATTATCAGTCTCATTCAGCAAATCTCTATTCACCCTCTGTCTAGAACACTCCGTAGAGCACCTTCAGGTCAGCCCAGTGTGCTTTGACTGGTCAATAGGACCAATTTGTTCTGGTAGCATGCGTCAAGTTGGCCGATAGACAGGCAATAAGAATTGTGTTACCAGATGATGTCAGCTTAGTATATTAAAAAGGTATATTAAGCAGTTGAGGAAAGTGGTGTACTTTGGGCTTTATAACATTGTAGACAGTTTGTATGCACAAAAATCTACACAAAAAAAACTACTGTTTTTTATATTAACTGTTTAATACAAAAACTGTATTAAAAAAACCCTTTAAAACACTTGAACCCCACTTGGAACCCCATCACCCAGTACAGGTGACTGTGCCTATAAAACAAATCACTGTCAATAGTTTTATGAATGACAGGACTTAATGAAATGGTCTCCAACATAATACAGAGCCTGTGTGGCAGAATGTAATGTTCTGATAATAAATAGGTTAAGTTAGGTTTCAGAAATGCATGCATTCCTAGTTTGTGTTGCTTAATCACTGGAAATTTGGGAAACAAACTGGGAAATTTCAGGAGCACATGCAAGAAGGAAAAACACAAGTTGCGTAATATTTGGCAGTAAAGATTGCCTAAGGTGAAGAGAATGTCATCACACTGCTCTGATAAGCCTCTACTTCAGAACCGGCACGCATAGACAGGACACACATAGCAAACTCTCTGGTCTTCACACGAGGCTCTGTGATCAGCTACAACAATGAAGGTAAGGCTAATTTCATACCACAGTGTAGAGCACAGACTGCTCCAGGTTACAAAGCTGTCAACTAGCATGTTCAGTAGCACAGTCGCAGCACATCGCCTGGATCTAACTAGTCCAGTGGCATATTGCTTTTAATGCCCCTTAAGAAGTCCCAGAGTCCATGCATGTGTTTATATCTGTAGCTCTGAACTGAACTGGGTTCACACAGACATGTTTGGCATTGAATCAAAAGATGTAAACAAAAGCCACATGAAGAATACTCATACCTGATTGGGTAGAATTTATGAGGTACATCTGGTGTTCTTTTGGAGAGAGCTGCCGTAGATGTTTGTAGATGTTGTGTATATCTTATTATCATGGGTCGCTCTGTGTTTGTGCCAGTATTCAGTAATGTGGTACACTAATGCTTTTAGAAACAATGTCAGTGAAATTTTGCAAATCAGGTTTAAAATTTCTTGGTAGGTGAAAGGTGAAATCTCCTAAATGCATGTATGCCCGTATCAGTAGCCAAATTTCCATCCCAATGATCTGTGCATTTACAAAATTCTGGCAGAAAAGAAAAAAAGAGGTTCCATCCACTACCGCTACGCAAAGAAAACAAAGAGCATTGTGATCACTACCACAACAATGTCCACCTTCATGAGGCTGAGGTTGGCTTCTTATCTGAATTTCTCATTCCACCTTAAGTGGTGCCGGAAATTTAATTGCTGCACCATTTACGGTTGAACGAAAAATTCAGATAAGAAGCCAACATAAGCCTTGTTCCAACTTTCATCTGGGAAACGCACTGTGCAGAGCCATCCTTCAAACAAGCTTTGGATTAGACAATTTAGAATGTCTACAGCAGCCTTCAAAAAGCTATATACCATTATAAGACCATTGTGGTCAGTCACCAGGCTTTAAAGCAACGAAGTTACCATAAAATAACAGCATTCTGAATGAATGAATACATTTACAGTTTGCCTGTTTCATGCAATAATGCCTACTATCTGCTCAACCAGTTCCTACTGGGGATCTTGGGGATATCCTTGGTGGTCCAGTCTAAAAGCCTGATGTTCCAGCCTTTAGACTGTGCAGATATTTATAACGACAGTTTTTGGGCAAGTGGAGTGTACCTGATCTATCCTGCTGGACCAAACTCTGGTCGCTACGTATACTGTGACATGGAGACTGATGGAGCAAAATGGACCGTAAGTAGTGGCAGACTATTATTACCTAATTACTGGAATAGTAATGCAACGTTTACTGGAAATGTCGCAAGAATGTGAAAGACATTAACTCAGTCCAGTGGCCAGTGCAGAGAAGACCAATAACAGAATAATAATAAGGGCTTCACTGAAGATGGCACTGGAGCTTAAGGATTTGGAGCACCAGGTTTTGCAGAAGTACCATTGAATATCAGTAATTCATAATTGTAATCTATAATTCTTTATATTTCTTTTAAGTAGCTTCAACCTAAAGGTGATTTTTATTCTGGCAGGTGTTCCAGAGAAGAATGGATGGTACTGTGAACTTCTTCAGAGGCTGGGATCAATACAAGAACGGGTTTGGTCATGCAGCTGGAGAATACTGGCTGGGTAAAGCAAATCCAAGTTTCAGCTCTGACCTGCAGTTTTCATGTAGAAATGCCTTCTGTTTATTGAACCTTTTTTACTGGATCACAGGACTTGAAACAATCCATCTGCTCACCTTGAAGAAGAACTATGAGCTAAGGGTGGATATGGAGGACTTTGAGGGAAACAAGGTCTATGCTAAATACACATCCTTTGGCATTTCTCCAATGACTGTTAATGCAGAACTGGACGGCTACAGACTTCATGTAAACGGCTTTCAAAATGGAGGCGCGGGTAAGTTGTTAAGACTTCGGGTCATGTAGAATACGTATCCTTGACCCCTGCTTCACAACAGTGACATGACCATGCCATTATGTAATTAATAATATGATATGCTGTCATGAGCTGTCATCATAAATTTTATTTAGTTACATAACTTGGTTTTTACCCTTGTCCTACCTGATTCTGAGTCCGTACCCAGGACTGATTCTGGGCTTGTTTGTGGGAGCGACTCATAATTGCTGGCTTACATACAAATTCCATCAAACCATGGACTGATTGTGTAATTCCATACATCACATCACTGCATGCAGGTTTGCAAAACAGTAGGTTTCCACCACTCCACAGCTCACTGTAAGTGTAACCCAGACCGTCTATTTCACCACAGATCTACCAGAGATAGATTCTCTGGACCGCTCGCAGCCTTGAGAACAGTGTCTTGAGAAACGGTGTTTCAGTGTATGGGGAAAAAGCTCTAGTGTGAAAATGTCCTAAGTGTGTTGAGCTAACATTAGTGGAAACTGCTGTTACACATTGAGTTCAGTAATATAACAATGTCATGTTACCATTACCGGTAACTGTCATGACAGATTGTGTAATGTCTGATGTTGTGATGGCCCATGCCACATGAT
Source organism: Prochilodus magdalenae (assembly GCA_024036415.1). Taxonomy (NCBI): domain Eukaryota; kingdom Metazoa; phylum Chordata; class Actinopteri; order Characiformes; family Prochilodontidae; genus Prochilodus; species Prochilodus magdalenae. Next base: position 516,659 of record JAMWET010005462.1, read on the forward strand.
CATTTTTGCTGTGTACTGAGGTTTGCCGTCATGACATTATACACAAAACCCATGAATACAAACAATGGTCGCCCGACATGGTTATATTACTGAGCTGAAAATCTGTCATGGCTACTCCTGACAGCACATGACATCTTCAGTGCCTTATGTCATGGTAATGTGTGATGCTGATTAATATGAGATTAACTGTGCATCCCTAATTCACTGTATTACCCATGTGCTTTATAGGGGATTCCCTGTCTTACCACAATGGATCTCAGTTCACCACCTTTGACAAAGACCAGGATTTAAATGATGGTAACTGTGCTGTTAACTGTATGGGCGCATACTGGTACAACTCGTGCTACTTTTCCAACCCAAATGGAATCTACACATGGGGGACACATTCATTACTCGGAATGAACTGGAGGTCTTGGAAAACTTTTAACTCGTTGAAAAGCTTCTCCATGAAAATCAGACCAGTAAATCTGACCTAACTTTCAAGACATGTAAAAAAAAAACAAAAAACAAAAAAAAAATGTTCTACCAGAATGGCATACTGAGTGTTCAGTGTTACCTTAAGTGTATGATTTAGTAACTTCATGCCAATTTAAATTGACTGATACATAGTTAGGTTATAGAAGTCTATAAAAAGGGCCCTGGCCATTTATGGGGTTTTAAAAAAAACATATATATTGAATATTATATGTTCAATATATATGTTTTTTTTAAAACCCCATAAATGCCAGGGCCCTTTTTTGATAATATAATATTTATATATATGTTCAATATATATGTTTTTTTTTAAAACCCCATAAATGGCCAGGGCCCTTTTTTCATATATATATATACATATATATATATTTATACACACACACACACACACACACACACACACACACATATATACAAGACATTTCTGAAATACAATTATGCTAATGCAGAGTTTTTCCTGACTCTTGATATTTTATATTTCTCTACCACATCCAACACAAACCACAGCTTTCATTCTTGTATTAACACTGTTGCACACATGGCAGCTGGGCAAAGTACATGGGCCAAAGCGTGGCATCCCATGACACAAAGATGGACGATGGAGCTTCATTTCACAAAAAAAAAAAACAAACAAAAAAAAAAAACTGTTACATACTGAATACTTCCCTTCCACATTCTACAAGGACGTGGCTGATTTTACCACTGGAATTCTAGTACTCATTACTTTTGACAACATGTATACCAAGTTTATAAAGCTCTTCAAGAAGGTCTTGGCATGTTTCTGAAGACATTTTAGGTACCTTGTGTATTTACAATGTTCGTATTGCTGATTGCGTGACTTTACTCTTACTGTCTGGTTGATATTATACATCAATAAACTTCATAACAACAGGAAATGTGTGTTTCTTCATCTGACCCCAAAACTATTATTTCCATTTGCTACCCAAAAGAACAGAGGTTTTGTCTATTAAACTAGATGCATAGCAGCAGCTGTAGAAATGGTGTTCAGGGACCCCTGGATGGTCCAGGGATTTCTGTAACTCAACTCACAGCACCCGGGACTAAGCGAAAACGTGGACAGTCTGGGGGTCCCTGACTACTAGGTTTAGAACTACTGGACTACAGAACTGACTCAGTGTACTGTGCTTAAGCAGACAGTAGAGGGCAGTGAAGAAGTTTCTCCTACCTTTTTCCCTTCTGTATTGTCTGCACTGACGTAGGAGAGCTTCCGTCGCACATAGAACAGCATGTCGTCCTGACGTGGAGCCCACTTCTCCATAAAGTATGTAGAGAACATCCACGTCCAGAAGACAATCCTGTCATCCTTAAAACACCCTGTGGGGGGGAGAAAAAAAAAAAAAAAGTCAGTGATAAATAAAACAGCGCATGACCGGTACTCGAATAGGTGCACAATTACAAAAGACATGAACAGTAATATCGCATTGTCATTACCACATGCAATTCATAATTCAACATAGTTCAGTCCTGGCTAGAAGAGAGAGAGAGATACAGAGAGAGAGAGAGATACAGAGAGAGAGAGAGAGAGAGAGAGAGAGAGAGAGAGAGAGAGAGAGAGAGAGAGAGAGAGAGAGAGAGAGAGAGAGAGAGAGAGAGAGAGAGAGAGAGATACAGAGAGAGAGAGAGATACAGAGAGAGAGAGAGATACAGAGAGAGAGAGAGAGATACAGAGAGAGAGAGATACAGAGAGAGAGAGAGAGAGAGAGAGAGAGAGATATAAAATGAGAGAGACAGGGAGATAGAGAGCAGACAAAGCGCTCAAAGAAAGTGAGGTAACTCATAGCTGAATAATGTGCTTGTTGCTGAGCAACAGGGTTGGCGTTTGGCAGGTGTCTCAGTCCGTGGTACTATCGGCCGGGGTCGCTGAGTGCAGAGAGCACACACAGGCACTGATACAGTAGCGCATCAGTGCTCCGCTGCAGGGTCCACGCCTTACTGAGCGGCAGGGACTGCAGGGTTCGTCCCACTGCACTACAACAAGGCTGGAGTTCCAATAAGTAGCACTGCTACCCGAACGCCGTATTCTAACCTCTTATCAATCATGTTGAGCGTCCTGTTCCTGGTTAGAGCCTTGTTAGAGGGCAGGCAGCCAATGGAAGAAAGAGTAAATGATGGCTGAAGTTCCCATCAAGAAACCACATTTGGCAGCAAACAAAAGAAGAAGTGATATAAATAGATCCAAAGAGAGGTGCTGCTCTACATCACTGGAGCTCTTCGAGAGTAAAGGGATGAAGTTTGATGGTAAACTCACAACGTTCTTCTAGATAGGTAAGGAGAGATTCAAGATTCAGATTCAAGATTCAAGCGTTTATTGTCATATGCGCAGACAAACAAGCAGTTGCACTGTACAATGAAATTCTTACTCTGCACTCGCTCCAGAACTGCAGATACTAAAAAGTCTGTGCAGTTGAGAGGAGGAGAGAGTGTATTTCCTTGTTTCTTATTATAGGGAGGAACATCACCATACTTGAGTTTTGGAGCAAAGCCATAAGAACCCTTCAACGGACGGTACTATAAGGAACGCACATTTAGAATCTAAACTGGAAGCTGAAGCCCAGAACCAGCTTGTCCAGTAACCTGAACATAACCTTGTAAACAAAGTGGCTTAATGTGCTACCGAGCACCATAGAGAATATCGATGAGACAGTGAGTGGTGATAGAAGCCTGGAGTCACCATGTCTACAACACAAACAAGAACCATTTTATTTACCATGCAAAATGAGGAGTGACGCTATGTCTTCTATGAGGTTTCATATCGTCGCTGTCCAAAGAAATACAAGTATCTCCAAAATGGCAACTTTACAGGAGAGGCCAAAAACCTCATTTAACTTTAATGGAAGTCAATGGAACCTGACGTCATTCCGAACAGTTTTGGGCCACTTTGGTTGGTCCATTCATTATGAGATTCTCACTCAGTGTAAACAGCAGCTGATGTGTTCAAATAATGCATAAAAGTGAAAATGGACAAAAGTGGATACATGTTTTTCATTGGACAGCGACGATATGTAACGCTGAAAATGTAATGTTTATTTTTGGGTCTATTTTTGACCTATATGTAACCTCTCCAACATTAAAAAAACCAGAATACCTTTATCTCAAAACTAACAAACTTCAGCGTCAGCTACCAGGCAGCATACTCAGACCCATTTTTTCCCAATTATTTTTTGATGGAGTTTTTAGAGCCTTTATCCATTCAATCATTTTAATTCCACAGAATTCTTTTTTTTTCAGAAATCTACAGTTTCCCTGCAAGAGTGTGAGTAATGGACAACTCTTCATGTAAACGCCTCCGCACCCAGACTTCTGCATGGCTGCCATCACATGAGACTGAGGCGACAGTTGTATGAAGTGGAAAATCGCATGATAATACACTGAACTGAATAATCCCTGTCATGCCCTGCTTAAACAGGAACACTTGTTCACACTGAGGGCCCTAGCTGATACTGCTACTTGACTACGTTTCATGACTCCTAAAGCACATGACCATACACACAGCTTTCTGTAGACAGCTGCCTCTGGACTGAACACCTAAATAAGAGTCTATACTGAGACCCAGAGAATCTCCATAAGCATCCACCGATTGTCTACACCATGCGTCACGAAAGAGAACCTCAGGAAAGGTTCAAACTCCAGCCTCAAAGGAAGAGAACAAAACACAGAGCTCTTCACCTCAGGGATGCCTGCGCCCTAAGCCTGCCTTATCTCGTTAAAAATGACTCCCTCCCAGACTCATGGCCACATGGGTGAAAAAACAGGAAGCGATCTGAGGAAATTAGGCAAGGAACTGAAATTCTGGCTTGATGG
>JAMWET010005463.1:0-20000 GCA_024036415.1 Prochilodus magdalenae
ATTCCCAATCAGTCACATTTTGCAGGTCTGTCCATCTCTTGGAAAACAGGGAATGGGAATTGTTGTTCTTCGGTAGGTAGGAGATGATGAGGAAAAGGCCAAACCTGTTCATCAGCAGCTTCATTGATAGACACTGGTGGTCAACTTTACCTGGACTTCAACGCAAGCGCCCACATAATGTACGTGCACAAAGAAAAAAGAAGAAGAAAAGAACGTTTTGACTGGGGAGCTTACTCTGTCATCACCCAGGAGGTCTTATTATATTACATGGAGACCCCATGTAAGGTTTAAGGTGGTATGTACCTTCAGATATCCTGAAGATGGCACATAAAAACCTAGTGGGGATGTGAAGTGATGGATCCATAGATTGGGAAGGAGGTGCTACGTGGCCGGGCGGTGTCCTCGTTCCATGTGTGGAAAATGGCTCCGCGCGCAGATGTTAATGATTGGCTAAAAGGAGTGCTGAGGGTATGTGTGGCGTGGCCAAAGACCATAGAAGAATGTGACGGAAGTAGCTGAATCTGCAGGTGTATGGAAGCGTATGGTCCATCGTGTCTACACAGCAGTGGCATAACATCCCCGTCTACAGGGATTCCGCCTGCGGGATTGTGCCAGGGAAGGCTTCCAACCAAATCTGGGACCACCTGACCAAGTCTTTGTGGTTGACGAGTGTCTGACATTGATGTGTGTCACACTTCTGGGCTCTCCTGACACCACCAATCTCTCCCTAGATGCATCACTCGATGATGTCACCCCTCACTTTGGTCTAGCTCACCTGAGTGGCTGATTTGTTTTTCCACCTGCCGCTCACACCCCCAGTCACTTGCCGACGCCTGAGAGCCTATGAGCGTTCCTTCTGAGTCTCTACTCTGGCTTTGACTCCTTCTTCAACCTCCACTTTCCTCTTTTTGCCTTATCCCTTGTTCCTGGTTGCTCGTCTCTTTGGCTACGTCCTCCTCTGTTCTCCTGACGTCCTTCTTTGTCTGCGTCCTACTATATTTGAGTTGCCTGTATCATCGCTTTCTCCTCCTGTTATGGTTGGTCCGGGGAGGAAAGTCTGTGCTGTGTTGGACTACCCGGTTGGTTTAAATAAAGCTCATCTGACTTTTTAGCTCTGTAAAGTGTCGGAGCCAAGTGTCCTTGTTCCTGACATCATGGCCTATAAGCGTCCATAAACGTGTCCGGCAAGTCACAGCTGTCTTATTGGTTGGGGGGGGGCTCATTTTTTGTCCTCTGAGTTTTATTACAGATCTATAGAACTTGATATGTGATTAATAATACGGGCCTGTTAAGGTGTTATAAGAGGAGTGGACCCGGCAAGTGTAATAAGCAACTGTTACTCAGTCATGGAACAACAGAGCGGTAACATTCCTACTGATGCAGAAATCTAAAAATATTGTGAGTTTTATATTTACGTTTCCGGGAATCGGTCGAGGCCCTGGATCTGCTGATGTCGTGGCCATTGGCTAATTTTTGATCACTGTCTGTTTTTCCCCCTCGTTCGTAAGTTTTGGGCACCAGGGTTCTCGTACCGTGCGCGGTTGGGCGACAATCATGGGCGATCTTTCCATCTTCTGATCGCTACGCTCCTTACGGTGATGGTGGATAATATTCATCAGGCCGGTGGAGAATGAACGATGGAGGAGGGATGAGAAGGGGAAAAGTGGGAACGGCGGCTCAGCCATGAAAAATATCTCTGTTATTCAGGGCATATGCTTCTGCTGTTGATTGGAAAACGCTCCGAGATGATGAGCCTGCCGGTGGTGTTGAACATGGCTGTTTCTCTCCGTAGGGCCTTCCTTATTATTGCAGTTCGACTGTACGACGAACCAGCGCAGAGCCAAGCTTAACCCTTTAGCTCGGGAGGTGACCTTCCTTTCCACTCTGTGTCTCCTGGTTTGGGGGGCCGGGGTGGTTTCCCATGTTTGGCGGCGGGCTCCAGCTTGAACTGCTGCCACTCATGTGGCCATAAAGTGGTGCTGGTGTCTGGTTTGTTACTGGGCTCCAGCGAAATTTTGGCTTAATGATTCTGGTTCGAGCATGTGCTTCCATCATATTTTCCTTGTCGTAACTCATCATCTCTCGTCTTCAGAACGCTGAGGAGGTTAGAACAGGGCAGTTATATAAGTCCTACTTAGACTTGCTAGGCTACAAGGGTCCACCTTGAGAGTATGTTTGCTGTAGCGCCCCCTGAGGCATGACCTGGGCTGCAGCTTGAGTTTATTAGAGAACACCAAAGACAGAAGCCTCCCCTGATTGGTGGGTGAATTATTCTTCAACAACACATTTATTTCTTTTAGCTACCGGATCAACAAACTGTCATCCCAACCTGGGGACGGTATCCCCCTGGGTCAGGTAGTGGTGTGATCCACACACCAACCATGTTATAGCACCAATCATTACGACTGTTTGAGTAATACTACTCTGGTTGTCGTGTCAACTTGTAAGGTATTGCGACTCATGGTTTGCTCACCAAGCAGCTCCCCCTGGTTCTCTGTACCCGTCACTGCGATCTCTTTTCCGTTTTTGGATTTTGTGGTTTTTGCCTAATTCCCTATTCCGGTTGTTGTGGTTGGACTGTCTGGTTGGAGCTGATTACCGGTTCTCCCCTCTGTACATTCGCGATAGTCCTGCCGGTAAAGCTACATGAACGGCTCCCCATGTACCTTTCTTATAACTCCGTCTGCACACGTCTGGCCACGCCCCCTACGTTTCCAGCTGCTCGGCATAGCAATGACTGACTATCATTCGGTAGAGTTTTTTTTTGGGGATTCATTGAAGTTTAAAAGCTGTTATCAGAGATTTTTGCCAGGGTTTTTGAATGTTGCTAGATATAAAAGAATTATTTGGCTTGTGTCCTTTGCAAGGTTCTCCATGGTTCTTTAGTGCTTCCTTACAGTGTTTTAAAAGGTTCTTTGGTATGAGAAATGGTCCGCCAGATGGATAGAATGAAAAAATGTTATATACGGTTCTACTGTATGCACGTTCTACATTGTATAGCACCGAAATAATTAAGAATGTAAGCCTGTAACTGCAAAAGAACCCTTCTTGGTTTATGAACAGCTATGTAAAACACCTTCTTACCCTTTTAGAAACCATTTCACCTGCAAAGAACCCTGCACAGTGCACAGATGGTTCCTTTGGGTGTCTATAGTTTATTGCTACCTATTATTTAACCTGACAGTAACCGACTTGGGTTTTGAGTAGGAGCTATCTAGAACTGTTCTACCCGGTTCTCCAAGCTTGCACGGCTTGGAACAGTGGACAGGTTTCCGAGCGCTGAGCTCCATAAAGTTTTAGCGTGTGTTTTTTACTGTGTAGTTAATTCCATGTGCGTTGCCTTCAAGGCAGACCTGTGATCTTCCCCGAGAGGCTCGGTGCAGTCCGTGCGAGGCGCGGTGGAGCTCTCTGTAGGGACGGAGGAGCTGAGGAATATCTCTGTGGTGGCGGGGGTGGTAAACGCGGAGCGCTAGGCGTGGTCCCTGGTCGTTGGGTTGTGGGCTTGTAACTAACGCACGTCTGTGTCCGGGTCAGCTTCCAATCCAAGAGAGGAACAGAGAGCAGAAGAAAGAGAGAGAAAGGGAGAGAAAGAGAGAGAGGGAGAGAGAGAGAGTAGACGTGAAAAAGTGAGAGAGATGTCTAGTGAGTACGTAGTGATTTTCGTGGAGGTGAAGTTAGACAGAATTGAGGAACGTTTCAGGGTCAGAACATGTGGCTCCCTCTCTCTTTCTCTCCCTGTCCTCTCTGTCTCCTCTCTCTCTCTCTCTCTTCGGTACTCTCTCGCTTTCTCGCGCTTTTCTCTCTCTGGTCATCGTCAGCTCTCTCTCTCTCTTCCTCTCTCTCTCTTTCTCTCTGGTTTTCTGTGTCCTCCAGGTCAGGAAGAGAGTGCCTTGTGTTCTCCTTTTTTTGGTGGGGGTCTCCCGGGCGAGCTGATGATGGGATGATGAAATACAGGCAGACCCGTTTAGATGTGGCTTCACTGTCTGAGTCGGCGGCCAGAGCGATTGAGATAGAGGGAGGGAGAGAGGGAGAGAGAGACAGAGAGGGAGAGAGAGAGAGGGAGGAGAGAGGGAGGGAGAGGAGAGGAAGGGAGAGAGAGAGATGAGAGGGAGAGAGAGATAGAAGAGAGGGGAGTAGGGAGAGAGACGAGATAGGAGGGAGAGAGGAGAGAGGGAGAGTAGAGGGAGAGAGAGTGAGAGGAGAGAGAGAGAGAGAGGGAGGATGAGAGAGAGCGATGAGAGAAGAGAGAGAGAGAGAGAGGGAGGAGAGAGAGGGAGAGGAGAGCAGAGAGGAGAGATAGAGAGAGAGGGAAAAAGGAGAGGGAGGGGGGAGAGAGGGAGAGAGGGGAGAGAGAGAGAAGGGGAGAGTAGAAGAGAGAGAGAATTAAGAAGAGAGAGAGGATAGAGGAGGGAGAGAGAGAGTAGGGGAGAGGGAAGATAGACGAGGAGAGAGAGAGAGGAGGGCAGAGAGAGTGCAGCGTGCGGAGAGAGAGAGGGAGAGAGAGTGAGAGAGAGGGTGCGGAGGGGGGAAGCGAGAGGGCAGAGATAGGAGGGAGGGAGAGGAGGGGGAGACCAGGGGGTGATGGGTGGGATTCCTGCGATGGGGCTGTTGACGATCTGTCTGTGTACGGTTGAATTGGTTCTGATGTTTCTTTTTTCGTGGGCTCTTTGTTCTGAGATTCACCCTCACGGGATCAGTGGGCAGGGTGTTTTGCTAAAGGGCAAGGGCCCAAAGAGGAAATTTAGAGAGAGTGAGGGAGAGAGGGAGAGAGAGAAGAGAGAGAGGAGTATACTGTGTAGAGCCGGGGGAGGGGATGGGATGATAGAGTCAGTAAAACGATAGAGATAAGATATATTACGGTCGAAGAATGAGGTAGCACTACACGAGAGTGGGTAGAGTGTGCGAATAGATAACGGGGGAGCCGGATCTTCTCCTCGGAGCGGATACGGGCGCAAATGAAGGCATGCTGAAGGAGCACAGGCCCGTCACTGCCCTCGTGGGGGCCCCACAGTGGGCCAGTAATACCTCCTTCCCTGCACCACCTCTCCTTTCTCTAACCTCCTCACCATTGTCCTTCGTTCAGCTTGGGTTCTGTGTCTCTACACTTCTTCTTTTTTTTTCCTTCCCCCCTCTCGGTCTGCTTTTCTCCTGTGCCCTCTCTCCCTCTCTCCGCCTCTTGATTGCTAACCGTGTCTCGTCTCTACATCTAAACTTATCGTGTGTCATGCGCTTGTATGTCCCCTTTCTCACCCCTACTCTATCTACCAAGTCTCTCTTTCTCTACCAATCCCACTATCTGTACCTTTCGTTGTCAGCTGTTTCTTTCTACTAAACCTGTCTCTTTTTCTCCTCTCTCTCTCCCTTTCATTACCTGTCCCTCTCACTTCGCCTTCCAACTGCTCTTTACCTGTCTCTTCTTTCCCTCGGCTCTACTGTCCTCTCTCTTCCCTCCCTCTAACCTGTCTCTCTCTTCCCCTAAACCCCCTCGGCACTCTCCCTGTCTCTCTCTTCCCCTCTCTCTACCATGTCGTCTTATCCCCTCTCGCCGCCGCTCTCTACTACTATACATCTCTAGCCCTCGGCTTCTCTTCTCTCGTCACCGTCTCCCCCCCCTCCCCCATCTCGTCTACTTCTCTCGCTTCTCTTCCTCTGTCTCTATCCCTGCTCTCAATCCCTCATCTTTCCCCTCTCCGTCTACTTCTCTTCTCTCGGCTTCCTCTGTCCTTACAATCCCTCCTTCACCCTCTCTCTATCTTCTCCTCTCTGTCTTCTTGGTTCTTTCTGTCTCTCTGATCGCTCTCCACTCTCGTCCTCCTCCCGTCTCCCCTCTCTCCCCTTCTCTCTTCATGCCTCTACTTGATGTTAAAAACCTTGCTGTGAGGATTTGGTAGAAGCAGTGAGTGGGATAGGGTCTAATAGTTGGAATATTTGCTGTGATGCATCTCATTGAGTATTGGTGTTAGTCAAATACTGATGTTGACCTCTCTCTCTCTCCTCTCTCTCGTCTCTCTCTCGATCTCTCTCTCTCTCTCTCTCGTTCCCATCTCAAGTCTCTCTCTCTCTTTTAAGTGTAGCTGCTGGGTGACCGGATCGAATCAATAGGTGACATGTAGGTTGACCCGTGGCACATGTGTTATGGTCAGTGGGGAAGCTGACCCCGCGTGGAACTTTTTGCTTTTTTGTTGTCTTTTTCTCCTCCAGCAGGGGCCGAGGTCCCCCACTTGGACTGGGTGGGGCGGCATGACAGGCTGACCCTTAGCAAGGTCGACACAGCTACTCCAACTGAATATCTTAAAGACGTCTGGAAACCAAAACAAACCTTTTTTCCTGACAGGACAAGTCAGCACAAGCTTCGGTGGCTTTAGCAGCTCGGATTTCACTTTTACCAGTCGAATATACGATTATAATCGGGCACTTCATAAAAAAATACACAGATATTAATACGGCAGCTTACGACCACCTTTACTGGCAAAGTTACCGCAACACTGAACAACAATGAGCTGGAATTAAACCTGGCTGTGCCTACTGCATACCTGGCATACTTAAAGTGGTAAGTAACTTCAGGCTCCGCAGATGGCGCTGGGGGCACGAGGATGATGGTAGTGACGGGATCCATAGATTGGGAAGAGGTGCTATCCATGTGCTTTTCTTCCATTGTGTGGAATGCTCACAGAGGCAGATGTTAGCCGTTGGCTAAAAGGGAGGGACTTGCATGTGGGGCGTGGCCAAAGACCATTAGGTGTGAAGGAGTAGCTGAATCTGCAGGTGTATGGAAGCGTAAGTTATACGGGTCTCCCAGCAGTGGGCAGAATCCCATCTAAAAGGGATATTCCCTCGGGAATTGGTGCCAGGAAGGCATCCACCACATCTGGCCCACCTGAACCAGGGTTCTTTGATGCAAGAGTGTTCTGACACTGATGTGGCTACATCCAGAAACATCCAATAAAAGCCAAATCAGTCCCAGCATGTTATTGGTGCTCATAGAGGAACCAAAAAAGAGGTGGTGGGAGTTGCGGTGGTGTTGGGAATGAAGGAGTGACAGCAACAGGATAACACGACAACTGATGATAAATTCGACTAAATAAATGATCAATTTTAGTTGAGCTACACTACAGAAGTCTGTCCCTCTCAGTACATGGACGTTCCGGCGCCGTGTTTCGCTCACTCCAACACGCCAGACGTCTCGGTATGTGGCTTTGTTCTGAGGTTCCTAATGGAGTGTCCTGGCTGTGATAATCCATCCCATGCAGCTTGAACATCCACATCAACAGTTCCTGCAGATGGTGCGCGGGTAGGGGGAGGTGGAGGGACACCGCTTCTGGTACGTTGGGAAGCAAACCCGTTCATCTTGGTGCTGACCACGGTGCCTCCACAGCACTGGGTTCGTTGGGCGTCTCCACCAAGACTAAGCGGGACTCGTCACTGAAGATGACCCGCGATGCCATATCTGAGTCCCTCCATGACAGTCTGGTACACACCACTGCAGTCTTTGGTGACGGTGACGTGGTGTATAATGACAAGAGTCCGTGGTACGGTCTGTGTGCCATGTATTCCATGCGTGGTGTAGCGTCTGACCAATGGTGTCCACTAACGGGACGCCTCATGGAGGACACACACTAGCTCGCTGGGTGTTCTGCATCGGGGTTGTTTGGTTACACATGTGTGGCGCAAGATGTCTCACAATGGGGTTTTTCCGTCCCCCACCCCCCCCCCCCCCCCCCCCCCCCCCCCCCCCCCCCCCCAACCTACCCACCAAGTTTCTTTTCAGTCGGTTGATTCCTTCAGGGTGCAGCTATTAGAGCCCCATACGTCCATAGGGTTTAATTTTCCGTCATGTCTTTGTCTGCTTATAAACACAAATATGAAATTGCAGGTTTCTACACTTCCTCTATTTGCTCCAATGAGCGACAAGTGAAAAACCTGATTGACACAACATACAGGAGGACGTGTTTTTGAGGGTGTTGATTCCGCGGGCGCACTGCGAGGGTTGTGTGTAATTAGACACGTGGGTAAAGTAAGTGAAACATTAGGGCAGGCTGAAACAGCTCGTGAGACAGGGAGATGAATGTCCTTTGTTTTGGTAATGACACTTTGTAATTCCGGCCTCGTCGTCGGAATTGGCGTAAGCGTCGGCTGGGGCTGGCGGGAGGGTGAAGTTATGGCGTCTGGGGATTTGGGGGCTGGGGGGCTAGTAATCCACTCCGAGAGGTACAGGATGATTGCTTAGGGTCTGATGGCGCCATTCCGATGCCCGCAATGGTCGAGGATGCAGCTCCGTGATGACTGACCCTCTAGGTGAATCCGCATAATAATGTCTGATGGACGGTCTTTTGTGGGGGCGGCGCTTGACAAGTGCTGCAACCGCGGGGGTTCGTTGCGGAAGTGTGATATGACAAATGGGGTGAAGCTGTATTATATGGTGGGTCCATTTGCTCTGCTCTCGGAAGGGGCCGTGTATTCAGTGCACCTGACCACTGAAGGGGGATGGTAAAGATTTAGGGGCCTGTGGTTTATTAAGCGGTTAAAAATTATCATAAAATAGCTGTGCTTATAAGGCAATTAGATATTAAATATTTGTTTCTTACTATGGGCAGGAAAGAAAATGGCTAGGGCACTTAACATGAAGTCAGTATTGCAGGGTCTTCATGCTGTGATAGCAATCAGACGGCATAACACTTATGCGTGTTTTGCAATATGGAGTGGAAAAAATGAAGGATTAATATTATAAAAAGAACTAGGCATATGTAGTAGTGTGACTGTAGGATTATAGCACCATAGAGGAGTATGGGTCAGTACGGACTTGGTGGATTAGACGACAATAGATTAGGAGTGATGTCCGTGATGGGGCTGTGGATTAGTACACATAAGAGGAGGTAGAGGGTCAGTATGACTGTGAAGGGAAGTGAGGGTCAGTATGGCTGTGGATTAGATCACAAAGATGAGTGAGCGTCAGTGAATGACTTGTGGATTAGAGACACATAGAGGAGTGAGTGGTCAGTACGGTTGTGAAGATTAGACACATAGAGGAGTTATGGTGTCAGTACTACTGTGGATTAAGACATTCGGATAGATAGTGGGAGGGTCAGTATGACTGTGGATTAGACACATAGTAGGAGTGAGGGTCAGTAATGTGGGACTGTGGATTCAGACTAGCATAGACGGAGTAGAGAGGTGGCATGTCTGGATGTGGATTAGGTAGCAGCATAGAGGAGTGAAGGTTCAGTATGGGCTGGGTTGGATTGGAACGACATAGAGGAGTTGAGGGTCAGTATGGATGGTTGATTAGGACACATAGAGGTGTTTTGGTGCAGTAATTGTCTGGGATTAGACACACTATAGTAGGAGGTAACTGGGTCACGTACTGACTGGTGGGAATTAGACACATAGAGAGATGAAGGGTCATTATGAGCTGTGGATTAGGAGCTAGAAAAACATAGCAGAGTAGGTTGAGTGAGTGGTAGTATGGATGGGATTGGACACGATAGAGCGATGTGAGCGGTCAGTGATCGGATGTGGTATTAGACTACATAGAGAGATGTGAGGGTCAGTATGGATGTGGATTAGAGCAGCATAAGAGGTGTTTATGGTCAGTATGGATGTGGATCTAGACACATGAGGAAGGTGTGGATGTGCAGTACGACTGTGGATTAGACAGCATGATGAGGTGTGAGGGTCATTATGGCTGTGGGATTAGACTACTAGAGGAGTGAAGGGGTTCAGTATGGCTGTGGATTAGACACATAGAGGATTGTGAGGGTCAGTATGGCTGTGTAATTGGACACATAGAGGAGGGATTGTACAACATTGCTACAGGCAGCTAGCACCCCATGTAGTCGGCTGTATTTGCAGTGTGGGCTACGGTACGTGGTGAATTAGCGGTTGCTCGTAGTTTCTACGTTGATCCTGGTTTTATAAACGCGGGTGTACGTGAATGTCTGATCTGCTTATTCCTTGGGCCTGGTTAGACTCTGTGTGTAACCGGCTCCTCGCATGAAGGGGCTCGTGTGCCCAGAGCTGTCATCGATACAGATTTCTTTCGGCCGTGTGTGTTGCAATAGGTCTCCTCGTTAGCTCATGCTTAACTGGCTCTAGGCGCGCTATTACATGCTAATCTGCTAACGATTCTCGTAGCGCATTCGCTTTCGGGCTGGAGCACGTGCGCGGAGCGGCGGCTCGGAGACTAAATTGTAGTCGGCTGGTTTTCTGGAGGTTTTCTATTTCATGACACTGGCATCTGGGCAATCGCAAGTGCCGCGGCAATTAGCTTCTTCTCGACTGCCCTGTTTAGCCGGCTTCGGGGGAATTGTTTATATAAGGAAAGCAGGGTGGGGGGGGGGGGGGGGGGGGGGGTGGGTGGGGGGGGGGGGTGAGGGGGGCTCGTGGATGCAAAGCGAGGGAGCCATGGAATAGAGGAACAACGTGAGAGAGTGAGATGGTAGTATAGAGAATAGAGGCTATGTAGTATAGAGAGAGCTAGAGTGTAGATTTAGTATTTATGATATAGACGAGATGTAGTACTAGAGAGAGGAGAGTGAGAAGAGAGTAGATGTAGATAGTATGAGGGAGTAAGCGTAGAGAGAGAGTGAGATTGTAGATAGAGAGTAGAGTAGAGAGTGTTAGATGTAGATAGAGAGTGAGAGGTAGTGAGATGTAGATATGAGAGTGAGTTTATGTAGATGAGAGAGAGAGAGTAAGAGAGCGATGAGAGAGAGAGGAGAGAGATGTAGGGATAGAGGAGAGGACGAGAGAGAGTATGAGAGAGAGAGAGAGGAGAGAGAGAGAGACGACGATGAGTAGACAGTAGAGAGAGAGTATATAGATGGAGAGGAGGGGAGGAGAGATGAGGAGAGATACGAGAGAGATGTTTTCTCTGATCGTGTGGTTTCTACTAGGGCGGCGCGTCTGATTACTGAGGTTGACTGTGCTCACGACAGCTGTGGCTCATACACTACAATAGGGGGGCACACATTTGGTTCCAGGGTTATCCCCACTAACCAACGTCACTAAGACTTATACAGCCAACATCCTTACATACAGGAATACACTGACATGCTGTGTGTGGTGTGTGTGTGGTAGTGGATCCAGACCAGCTGGAAGCTGGTGGAGATGAATGCCAGGTCATCGCCCTAAAATGCGGTCCTTAACATGGCGGTGCGGCGAGTGGAGGCAGATCCTCCTAGAACAGCATGGCGGGCGTCCAAGAAGGTAACCATCAACTAACCACTTAGCACATACACACGCTATCTATCTATCTATGGCCTTATCATATCATATCTAGTCTATCTATCTATCCTATACTATCTAGTCTTATCTATCTATGCTGTCTGGTCATGGTCTGTCTGTCTGTCTTGTCTGTCTGTCTGTCTGTCGTGCATGCGCTGCGCTCTCTCTCATCTCTCTGCTCTTGCACTCTGCTTCGGCCTCTCCTCTTCTCGTCTCTATTCTATCTATCTATCTGTCTGTCTGTCTGTGCTGTCTATCTATCTATCTATCTTATCTATGCTATGCCTATCTATTCTATTTATTCTATCTATCCTGTCTATACTGTCTGTCTGTCTGTCTATTATCTAGCTATCGTATCTATCTATCTTATCTATCTATCTATCTTATCTATCTATCTGCCTAGCCTTCTCTTTCTCGTCGTCATCTCTCTCTCTCTTCTGCTCTCTTTCTCTCTCTTTGATCTATCTTATCTATCTATCTGTCATATTCTATGGGCTAGCTAGCTATTCATTCTACTCTATCTATCTATCTAATCCTATCTATCTGTCTTTCTTGTCTGTCATGTCTGTCTTATCTAGTGCTATCTATCTATCTATCTATCTATGCTATGCTATCTAGTGCTTATCTAATTCTGTTCTGTCTGTCTGTCTATCTTATCTATCTATCTATCATATCTATCTATCTAGTCAAACAAAAAAAAAAAAAAAAAAAATATTCTATCTATCTATCTATTCTGCCTGCCTGCTCTCTCTTAATCTCTCCTCTCTGCTCTATCTTCTGCTCATCATCTTTTCTTTATTCTATCCTATCTATCAAGTCACTTGACACTACACACTAGCTGTCCCTGCAGATGGCGCTGTTGCTGTACGAGGATGAAAGGTTGCTAAAAATCCCCTGTGGGGTGTGAGTGACGGGATCCATTAGATCGGGGAAGTAGAGGTAGTAGCGAGGTGAATGTCTCGTTCCATGTGTGGTAAACCGCTGGCCAGGAGGGGCAGATGTTGAATGATTGGGCTAAATGGAGTAACTGGCATGTGGGCGGTTGGTGCAAAGACGCATAGTGATTGTATAATATGAAGTAGCTGAATCTGAGGCTAGGTGTATAGAAGCGTAAAGGTCAATACGGTAGGTATTTTTCTATTAGGCGGCAGCGATTGATACAATACCCCAGCCTACATGGAATTTCATCCTCTAGGTATACTGTGCATGGCAGGAATGCGTCTTCAAGCCAAATTCTGGGACCGACCTGTACGCAACGACTTTGGTGTGAGAGTGTGCTGAACCCCTGATGTTGCTGGGAGACAAATCCTAGTAAACGCTGTCCCTGGTAGCGTCGCTCATATTCCAGTGCCTCATCTGTTTATAGGTGTTGGTGGAGGTAGGGAATGGACATGGTTCTCGTTCTTCTTCTGTTTGGTCCTACGCATGGATGGCTGAAGCAGAACCGAGCACAACAACACCGCTACAGCGTCTGTGCTAAGGAAGCCAACGCGAACGACGGTACGAAAAGGACGGCTCTCAGGATTATCCGCTGATACCGCGGACTCAGCAGCAGGCATCTGATTAGAATCAGCTTCTACGAGAGCTTGAAGATATACGAGGCTCAGGGGGCAGTTTCGACGGGGCTTGCTTATACTAATTCTCACTCAGGTCAAATGCGGATGCTACATGCTGCCGGAACGGAGCCGCCGTCTGCTCATCACGGGAGTCCAGCCTCTGGCCGGCTCAAGGACTCGTTGACTCGCCATGACCTGAGATTTGTTGGTTTCGGAAAATGGCTCATGGATGTGGGGATATATGAAGGCGGGCATACGCGCGGAGACCGGGGACCAGTAAAAGCTCATATGCAAGGCGGAGTGTGTTGGCGGGTGCCGGCAGGATTTAAAAGCCCTGGGTTTTAATTCACGATTTACATTTTAGCTAAGTTCTGGGGCTCGTGGTCAGAGACGCTATCTCGGATTCATAGTCAATGTCGCTACCGTCGCTTAACTTAATCAAACTTATAAAGCTACTTCGCCTGCGCGGCCGTCCGGACAGGATGTAAATCCTGCTCTCTGTTTCTGGGCTGAGGGGGGCTGATGGGAGTCCAGTTCTCTCTGCAGCAATTACTGTGAGCGAGAGGACGAGCTTTAATGGAGAAGGCTGCGACCAGTATTAGGACTATCCTAGACATTTCCTGAAACTAAGAAGGAGCTGTGTCCTGAGTGGGCTACCGCTAAGAACGTATCATCGGGTAATTTTCTGAATTATTGAGCATAAAATTGTCCCTATATATAGATATCGGATGATGTTGGCTGGCAGGCGAGGTGCGGGCCTACATGTGAGCTCTTCAGTTCTTCGTAATAGAACTTGCAGAATATCAGGCCGGCAAGGCGCCGTATCCAAGCATTTGTGTGTGTGTGACTAGATAGTATATATATATATATAAATATATATATGGCGATGTTATGTATAACAACGAATTCTCCATTTTCTGTTGTTTATTTACTTTTATGGGAAACCTCATTTGATCCCTAATGTAGCTGCTGCTTTTACACTGTTTGCGAAATTTAATGGAAGTACTGGAGGCGGCTAAGACGAGAAATGCGCGGGCGGGCAAAACCGGGGGTTTGGGACGGTGAGGGCAGATGTCTGGTTCTGTTATTGACTTCTATTTCAAATGAGAATGAGTTTTATGTTTGGGGCCTCTTGCCGGTACCAGCTGTTTCTATTTGGGGATGACATCAGTCTCTTCACTTCTGGACACCGCGAAGATGTAACTGCTAATATATATAATCAGTAAGAAATATATATATGTACTAATAGGTTAAGACGTTTAATCAGCATCTTCGCTGTCCAAAGAAAAATGGTATCCCCAAATAGAAAACTTTACAGGAGAGGCCAAAAACCTCATTTCATTTGAATAGAAGTCAATAGAACCAGACTTCTTCCCAAACTGTTTTGGGGCATTTCTGTTGGTCCATACTTCATTAAATTTCCACACAGTGTAAAAAGCAGCTCATGTGATCAAATGAGTCATAAAAGTAAAAATCAACAAAAATGGAGATTCTTTTATACATACATGCATATATATATTTATATATATATATATATATATACACACACACAAATGTTGGATACGGGCCTGGCTGATATTCTGAAGCTTATTACGAGAACTGAAGGCTCACATGTGGCCGCTCCGAGCCACATCATCCGTATCTATATATGGGACATTATGTCATAATTCAGAAAATTAATGAACGGTCTTAGGTAGCCCCTCAGGACACGTCCTTCAGTTTCAGGAAATGTCAGGATCTCCTAATACGGGAGTTCTCCATTAAAGCTCTTCCTCAGTAATTGCTGGAGAGCTGGACTCCCATCAGCCCATCAGCAGAACAGAGGAGGATTTACATCCGTCCGGAGGCCGGGGGAGTTTTATAGTTTGATTAAGTCGGACGGTGGACATTGACTGAATCGATAGCGTCTGAGCGAGCAGTAAAATGTAAATGTGAATAAAACCCAGGGTTTAAATCCTGCGGCACGCCCAACACACTCCGCTGAATTCAGCTTTACTGCCGGCCGGCTGCCGTTCATTTCCCACATCCATGGATTTCCGAACCAACAAATCTCAGGATGTGCGTCACGGCCGAGCCGGAGAGGCGGACTCCGTGAGGCAGACGGCGGCTCGTTCCGGCGAATGTGACCGATTGCTGTGAGAATTAGTTAAGCAGCCGCGTGAAACTGCCGCGCTCGTATCTTCAGCCTCGGTAGAAGCTGATCTAATCAGATGCTGCTGAGCCGCGTATCAGCTGATAATCCTGAGAGCCGCCTTTCGTCTCGTGTTCCGTGGCTTCCAGCACAGACGCTGTGGGGTGTGTGTGCTTGGTCTGTTCAGCATCCTGGTAGGACAAACAGAAGAAGAACGAGACCATGTCCATTCCATACCTCCACCAACACCTATAACAGCTGGGACTGGATATGGGACGTACTGGACAGGTTTCTGGATGTAGCAACATCAGTGTTCAGACACTCTCACACCAAAGTGTTGGTCAGGTGGTCCAGATTTGGTGGAAGCCTTCCCTGGCACAGTTCCGAGGAGAATTCCCTGTAGGCTGGGATTGTATCCACTGCTGGTAGACCCGTATGACCGTACGCTTCTATACACCTGCAGATTCAGCTACTTCCTTCACACTATGGTCTTTGGCCACGCCCACATGCAGTTACTCCATTTAGCCAATCATTAACATCTGCTCTGGAGCGTTTACCACACATGGAACGAGACATTCCCTGTACTACCTCTTCCCGATCTATGGATCCCGTCACTCACACCCCACAGGGGTTTATAGCCCCTTCATCCTCGTACAGCAGCGCCATCTGCAGGACAGTGTGTGTGTGTGATTTGATAGATAGATAGATAAAGAGAGAGAGAGAGATAGAGAGAGAGAGAGATAGAGAGAGAGGCAGGCAGATAGATAGATAGATAGATAGATAGATAGATAGATAGATAGATAGATAGATAGATAGACAGAGAGAGAGAGAGAGAGAGATAGACAGACAGATAGATAGATAGATAGATAGATAGATAGATAGATAGATAGACAGACAGATAGAGAGAGAGATAGGTAGATAGATAGATAGATAGATAGATAGATAGATAGATAGATAGATAGATAGATAGATAGATAGATAGATAGATAGAGAGAGAGAGAGAGAGAGAGAGAGAGAGAGAGAGAGAGAGAGAGGCAGGCAGATAGATAGATAGATAGATAGATAGATAGATAGATAGATAGATAGATAGATAGATAGACAGACAGACAGACAGATAGACAGATAGATAGATAGATAGCTCACTTAGATAGATATGATAATAGTTGTATGATAGATACCTCTGGACGCCGCCAGACAGACTGACAGATAGATAGCTCTCATAGTAGACCGAGATGAGAGGACAGCTTTTGAAGAGAGATGGAGCCTGGAGAGAGAGGAGAGTCCAGGCAGGCTGGGCAGGCAGACAGACATACTAGCACAGACAGACAGCACAGACAGTAACCAGACAGACAAGATCAGATAGATACATAGATAGATGATAGGTGTTATAGATAGCTATATAGATGGACCCATAGTAGATCTATTGTGTGTATGTCACAGTGGTTGTTTGGATCCTGTCAGACCTCTGGACGCCGCCATGCTCTGTTCTGGAGGATCTGCTCTCTCTACCGCTCGGACCGCCATCTGGATCTCTCTCTATCTTCATCTCACTCTGGCCTGGATCTCTCTCTAATCTCACTATCTCTCTCAGCTATCTACATCTCACTCTCTCTCTCTCTCTCTCTCTCCTTCTACCTCTCAGTATCTCTGTTATCTACATCTCATCTCTGGTCTACATCTCAGTCTAGTCTCTCTCTCTCTCTCTCTCTCTCTGCTCTCTCTCTATCTACATCTCTCTCTCTCTATTCTGAGCTCATCTCTGTCTCTCTATCTCTCTCAGTATCTCTACATCACACTCTCTAAGAATCTCACTCTCTCTCTCTCTCTCTAACTCATATCTCTCTCTCTCTCTCTCTCTCTCTATCTACATCTCTCTCTCTCTCTCTCTCTCTCTCTCTATCTACATCTCTCTCTCTCTCTCTCTCTCTCTCTCTCTCTCTCTCTCTCTATCTACATCTCTCTCTCTCTCTCTCTCTCTCTCTCTCTACATCTCTCTCTCTCTCTCTCTCTCTCTATCTACATCTCTCTCTCTCTCTCTCTCTCTCTCTCTCTCTCTCTCTCTCTCTCTCTCCATCTCTCTCTCTCTCTCTCTCTATCTACCTACCTATCTCTCTCTCTCTCTCTCTCTCTATCTATATCTCTCTCTCTCTCTCTCTCTATCTACATCTCTCTCTCTCTCTCTCTCTCTCTCTCTATCTACATCTCACTCTCTCTCTCTATCTACATCTCTCTATCTCTATCTACATCTCACTCTCTCTCTCTATCTACATCTCACTCTCTCCCGTTGTTCCCTTTCATGGTCCCTCGTTGCATCACGGCCCCCCACCCCCCTCTTTCCTTCTATAAACATTCCGAAGCGCTAACAGGCAGTCGAGAAGCTAATTGCGAGGCACTTGGATGGAGCGTGAAATAGAAAAATCCAGAAAACCCGCCGATACAATTTAGTCTCCGAGCGCCTCCCGCGTGCTCCAGCGACTGAATGGGCTGGATCGTTAGCGGAGGCCTGTAATAGCCGCAGAGCCAGTTAAGAAGCTAACGGGAGCCTATTGAACACACACGGCGAGAAATGCAGAGAGTGGCACCGAGCCTTCAGGAGGAGCCGGTTAACCAGAGCTAACCAGGCAAGGATAAGCAGATCAGACATCGCGCGGTAAAACAGGTCACCGTGAAACTACAGCACCGCTATTACCACGTACTGTAGCACACTGAATAACAGGACTACAGGGGTGTAGCTGCTGTAGCACTGTGTCCAATCCCTCCTCTATGCGTCTAATCCACAGTCACACTGACCCTCACTCCTCTATGTGTCTAATCCCCAGTCATACTGACCCTCACTCCTCTATGTGTCCAATCCACAGCCATACTGACCTTCACTCCTCTATGTGTCTAATCCACAGTCGTACTGACCATCACACCTCTATGTGTCTAATCCACATCCATACTGACCCTCACTCCTCTATGTGTCTAATCCACATCCATACTGACCCTCACTCCTCTATGTGTCTAATCCACATCCATACTGACCCTCACTCCTCTATGTGTCTAATCCACAGTCGTACTGACCATCACACCTCTATGTGTCTAATCCACAGTCATACTGACCCTCACTCCTCTATGTGTCTAATCCACAGTCGTACTGACCCATACTCCTCTATGTGTCTAATCCAGACATACTGACCCAAACACCTCTATGTGTCTAATCCACATCCATACTGACCCTCACTCCTCTATGTGTCTAATCCACAGACATACTGACCCTCACTCCTCTATGTGTCTAATCCACAGTCGTACTGACCCTCACTCCTCTATGTGTCTAATCCACAGTCATACTGACCCTCACTCCTCTATGTGTCTAATCCACATCCATACTGACCCTCACTCCTCTATGTGTCTAATCCACAGCCGTACTGACCCTCACTCCTCTATGTGTCTAATCCACAGCCGTACTGACCCTCACTCCTCTATGTGTCTAATCCACAGCCATACTGACCCTTACTCCTCTATGTGTCTAATCCAGACATACTGACCCAAACACCTCTATGTGTCTAATCCACATCCGTACTGACCCTCACTCCTCTATGTGTCTAATCCACAGTCACACTACTACATATGTAGTTCTATATATTAATCCTTAATTTTTTCCACTCCATTGAAACACCAAAGTGTTTGGTCTGATTGTATACAGCATTGTAATCTGACTTCAGTTTAAGTGCAGATTTTTTTCTGCCCATAGAAACAAATATTAATATCTAATTGCCTTTAATAGCACAGCATTATGACCGTAATAACCACAGGCCCCTAAATCTTTACCATCCCCCCAGTGTCAGGTGAAACACGGCCCGGAGCAGAGAAATGACCCACCATAATCAGCTTCACCCCCTTCACACCGAACGACCGGTTGCAGCACTGTCAAGCGGCCCCACAAAAGACGTCATCAGACATTATTAGGGATCACCTGAGGGTCAGTCATCACGGAGCTGCTCCTCGACCTTGGGGCATCGGAAGGCGCCATCAGACCTAAGCAATCATCCTGTCCTCTCGGAGTGGATTACTGCCCCCCAGCCCCAAATCCCCAGACGCCATCTCACCCTCCGCAGCCCAGCGACGCTTCGCCAATCCACCGGCGAATTAGTGTCATACCAACAAGGACATTCATCTCCCTGTCTCACGAGCTGTCTCAGCCTGGCCCTTAATGTTTCCATTACTTTACCCACGTGTCTAATTACCACTTAACCCTCGCAGGCGCCCCGCGGCATCAACACCCTCAAACACGTCCTCCTGTATTTTGTTCAATCAGTTCTCACTTGTCGCTCATTGGAGCAAATAGAGGAAGTGTAGAAACCTGCATTCCACATTTGTGTTTATAAGCAGACAAAGACATGACGGAAAATTAAACCCTATGGACGTATGGGGCTCTAATAGCTGCACCCTGAAGGAATCAACCGACTGAAAAGAAACTTGGTGGGTAGGTTGGACATTGTGAGACATCTTGGCCACACATGTGTAACCAAACAACCACGACTGCAGACACCCAGCGAGCAGTGGTGTCCTCCATGAGGCGTCCCGTTAGTGCAGCACCATTGGCAGACGGCTACACCACGCAGGACTACATGCACACAGACCGTTACCACGACTGTCCTTAACACCACGTCACCGTCACCAAAGACTGCAGTGGTGTCGTACCAGACTGTCATGGAGGGACTCAGAATGGCAGCGGGTCATCTTCAGTGACGAGTCCCGCTTTAGTCTTGGTGGAGACGCCCAACGAACCCGTGTGTGGAGGCACCGTGGTCAGCACCAAGATGAAGGGTTTGCTGTCACACGTCCAGAAGGCCTGGTGTCCCTCCACCTCCACCCCTACCGCACCATCTGCAGGAACTGTGTGTGGATGTTCAAGCTGCATGGGATGGATTATCACAGGACTCCATTAGGAACCTCTACAGCTCCATACCGAGACGTCTGGCGTGTTGGGTTAGCGAACACGGCGGCCCGACGCCATACTGAGAGACAGACTTCTGTATGTGTAGCTCAACCCTCTATTGATCTGTAGCTCTAAATTTATCATCAGTTGTTGATCCTGGTCATCTTCC
>JAMWET010005463.1:25000-45416 GCA_024036415.1 Prochilodus magdalenae
GTGCCAAAACTCCGAACGAGGAAAACAGACAGTGATCAAAATTAGCCACTGCCACGACATCAGCAGATCCAGGGCCTCGCCGAGTTCCCGGAACGTAAATATAAACTCACCATATTTTATATTTCTGCATCAGTAGGAATGTTACCGCTCTGGTGTTTCCATGACTGAGTAACAGTGCTTATTACACTGTGGGGTCCACCTTATAACACCTTAACCAGGCCTTATATAATCAATATCAAGTTCTATAGATCTGTAATAAACTCAGAGGACAAAAAATGAGCCCCCCCCCAACCAATAACAGCTGTGACTTGGCCTGGACACGTTTCTGGACGTAGGCCATATGTCAGGAACAAGGAACTTGGCTCGACACACAGAGCTAAAAGTCAGATGAGCTTTATTTAACAACCGGGTAGTCCAACACAGCTACAGAACCGGACCCAACATAACAGAGGGAGAAAGCGAGAGACAGGCAAACCAAATATAGTAGGAGCAGACAAAGAGAGGAGTCAGGAGAACAGAGGGCGGACGTTAGCCAAAGAGACGAGCAACCAGAACAAGGGATAAGGCAAAAGAGGAAGTGGAGGTTGAAGAAGGAGTCAAAGCCAGAGTAGAGATCTCAGAAGGAACCGCTCAGTAGTGCTCTCAGGGTCGGCAAGACTGGGTGGTGAGCGGCAGGTGGAACAAATCAGCACTCAGGTGAGCTAGACCAAAAGTGATGTGTGTGACATCATCGGGTGATGCACTATGGGAAGAGATTGGTGGTGTCAGGGAAGCCCAGAAGTGTGACACCACATCAATGTTCAGACACTCTTCAACCAAAGACTTGGTCAGGTGGTCCAGATTTGGTGGAAGCCTTCCCTGGCACAATCCCGAGGGGAATTCCCTGTAGACTGGGATGTTAGCCACTGCTGGTAGACCCGTATGACCATACGCTTCCATACACCTGCAGATTCAGCTACTTCCTTCACACTATGGTCTTTGGCCACGCCCACATACTCAGTCACTCCTTTTAGCCAATCATTAACATCTGCTCTGGAGCCATTTTCCACACATGGAACGAGACACTCCCTGCACTGTAGCACCTCTTCCCAATCTATGGATCCCATCACTCACACCCCACAGGGATTTATGGTGCCATCTTCAGGAATCTGAAGGTACTACCACCTTAAACATACATGGGGTCTCATGTAATATAATAATACCTCCTGGCTGATGAAAGATAAGCTCCCCAGTCAAACGTGTGCCGTAATTATGTGGGCTCTTTGGTTGAGGTCACAGTAAAGTTGAACCACAGTGCCTACACCGAGCTGCTTGAGGACCAGGTTTTGCCTTTTGCTCATCATCTTCCTTACCGAAAAACATACAATTCCCATCCCTGTTTTCCAAGATGACAGACCTGCAAATGTGACTGATTGGGATGATGAACGTTCAGGGTTAGGGTTAGGGTTAGGGTTAGGGTTACAGCGGTTTTTACAACCGATGTTGTCTCAAAGGCATAGGAAAGGAAATCCAGGTCCAAGCTGCCCCTTTGGATACTCTTGGAAATCTGTGGGACTACCAGGAACAACCAGTAAACCACCAGGAAGGGCATTCACCAAATCTGGCCCAACTGACCAATTCTTTGATGTTAGAGAGTCTGAACACTGATGTGGCTACATCCACAAAACTTGTCCAGTCCATGCCAAATCTCCAATGCATTGTCCAGTGAGCTGATGATGGATAAAATGAGTCCATCTATATGGTTTTAATAGGATTAACCATTTACCAATTCCAGTTTTTCTGCCAAATCTCTGACAAACCCTCAGAAATGCCCCTATAGTGTCTGATGGAATATATTGTGATATTAGCATTCAGACCTTTCAGCGGTTTAAACCACTTCTAGACCAAAGAGCTGGACCAGTACGAGCTTTTCAGAACGATCAAAGTTGTAAAGTAAAACTTTCATATCATTATTCATATAAACCCTTTGGTTTATACCAAGTGAGGCCCTTTAATGAGCATGAAACATGCTAGCTGCTAATGCTACCAATTTGTTTCTTACTACCTTAAAGTTCAGTAAAAGTTGGAACCTTTGACTGGCAGAATTAACATATTTAAATTCATGCAAATGTCACAAACAAGCTCTCCTCCTTCTCCAGTGTACCAATGCTGCTCTGATTACTCCAGCTCTATGCTGAACTGAAGTCTGGGCCAACAGTGTCAATCAGTGGCCCTCCATCAATCAGAGCGGAAGAGAGCGAGGGGCCTCTTCTGCACCAACTAAGAGCTGTTCAGAACTCTTTCAGACTGATGAAGCTGCAGAACAAACGTCCAAGCCAAATATGCGAGCCCTAAACATCCACTCCGCAACACAAACCCATGGATCGGCTCGCAAACGAGGCATTAGCCCATAAATATTTCAGGCAGAGTAACACACGGCTGTTTGCTAAATAAAACATTTCTCAGTCTGTATTATTTATTCATTATGGGGAATCTGTCCATTTACTGCTGCTTTATCAATTCATTACGGCTATTTCAAAACATATGGAACGCTTTAGACACAGGCGCTCACTCGCTGGCACAAGTCCTCCACTTTTATTCCCGGTTTCTATTGATAATTCTTAAAGAAATTAATGAAATAAAAAGCAAACAGACTCTTAAAAAAAACCCAGCTGCTGGACCTTCTAGGAAGTATAGGCAAACACATTTTCCCCCACATGAGATACATAGTCAAATGCCTAGCATATACCTAACAACCACCTGGGACAACGTAGCATAGCAACGACCTACCAACACCTTGGCAACCACCTGGAATAACATAGCAACATCCTTGAAACACAACTTTAGCAAACACGTGGGATAACACAGCAACAGCCTTGAAGCGACTTAGCAACCACCTGGGATACCACAGCATAGTGATAGCCTGGCTACACCTTGGGATATTGTAGCATAGCAAAGGCCTAGCAACACCTCAGAAACCACCTGGGATAGCATAACTACAGCCTACATAACTACAGGACCTTGGCAACCAGCTAGGATAGCATAGCAACAGCCTAGCAACACCTTAGCAGCCACCTGGGACAACATAGTAACTGGCTTGAAGCACCCTAGCAATTAACTGGGATACCATAGCAACAGCCAAGCAACATCTTAGTAATCCTCTGAGACAGCTTAGCATCACAAAGGCCTACCAACACCTTAGCAGCCACCTGGGACAACATAGTAACTGGCTTGAAGCACCCTAGCAATTAACTTGGATACCATAGCAACAGCCTAGCAACATCTTAGTAATCCTGTGAGACAGCTTAGCATCACAAAGGCCTACCAACACCTTAGCAACCACCTGGGATAACATAGCATCTGCTTTAGGGGACCTTATCAACCAACTGGAATACAAAAGCTTCAGCCTAACAACACATCAGCAACCACTTCGGATAGTGTACCATAGCACAAGCCTGGCAGCACCTTAGCAACCACCTGAGACAACATAACAATTGCCCTGAAATACCTTATCAACCAACTGGGATACCATAGCAACAGGTTATCTGGGATACACAGCATAACAATAGCCCAATAATAACTTAACAACAACTTGGGATAACGTAGCATCCGTCTTGAAACACCATGGCAACCAACTAGAATACCAAAACAAGAGCCAACTTAGCAAGCACCCGGGCAGCATAGCATATGGTCTACCAATGCTTAACAACCACCTGGGATATCATAGCAATGGTCAAGCAACACTTTAGCATGTACCTGAGATAACTGGATATAGCCAGATCTGAAGGTACAGGGTGCTCTTCAACATTGGAGAACCATGATGTCATCTGATTCATACAGTATATAATCTTCATACAGCAAAGCAACTAGCAACCCCCCATCGAGAGGCTTCAGCTGACGGAGGAACCAGGGAAACTACATCTGAAGCAGAGCAGTGTCGTACCTGTTAATGGCCGAGCTGAGCTCCTCCAGGCGGCGCGAGTCGTTGGCATTCTCCAGCTTAGACAGACTGTCCATCCTCTTCATAATGACCTCCAGCATATCACTGATCTTCCTCAGAACTCCTCTGGACTCCACACCTCCCAGCACTGAACACACAAACACAGAGTGGTCATTAAAACGCCTCCACATGAGCCTCCTCACTGGCCACTTTATTAGAAACACCTACACCGTGATACCTCTCACTGGCCACTTTATTAGAAACACCTACACCGTGATACCCCTCACTGGCCACTTTATTAGAAACACCTACACCGTGATACCCCTCACTGGCCACTTTATTAGAAACACCTACACCGTGATACCCCTCAGTGGCCACTTTATTAGAAACATCTACCCCGTGATACCCCTCGCTGGCCACTTTATTAGAAACACCTATGCTACATGCCCACTCATCAAGTTCCGTCTTTGCTGGGGGACAGAGTTAGGTCCAGTCTTTGCTGGGGGACAGAGTTAAGTTCAGTCTTTGCTGGGGGACAGAGTTAAGTCCAGTCTTTGCTGGGGGACAGAGTTAAGTCCAGTCTTTGCTGGGGGACAGAGTTAGGTCCAGTCTTTGCTGGGGGACAGAGTTAAGTCCAGTCTTTGCTGGGGGACAGAGTTAAGTCCAGTCTTTGCTGGGGGACAGAGTTAAGTCCAGTCTTTGCTGGGGGACAGAGTTAAGTCCAGTCTTTGCTGGGGGACAGAGTTAAGTCCAGTCTTTGCTGGGGGACAGAGTTAAGTCCAGTCTTTGCTGGGGGACAGAGTTAAGTCCAGTCTTTGCTGGGGGGACAGAGTTAAGTCCAGTCTTTGCTGGGGGACAGAGTTAGGTCCAGTCTTTGCTGGGGGACAGAGTTAGGTCCAGTCTTTGCTGGGGGACAGAGTTAGGTCCAGTCTTTGCTGGGGGACAGAGTTAAGTCCAGTCTTTGCTGGGGGACAGAGTTAGGTCCAGTCTTTGCTGGGGGACAGAGTTAGGTCCAGTCTTTGCTGGGGGACAGAGTTAAGTTCAGTCTTTGCTGGGGGCCAGAGTTAGGTCCAGTCTTTGCTGGGGGACAGAGTTAGGTCCAGTCTTTGCTGGGGGACAGAGTTAGGTCCAGTCTTTGCTGGGGGACAGAGTTAAGTCCAGTCTTTGCTGGGGGACAGAGTTAAGTTCAGTCTTTGCTGGGGGACAGAGTTAGGTCCAGTATTTGCTGGGGGACAGAGTTAAGTCCAGTCTTTGCTGGGGGACAGAGTTAGGTCCAGTCTTTGCTGGGGGACAGAGTTAAGGCCAGTCTTTGCTGGGGGACAGAGTTAGGTCCAGTCTTTGCTGGGGGACAGAGTTAGGTCCAGTCTTTGCTGGGGGACAGAGTTAAGTCCAGTCTTTGCTGGGGGACAGAGTTAGGTCCAGTCTTTGCTGGGGGACAGAGTTAAGTCCAGTCTTTGCTGGGGGACAGAGTTAAGTCCAGTCTTTGCTGGGGGACAGAGTTAAGTCCAGTCTTTGCTGGGGGACAGTGTTAAGTCCAGTCTTTGCTGGGGGACAGAGTTAAGTTCAGTCTTTGCTGGGGGACAGAGTTAAGTCAAGTCTTTGCTGGGGGACAGAGTTAAGTCCAGTCTTTGCTGGGGGACAGAGTTAAGTTCAGTCTTTGCTGGGGGACAGAGTTAAGTTCAGTCTTTGCTGGGGGACAGAGTTAAGTCCAGTCTTTGCTGGGGGACAGAGTTAAGTCCAGTCTTTGCTAGGGACAGTGTTAAGTCCAGTCTTTGCTGGGGGACAGAGTTAAGTCCAGTCTTTGCTGG
This sequence comes from Prochilodus magdalenae, assembly GCA_024036415.1. NCBI lineage: Eukaryota > Metazoa > Chordata > Actinopteri > Characiformes > Prochilodontidae > Prochilodus > Prochilodus magdalenae. The sequence goes on from JAMWET010005463.1 coordinate 30,728, forward strand.
GGGACAGTGTTAAGTCCAGTCTTTGCTGGGGGACAGTGTTAAGTCCAGTCTTTGCTGGGGGACAGTGTTAAGTCCAGTCTTTGCTGGGGGACAGAGTTAAGTCCAGTCTTTGCTGGGGGACAGAGTTAAGTTCAGTCTTTGCTGGGGGACAGAGTTAAGTCCAGTCTTTGCTGGGGGACAGTGTTAAGTCCAGTCTTTGCTGGGGGACAGAGTTAAGTCCAGTCTTTGCTGGGGGACAGAGTTAAGTCCAGTCTTTGCTGGGGGACAGTGTTAAGTCCAGTCTTTGCTGGGGGACAGAGTTAAGTCCAGTCTTTGCTGGGGGACAGTGTTAAGTCCAGTCTTTGCTGGGGGACAGTGTTAAGTCCAGTCTTTGCTGGGGGACAGTGTTAAGTCCAGTCTTTGCTGGGGGACAGAGTTAAGTCCAGTCTTTGCTGGGGGACAGAGTTAAGTTCAGTCTTTGCTGGGGGACAGAGTTAAGTCCAGTCTTTGCTGGGGGACAGAGTTAAGTCCAGTCTTTGCTGGGGGACAGAGTTAAGTCCAGTCTTTGCTGGGGGACAGTGTTAAGTCCAGTCTTTGCTGGGGGACAGTGTTAAGTCCAGTCTTTGCTGGGGGACAGAGTTAAGTTCAGTCTTTGCTGGGGGACAGTGTTAAGTCCAGTCTTTGCTGGGGGACAGTGTTAAGTCCAGTCTTTGCTGGGGGACAGAGTTAAGTTCAGTCTTTGCTGGGGGACAGAGTTAAGTTCAGTCTTTGCTGGGGGACAGAGTTAAGTTCAGTCTTTGCTGGGGGACAGAGTTAAGTCCAGTCTTTGCTGGGGGACAGAGTTAAGTCCAGTCTTTGCTGGGGGACAGTGTACTGAAAAACGCATGTTTGTTTCTGTTCACAAATACAGACGGACAGACACACCAACGTGTATAAACACAGCTCTGACATTTAATATCTAATAGAGATTAGCTTAGATCCTGAGCAGAAAGAGAGAGAGAGAGGAAGAAAGAGAAAGATAGAGAAAGAAAAAAGAGCGTGAGGGAGGGAGAGAGAGAGAGAGAAAGAGAGGAAGAAATAGAGAGAGAGGGAGGGAGAGAGAGAGAGAGAGAGAGAGAGAGAGAGAGAGAGAAAGAGAGGGAGAAATAGAGAGAGAGGGAGGGAGAGAGAGACAGAGGACAAATGATATTGACTTTATACTCCATCAGTAAGCTCATGGCTATTATAGTAGTCTGTAGATGAGCAGGGAGAAGATAAAAGACAGAGAGAGAAAGAGAGAAGAAAAGAAGAGAGTTAAGAGTGAGAGCGAGAGAGAGAGTGAGTGAGAGAGAGAGAGAGAGAGAGAGAGAGAGAGAGAGAGAGAGAGAAAGAGAGACAGAGACAGAGAGCGCGAGAGTAAGAGAAAGAGAGAGAGTAAGAGAGAGAGAGAGAGAGAGAGAGAGCATAATTAAAAGAAAAACAGTAACAGGGAGTTAGACAGCGAGAGCCTGGAGACACGGCAGAAACAGGAATGAGTAGAGAGGGTAGAGAGAAAGAAAAAAAACTAGAAGGAAAAAGACAGAAGAAGGTGGAGAAAAAGAGAAAAAGAAAAAGAAGAAATAAAGGAAAGAAAGAGAAAAGAAAGGAAAGAGAGAGAACAACAAAGAGGAAGAGAGAAATAGAGAGAGAGGAGAGATAGAGAGAGATCTAAAGAGAGAAGAGACGTACATGGAAAAGAGACAGTAAGAGAGAAAGAAAAGCAGAGAGAAAGCAAGAAGGACAGGGAGATGATAGAGGAGAGAAAGGAGAGAGGAGAGAACAGAGAGAAGAGACAGATGAGAGAGGAGAGAAAGGCGGAGAGAGTGAGAGAAATAGAGGAGAAAGAGAGATGAAAGGAGAGAGAGAGAAAGGAGGAGAGGAGGGAAAGGTAGAGAGAGTGAGCGAAAGAAGAGAGAGAGAAGACAGAGAGCAGACAGAGTGAGAGAAAGAGAGGAGAAAGACAGATTAGAGAGGAGGGTGAAAAGGGAGGAGAGAAGAGAAAGGCAGAGAGAGTGAGAGAAAGAGAGAAGAAAGAGATTAGAAAGGAGGGAGAGAAGGGAAGAGAGCAAGGCAGAGAGTGAGAGAAAGGGGAGAAAGAGAGATGAAAGGAGAGAGAGAGAAGGGAGGAGAGGAGAGAAAGGCAGAGAGAATGAGAGAAAGAGAGTGAGAGAGAAAAGACAGTGAGCAGAGAAAGTGAGAGAGAGAGAGAAGACAGGGAGCAGAGAGAGTGAGAGAAAGAGAAGAGAGAGAAGACAGGGAGCAGAGAGAGTGAAAGAAAGAGAAGAGAGAGAAGACAGGGAGAAGAGAGAGTGAGAGAAAGAGAAGAGAGAGAAGACAGGGAGCAGAGAGAGTGAAAGAAAGAGAAGAGAGAGAAGACAGGGAGCAGAGAGAGTGAAAGAAAGAGAAGAGAGAGAAGACGGAGAGAAGAGAGAGTGAAAAAAAGAGAAGAGAGAGAAGACGGAGAGAAGAGAGAGTGAAAGAAAGAGAAGAGAGAGAAGACGGAGAGAAGAGAGAGTGAGAGAAAGAGAGGAGAGAGAGAAGACGGAGAGCAGAGAGAGTGAGAGAAAGAGAAGAGAGAGAAGACAGGGAGCAGAGAAAGTGAAAGAAAGAGAAGAGAGAGAAGACAGGGAGAAGAGAGAGTGAGAGAAAGAGAAGAGAGAGAAGACAGGGAGCAGAGAGAGTGAAAGAAAGAGAAGAGAGAGAAGACGGAGAGAAGAGAGAGTGAAAGAAAGAGAAGAGAGAGAAGACGGAGAGAAGAGAGAGTGAAAGAAAGAGAGGAGAGAGAAGACGGAGAGAAGAGAGAGTGAGAGAAAGAGAGGAGAGAGAGAAGACGGAGAGCAGAGAGATCTCCTGAGACGAGGCGTGTGTACGGTGCTGCTCTCAGGGCAGCTGAAGGGCGTCTCTGCTCAGACCCGGTGTAATTAGGCGGAGGGGCGAGAGCTGAAACGAGGCAGTAGATTACACATGAATAGGATTACACAGCGCTCTTATCGCACAGCAGCGTGTTCAGGGACACCTTTGTTTTAACCCCTATTACTCTCAGCCTGCAGCTGAATAGGAGCGCTCCGTCACGCCTTTATCATCACACAGTGAATCATATCCGTCTTAACCCTCATTCAGCGCCAGCGTTACAGCCACGCCGAGGTGATCCCCCAACAAAGGACCACCAGAACAAGACAAAGAGGCCAGATCCAGTAACACAGAGTCCACTGGGTCCGGAACTTCATTCCTTCATACCGCACTCCTGCTATCTCATACACACACTGTACACATCAGGGCTGTGCTAATGAAAGCATGCTGTGGTTATGCTTCTACTACAAGTGTATCTAACAATCAATCAACATTCAGCTCTACAGGAGGACAGCTTATGGAAGGACAGAGGGAATAAAACGAAATTAAAAAAGGAGGTACCTGAGGAAGGGAATTCGAGGCCAAGTCGCCCGGAGCAAGCCGGGGGCAACAGTAGCAAGGAAGACTCCCGTGGAGAAGAGAGGAAAGCACGAGAGGAACCTCAGATGTTCAGTAGAAGCTCAGACCCAGTTAATAAGGGGAGTGGAGGGGGAAGAATATAACACTCAGTGGTGCCGAATTTACACCAACACCGTCCCAGCAGATACACCACCAACATCCCAGAAGACACACCAACACCATCTCAGCAGACACTCCCAGCAGACACACCAACACCATCCCAGCAGACACACCAACAACATCCCAGCAGACACACCGACACCATCCCAGCAGACGCACCAACACCATCCCAGCAGACACACCAACACCATCCCAGCAGACACACCAACAACATCCCAGCAGACACACCAACACCATCCCAGCAGACACACCAACAACATCCCAGCAGACACACCAACACCATCCCAGCAGACACACCAACACCATCCCAGCAGACACACCAACACCATCCCAGCAGACACACCGACACCATCCCAGCAGACACACCAACACCATCCCAGCAGACACACCAACACCATCCCAGCAGACACACCAACACCATCCCAGCAGACACACCGACACCATCCCAGCAGATGCACCAACACCATCCCAGCAGACGCACCAACACCATCCCAGCAGACGCACCAACACCATCCCAGCAGACGCACCAACACCATCCCAGCAGACACACCACCAACATCCCAGCAGACACACCACCAACATCCCAGCAGACACACCACCAACATCCCAGCAGACACACCAACAACATCCCAGCAGATACACCAACAACATCCCAGCAGACACACCACCAACATCCCAGCAGACACACCGACACCATCCCAGCAGACACTCCTACACCATCCCAGCAGACACTCCTACACCATCCCAGCAGACACAGCAACACCATCCCAGCAGACACACCAACACCATCCCAGCAGACACACCGACACCATCCCAGCAGACACACCGACACCATCCCAGCAGACACACCGACACCATCCCAGCAGACACACCGACACCATCCCAGCAGACACACCAACAACATCCCAGCAGACACACCGACACCATCCCAGCAGACACACCGACACCATCCCAGCAGACACACCAACACCATCCCAGCAGACACACCGACACCATCCCAGCAGACGCACCAACAACATCCCAGCAGATACACCACCAACATCCCAGCAGACACAGCAACACCACCCCAGCAGACACAGCAACACCATCCCAGCAGACACACCGACACCATCCCAGCAGACACACCGACACCATCCCAGCAGACACACCGACACCATCCCAGCAGACACACCACCGACACCATCCCAGCAGACACACCGACACCATCCCAGCAGACACACCAACACCATCCCAGCAGACACACCGACACCATCCCAGCAGACACACCAACACCATCCCAGCAGACACACCGACACCATCCCAGCAGACGCACCACCAACATCCCAGCAGACACACCGACACCATCCCAGCAGACACACCACCAACATCCCAGCAGACACACCGACACCATCCCAGCAGACACACCAACAACATCCCAGCAGACACACCGACACCATCCCAGCAGACACACCAACACCATCCCAGCAGACACACCAACACCATCCCAGCAGACACACCACCAACATCCCAGCAGACACACCGACACCATCCCAGCAGACACACCAACACCATCCCAGCAGACACACCACCAACATCCCAGCAGATACACCACCAACATCCCAGCAGACACAGCAACACCACCCCAGCAGACACAGCAACACCATCCCAGCAGACACACCAACAACATCCCAGCAGATACACCACCAACATCCCAGCAGACACAGCAACACCACCCCAGCAGACACACCGACACCATCCCAGCAGACACACCTACACCATCCCAGCAGATACACCAACAACATCCCAGCAGACACACCAACACCATCCCAGCAGATACACCGACACCATCCCAGCAGATACACCGACACCATCCCAGCAGACACACCAACACCATCCCAGCAGACACACCGACACCATCCCAGCAGACACACCACCACCATCCCAGCAGACACACCGACACCATCCCAGCAGACACACCGACACCATCCCAGCAGACGCACCAACACCATCCCAGCAGACACACCACCACCATCCCAGCAGACACACCGACACCATCCCAGCAGACACACCGACACCATCCCAGCAGACACACCACCACCATCCCAGCAGACACACCGACACCATCCCAGCAGACACACCGACACCATCCCAGCAGACACACAATACCATCCCAGCAGACACACCGACACCATCCCAGCAGACACACCAACAACATCCCAGCAGACACACCAACAACATCCCAGCAGACACACCAACAACATCCCAGCAGACACACCAACACCATCCCAGCAGACACACCAACACCATCCCAGCAGACACACAATACCATCCCAGCAGACACACCAACACCATCCCAGCAGACACACCAACACCATCCCAGCAGACACACCGACACCATCCCAGCAGACACACCGACACCATCCCAGCAGACGCACCAACACCGTCCCAGCAGACACACCACCAACATCCCAGCAGAAAAACCAACAACATCCCAGCAGACACACCAACACCATCCCAGCAGACACACCAACACCATCCCAGCAGACACACCAACACCATGCCTCCGTCTGGGGTTCTGTTTGGCTTGAATGCTTGTTACTGAATAAAACTATGACTCCCGGCTACATCAGGGAAGTAGACAACGTTAACAGCGTCACTGTTCAGCATGAATGATTCTGTCTTATCACGTATTCTAATCATTTCGGCCCAAATCATTTCAGTCGTGGAACATTTGCCACGTCCCTAAATGTCATGAAATGTCATGAGCAGAAGGTCCAATTTTAAGTCTTCACCCTCTCGGCCACAACTAAAGAAGAAGCCACGGCTAAATTAAGGATGGAAGTCCAGAGCTGTCTCCTGTCTCAGTAGTGACCCCATCCCACATAGTACGGCTTTAATAAAGCAATAATGGAGGGTTTGAATGAATGAATGACCATCACTGATGGTGCCTAGACCAACCATACCCATTCCACTGGCACACCAGATTTCTGCTTTGCCGTAGCGACACTCGGTGCCCGTACGTGTGCCGGTAGGTGATATGTAGGGTGGATGACAGCAGCGTTAGAGCAGCGCAGCAGCGGCTTTCTGGCTCGGCTCAGCTCGACATGTGAGCAAATCACAGGAGCTGTCAGCGTGATCGGCTCTCAGACCAACTCAATTACAGCTCAGAGAGAGAGAGAGAGAGAGAGAGAGGGAGGGAGAGGATTAGAAGCACTGACTGATCAGAGAGGGGGAAGAAGAAACGTGAAACAAGACGAGACGGAGAACAATCGAGACTGAGGCGCTGACTGAATAGAGTTGATTATGTGGCTTCTGACACCGTACGACTGCCACCTTTGATGCCGCGTCAAACACCACATCATCAGGCCTGGAACTCCACACGGTTCGGAGTGAGCGTGTGATGATGTCAGTGATGCTAATTGGTGCAGAATAAGCTTCCATTGGCTTCATCATCTTCGCTACTACAGTGCAGAGCTACAGAGGTAACAAGCATGTCTTAGCGTATCGCTTACATTCGGTACAGTGGGAGATAAAACACTGAGCATCTGTTCTATTAATAGATCGTCACTTTAACCCTTTCGTACGGTAGCCATGGAATCTCCATGTAGTTTTAATCTAGCTTGGATGGGAATGTGTACGACTAGCAAAGCTGAACACTAAACCTGCATGCTCTTGGTTTTGTCATTGAGCCAGCACGGCGACTTTATAAACCTGACCTTATTGTGTTTCAGGCCAATGTTATTGTGTGGTGCTGGATTGTTTGGTGAGGTCTTTTGCCAGAAGTGTCCTAGCAGTCGTTACAAAGTCATAACACAGTCTTAGCACAATCTTAATGCACTCGTAAGAGTCATTACACAGTCATTACACAGTCATTACACAGTCATTACATAATCATAAGTCAAAAGTCAGAACACAACGTTATAATTCAGTCAAAACACACTAATAACAGTCATAACGCAGCTATAATATATCTATAACACATCCTATTACAGTCAACACAATTTTAATACAGTCATAAGACAGACATTAGTCAGTTATTAAGTAGTCATTACACAATCATTAGTCAGAACACTATAATAACACAATAGCAGTCATAACACGCTCATAACACAACTACAAGAGTTATAACACAATCATAACACAGTCAATTAACAGTCATAACACAATTATAATACAGTCATAATAGTCATAACACAATCATATAGTCATAATACAATCATAATAGCCATAACACAGTCATAACACAATTTTTATACAGTCATAATACAATCATGAGAATCATAACACAGTCATAACACAATTTTAATAGTCATGACAGTCATTAGTCAGTTATTAAATAGTCATAACACAATCATAACAATCATAACACAGTCAACACAATTTTAATACAGACATAAGACAGTCATTAGTCAGTTATTAAGTAGTCATAACACAATCATAATATAGTCATAATACAATCATAACAATCATAACACAGTCAACACAATTTTAATACAGTCATAAGACAGTCATTAGTCAGTTAATAAGTAGTCATAACACAATCATAATATAGTCATAATACAATCATAACACAGTCATAACACAAATAATACAGTCATAAGAGTCATTACACAGTCATTACACAGTCATTACATAATCATAAGTCAAAAGTCAGAACACAACATTATAGTTCAGTCAAAACACACTAATAACACTCATAACGTGGCTATAATATATCTATAACACCATCCTATTACAGTCATAACACAATCTTAATACAGTCATAAGACAGACATTAGTCAGTTATTAAGTAGTCATTACACAATCATAAGTCAGAACACTAAAATAACACAATAGTAGTCATAACCCGCTCATAACACAGCTACAATAGAGCTATAACACAATTAAAGAACAGTCATAATACAGTCATAACACAATCATAATATAGTCATAATACAATCATAAAGTTCTAACACTTAAGGAATCATAAATCAGCCATAACATTCATAATACAGCTATAATAAAGCTACAGCACTGTCACAATACAGTCATAACACACTCATACAGATACATGTAATCATGGTTTCTATACAAACAATACAAAACACTTAACGCCCTAGCAACAACTTTGCAACGCCCTAGCAACTGCTTAGCAACACCCTAGCAACTACCAGGGATTTCCCGGCAACAACTTAGTAACCACCTGGGATGCCACAGCAACAGCCTAGCAACATCTTACAAATAGCTGGGAATGCCATAGCAGCTGCCTAGCAAAAACCCTAGCAACCAAGTGGGTTTCCATAGGAACAGCCTAGAAACACTTTGAAACGTAATGGGAAAACAATAGCAACTGTATACCCATGCCTTGGTAACCACTTGGAATGCCATAGTAACAGCATAGCAACCATTTTGGTGCACTACAGCAACTGCCTAGCAACACCCTAGCAACCAATAATTACACCATAGCAAAAGCCTAGCAACACCATAAAAATGACTGGGAATACAACAACAGCTGACTAGCAGCATCTTCACAACTTATAATGACACCATAGCAACAGCCTAGCAACATCATAGACATGGCTAGGAATACAATAGCAGCTGCCTAACAACAGCACAGCGATTAATAAGGACACCATAGCAACCACTTAGCAACATCTCAGCAAGCTTAAGCTCCCCAATCCCACATTTCCAGATCATCATCGCCAGCCAGGCTGTGAAATCAGGCCAAACCAAGTCCAGCGGTGTCCAGCAGTGTCCAGCAGTGGTCACCAGCCTGGGGGCAGCTCAGCCGCTCTTGTCTACACAGTCAGTGAAGCCTAATCACTGCAAACTCACAGCTGCTCACTTTCAACCGCAGTTCAGCACCAGCCTGCTTTCCTAGTGCTGCAGACTGATCTCCAGACGCTGATGAAGATGACCACGCTTCCTGACGCCCGTATGCTCTGGAGAAACACACTCCTCCATACGCCAGGCTGATTACGGAGAACGCCGGGACCCCAGGCTGAACAGGGACGTGACTGCCGGTGGGTTGTTCAGGGAACATGTTGGAGTGTTAAAGGAGATTACTGATGCTGTAGTTACTGTAGCTGGCTGTGGGGTTTGTCTTCCGGGGCTGCGCTAATAAAGACAGTGCTAACTCCAGCGTAGCTGCTGCAGAGGGAAGGAGCAGATCCAGCTGATCAAAAGCTGGCTGGTACGATTGTGCTCTCCAATCTACCGTACTGTACATCCCTGCTGACAGGCAGAGGTGGGTAGAGCAGCCAACATCAAGACTCCAGTGTTGGATGAAGCACACAAACCCATATACCTGAGTTACAGCAGAGATCTCCACGGTAAACTCCTCCTCCAGTGCCAGTGTTAGTTCCTTCCTTTAGACCTCCACTGGAGTAACAGTACTGAAGTATGTACCTTCAGATGTACTTAAGTATGGAGAGTACCAGTACTAAAGTATGTACCTTCAGATGTACTTAAGTATGGAGAGTAACAGTACTAAAGTATGTACCTTCAGATGTACTTAAGTATGGAGAGTACCAGTACTAAAGTATGGACCTCCAGATGTACTGAAGTATGGAGAGTAACAGTACTAAAGTATGTACCTTCAGATGTACTTAAGTATGGAGAGTACCAGTACTAAAGTATGTACCTCCAGATGTACTTGAGTATGGACAGTACCAGTACTAAAGTATGTACCTTCAGATGTACTTAAGTATGGAGAGTACCAGTACTAAAGTATGTACCTTCAGATGTACTTAAGTATAGAGAGTAACAGTACTAAAGTATGTACCTTCAGATGTACTTAAGTATGGAGAGTAACAGTACTAAAGTATGTACCTTCAGATGTACTTAAGTATGGAGAGTAACAGTACTAAAGTATGTACCTTCAGATGTACTTGAGTATGGAGAGTACCAGTACTAAAGTATGTACCTTCAGATGTACTTAAGTATGGAGAGGAACAGTACTAAAGTATGGACCTCCAGATGTACTTGAGTATGGAGAGTACCAGTACTAAAGTATGTACCTTCAGATGTACTGAAGTATGGAGAGTACCAGTACTAAAGTATGTACCTTCAGATGTACTTAAGTATGGAGAGGAACAGTACTAAAGTATGGACCTCCAGATGTACTTGAGTATGGAGAGTAACAGTACTAAAGTATGTACCTTCAGATGTACTGAAGTATGGAGAGTAACAGGAGCATGGTTTATTACGGCTCTAATGTCCTATTATCATTTCTGGAACAGGACTCTACATCAGCTCAGTGTAGGTGAAGAGACTCTAGTGTCTCTCAGTCCACCAGTCTTTAATAGAAGCTCATTCATTAGTCTGACACTGACGTCTATTCACATCATCATCAGCACAGAACACTGAAGGAGAACAGGTTCCATTAGCTAGAACCTAGCTCTATCCAACATGTCAGAACAAGCTTGAAACAAAGTGACCACTCTACCCTGATTGGTGGGCTCGCTTCACACTTCTTTCAGTTGGACATGTTGAGTAAACCTATTGCCATTAAGAAAGACTCATCAGAGATACAGAATTTTACATGTACATGTACTTGAGTGAATGTAAGCATTTGGTAGCCAGATTTGCTGTCAGGACAACCTTTTATCTCTGTCACAAAATGTCATGATGAACGGACCAAAAAAATTGAAATTACAAGACATTCCGAAAACTTCCAGCAGTGACTTTAAAACAGCCGTCCATCAAACTTTATTCCTACGCGTTTTTTAAAGCTAGACATTAAGTGTGTTTGATAGCACTGAACCCTCCAATCATCATCAGATTTCTGAAGTTATCTGTTTATATTGTTCAAATGGTCATGCAAATAGCAAACTCTGATTCCTCAGATCGGATTATGGCCTGGGAATCTGATTATGAAATCCAAGAGCTGGATTTTAGGTCAGTAATGGGGTTTCTCCGTTCATCCAGACTCCTTACTCTGATTTCTTTCACATTTCTAAGTCAGCACATGTGTATAAAATGGTTTAACTCAAAACTGTGAGATGGCAACCAAACCAAATACGTAACTGACCAAAAGAAATCTTCTGGATTGAATACATTCATATACACGTGTATATGTATAAATATATAAATTTATATATTCTGCTAAAGTGACTGGGTACTTTTAAATAAACGCCACTTCCAAAGCAGAAATCCAATGAGCGCCTGACTCTGATTACCCAAGTGTATGTAAACGCATTCAACGGATTACTGTCAAAATCTGATATTCTGCAGTTATTGGATTGTTGTATCTGCTGGACATTTCCACCGTCTAATCCAATTGCCTCCTAATCTTCGCTGTAAATTTGCCCTCCTTGTGTATTGTAGCCTCGCAGGCCAGATTACTATCACAGATAACTACTGCCTGATTGTCTAATGGTCTTTCTCACTCAGCGGAGATTAGGACCACCTACTTGGGTCCACTTGGCTGAAGTGCAAACCAAGCAAGCAATCAATCAAATGATTATTTTTGCATGACATGGCAACAAAACTAGGACCATGTAAAATAATAAAATGGTATAGCAAGTGTCGCTAAAAGCAAACCTTGACAGGAACCTCCCATTATTTTTTCATTCCGGTATTTTCTTTGCATGGGGCTGCAGAAGACTGGCACGCTGACTTTCCTCGGAAGAACTAGTTTTGTAAATGGAGTATAGGAGTGGGTAGAACCTTTAAAGAACCTCTACATAATGTTTACCTTCACATGACTCCATTATAGACATGGTCAGTTTGGGAACCAAGGGGCTCTTTGCTCAAGCAGATTTTCTTGGGCACCTGTTTTAAAGAGTGTCCTGCAACAGACTCACAACATTTCTCACACCTAGTCCCGCCAACCAAAAGAACCTTGGCTCTCAAACTGAGGTTTCTCAGATGCTTGGTGCTATTTAGGGAACCAGCTTGCTTTGCACCAGTTTTTACTGGAACCAAGAAACGTAAATAGGTGTTGCACAGACAAAGAGAAGGGAAAGAGAGAGAGAGGGACAGGGAGAGAGATAGAGAGATAGAGAGAGGAGAGAGAGAGAGTAAGAGGTAGAGAGAGAGAGTAAGAGATAGAGAGAGGAGAGAGAGAGAGTAAGAGGTAGAGAGAGAGAGTAAGAGATAGAGAGAGGAGAGAGAGAGTAAGAGGTAGAGAGAGAGAGTAAGAGATAGAGAGAGGAGAGAGAGAGTAAGAGGTAGAGAGAGAGAGTAAGAGATAGAGAGAGGAGAGAGAGGAGAGAGAGAGAGTAAGAGGTAGAGAGAGAGAGTAAGAGATAGAGAGAGGAGAGAGAGAGTAAGAGGTAGAGAGAGAGAGGAGTTGTATCCTCTACTTGCACTTGTTCTTTCTCTGCCACTGTGTCTGCTGTCTCTCACCTTTCCTACAGGAAGCCACTGAGCGCCACTCGTTTAGAGCCGACCCCAGTCTGACACACAGCCTCGCTCACGTGCCAGCTCTGTAAACCCCGGAGCGTTTCTGAAGCCTTCAGCAGTCCGCCACGCTCCAAACTTTTCCATTCCGCTCGTGGAAAACCGGGATTATATAAGGCAACATAAACGCCTACCTGGCACTGAGGGATCCAGCTACTGTACACACGACGCGCTGTTCTGTGCGCTACCTAAATCCATATTTCACCAGGCGTGAGGATAAATAATGCAGCGGAGCGGCTGTGTGCGAGAGCGTGGAGGAGCTCACTCAGAGGCAGTGTCAAAGTCAGTCAGGCTATTAGCCCAGCGATACGAGAAACACAGCAGGCTTGCACATTAGAGCATTCAGGAACACCCTCTAAACCCCCACCCTCCCCACCACACACACAAATACCGGGATAGAAACAACCACCCACCCCACACACACACACACACACACACACACACACACATACTGTAGGTATTACTATCTTTACAGGGTTCCCACATGCTTTGGTAAACGTGTACAACCCCAGTAATATATAAGGGGACTGTTGGATATAAGCCCCTCTGTATGGAAACCCAGTTCTGCCACTTCTGCCCAGAAAGAAAGACCATAAAGTCATAATTATGAGGCAGTAAGTCATGATTTTGAGATAGAATGTTATAATTGAGATGCTAAATCAATTATGAGCTGAAAAGTCATGATTAAGCGATAGTACAAGATAATTATGAGATAGTATGTCATAATTGAGATAGTAAGTCATTATTATGAGATAATAAGTCATAGTTCATTAAATGTTATGTCATTACTATGAGATAAAAAGTCACAATTTATGAGATCTAAGTCATTATTATGAGATAGTAAGTCAATATCATGAGATAGTAAGTCAATATTATGAGATAGTAAGTCATTATTATGAGATAGTAAGTCATTATTATGAGATAGTAAGTCATTATTATGATAGTAAGTCATAATTATGAGATAAGTCATTATTTATGAGATGCTAAGTCATTATTATGAGATAAAGTCATAATTCATGAGATAAAAAGTCATAATTCATGAGCTGCTAAGTGATTATTATGAGATAGTAAGTCAATATTATGAGATAGTAAGTCATAATTCATGAGCTGCTAAGTCATTATTATGAGATAGTAAGTCATTATTATGAGATAGTAAGTCATTATGAGATAGTAAGTCATTATTATGAGATAGTAAGTCATTATGAGATAGTAAGTCATTATTATGAAATAAGATTATGCAGATATGAGATAGTAAGTCATTATGAGATAGTAAGTCATTATATATGAAATGGTAAGTCATTATTTATAGTAAAATGGTAAGTAGTCATTATTATGAGATAGTAAGTCATTATTATGAGATAGTAAGTCATTATGAGATAGTAAGTCATTATTATGAGATAGTAAGTCATTATGAGATAGTAAGTCATTATTATGAAATGGTAAGTCATTATGAGATAGTAAGTCATTATTATGAGATAGTAAGTCATTATGAGATAGTAAGTCATTATTATGAGATAGTAAGTCATTATTATGAGATAGTAAGTCATGAGATAGTAAGTCATTATGAGATAGTAAGTCATTATTATGAAATAGATAGTAAGTCATGAAATGGTAAGTCATTATTATGAGATAGTAAGTCATTATTATGATGATAGTCAAGTCATTAATTCATTATTATGAGATAGTAAGTCATATAGATAAAGTCATATTATGAGATAGTCATTAAGTCATTATTATGAGA
>JAMWET010005464.1:0-45000 GCA_024036415.1 Prochilodus magdalenae
AAAGGTTGTGAGTAGGGGGGGTAGTAATTGTGTTTGGTGTTTTGTGGGTAATGGTAAATCTGAAGATCAGGGGACTGCAGTTCACACGCAATCCCTTGAGGCAACTTTTTTCATATCTCTCAATCCTCTCATCCCCATCCTTTCTCCCGTCTATTTTTTTTTTGTCTCTTCATTTTGCCATTTGATTGGCTAAATTTTGCGCTCACCATAGGGTTGTCCACTGTGGTTACCATCGTTATCTACTAAACCATTTGCAGGCCTTGCAGGTAAACAGCCAATAGGCAAGCAACGAATGAGACCTCTTTAAAGAATTGTGCTTCCAAGAAACACAATCATAAACGCCTTAACATTTTTTTTTCCAGTTTTATTTGTGGCTCTGAGGAGTGTGGGTTGGTGACGTCACAGTTCTCCTTTAGTCATGCTATGCTTCTATAAGTCAAAGCCCACCCCTCGGTAAGATTCTATGCTGTGATGGTTTTACAGTCGAGCCACATAATTAGGACCACCAGCTCATATCCAAAGTAACCGGCATGTGCAACACGACAGCAGCTAGATGGGCTGGGAAGGACTCAGTAACGTCCTGGTAGGTTGTTACAGGTATCTGGAGCCGTGCTGACTGCAGTGCATCCCACAGCTGCTGGAAGGTGCGTGGAGAAGGATCCATAGAGCGAACATGACTATCAAGGTACTCGTTGGAAATGTTGGAGATTTCTAGCCATATAACATGTTGCCTTGTCTTGCTGGAAAATCCCATCTGCCCCAGATAGGACAATCAGGATTTATGGATGTACATGATCTGCAAGGGTGCATTCATACCCAAATTGGATAGGAGTGTCTTCTGACTGGATGAATGTGCCCTGAGAATGCCATGAAAATGTGATTTCCTTCGTGAGCTACGCACTGCCACTGTCGAAAGTAGAAAGTGGTCATAACAATGTGACTTGGCTGTGTATGTTTTGATGCATTATGCTGAAATGGGATGACAAAACAATTTATATTAATGCTATATTAAGTGTTACAAACCTGAAGGGCAAATATTTGGATGTGAGTTAACCAAATCCACTCTATGGGAAGGCCCTTCCAGGCTGTTTGTGAAAGATACTATCCACTGGGAATAATACCCACTATGGAAAAGAGTTTTCCTAACTCATCTCAGAGCCAAAACTTCATGAACTCCTTTGCACACCGCTCGGATCTCGGTCTTCCATTTCAAATAGATCTCATTTGATCCTCACAGAACGGGCAAACTGTGCAGAATTTCCACTTTTGTAGTCCAGTTTGAGCTCAGTTTGAGCTGCTTTTGGAGATTCTGATCCTTTTAGTGTTTGCAGAAAAGTTCTATTCGCTGGAGCACAGCTGCTCCGTCATCTCGGCTGTCATCATGCCAAGCAGAGGCGGCCGTGATTTATTATTTTTTTCACAGCATGATTTTTTTTTGTTTTAGGCAAAAAGCTTTGTTATTTTTGAACAGGCACCTCATCACAAGCCGGAAGAAAATCTAAAAAAGAAGGCCCAGCACCACCCAGCACCCAACACAGCATGAAATGTGAAGGTTGTTTGATTTGCCGGTGGAACAAGGGTTCCTATGCCAGTGTCCACAGCCTGAGAACATTCCCTGGGCCACAGCCACAAGCACATCATAACTGCTTGATACAGATTGTTAAAGAATAATGGGAGCTGGAGATCCAATGTTGAACAGACAAACAGTCAAATACAACCAGAGAAAGTGGAAATAAATTGGACTTAGTGTTGACAGGCGAACGGACATTCATTGCTATAGATGTGTGTCTGTGTCAATGTTTACAGCAATGGAGCATTACAGCAGTTCTGGTGTCCATGTCTATGCCATCAGCCCTGGCTCCTACAACAGCAGCTGACCGACTGACAAAAGTCAACGTTCTCAGGACGACTGACTAATTAAAAAGTATTTTGTTAAATAAGTAGACTATGCACTGCATGATCATGGACAGTGCTGTTACTTAGACCCTCTGCATGTCATTATATCTAGCTAACTAGCTAGCGAATTTTGAAGGCTAACTTCTAGCTTAGCAAGGTAGAAGATAATAGATTCAGTTTCACATATTGTTAAAACTCAGCCACATAAACCGTGAATGCGTATCAGTCGCACAAGAAGAGCATTTACTGGTTAAGTGAGCTGTTGTAGTTCGCTCACTTCACATGCAGGTTTCACTGTTTGAGGAATGGCCTGTCCCTCAGCCAAAATGCAGACTCTATAGGTCAGTGGTTTTTGCCGGTATGGCGAGATGAGTGGTTCAAATAGGAATACAGAAACTGATCATTTGAGCACTAAAGAGATAAACTTACCAACCTTGTGTTAGTCCCCTGGTAGGAAATAGTGATTAGGGCCCATACCGAACAGTGCATCACATAAAGGAAAGTCTTGCCACTATACAACACACTGTATATGCACATATAGCTGCACCCAGAAGGAATTAGCTGACAGGGTTGAAACTTTGTGGGTAGGTTTGACATTGTGAGACATGCGATGCATATAAGCAAGGACGGCCTTATCGCTGTTCCTGACTGACCCAACAGCCACGACTGAGGATATTCAGAGAGCGATGGTACTGTCCATGAGTCATCCTGTTAGTGCCAGCACCATCGGTGGACGGCTCCATGACGTAGGACTACACTAACACAGACTTTTCCGGCGACTAAATTAATTTGACAGTTCTAATAATTTCCTGATTCTGACATGCTGTACTTCTATGATCTAAATTAGCCTCCTAGCTAATTTAGTTGTAGCTAAATCACGGCCATGCCCACTCAGTGTGCAGAATGTATGCTCCATTAGGTTTTCATCTGAGTAGTTTGTCTTCCATGCAGTGCTCTATTCTTTCGTTTAGCAATGTGAGCATCAGTCTAACCTGATTTTAGATTGTTTATGTTGGGTAACCAGCCTTAGCGTCTGGTGGGCGAAGCAAATGTACCTTTGTAAGATATAAATACATACAGGGGTTGGACAATGAAACTGAAACACCTGGTTTTAGACCACAATCATTTATTAGTATGGTGTAGGGCCTCCTTTTGCGGCCAATACAGCGTCAGTTCGTCTTGGGAATGACATGTACAAGTCCTGCACAGTGGTCAGAGGGATTTTAAGCCATTCTTCTTGCAGGATAGTGGCCAGGTCACTACGTGATGCTGGTGGAGGTTCGTCCTTCTTGGTGGTATGCTGACATTACCCTGGATACCGTGGCTCTTGATACATCACATGACTTGCTGTCTCCACAGATGCGCCAGCAGAGGGCACGTCACCAACAGTCTTTTGTCCTAGTAACATTGTTCCACCACCCGTGTTGCCATTGGCACCAAATTTTGTACTTCGAGTTACCTGCTAACTGGAAGGCCTGTTTCACACTCGGCTTTGCACTGGCTGCAATGTGCATCTAATGCAGAGACCAGGCTGAGTCCAATTTAGCCATGAGGCTAAAACACCAAGGGTTTGGGGGGTTTCAGTTTTTTGCTTCTGATATTCATGAGCTGATTATGTTAAATAAATCATAAATGTATGGGGCTGAGTATGATTGTATGGGCATGCCTAGGCTACACCTTTTGCTTCTCAGTTGTACCTCTAGTTTGTTGCTCAGTGTGGATTACTCATAGCTCTCATGCTTGTGCTGCAAATGTTCATCAGCAGTAAGCTGCTCGTGCACTTGCACTGTACTTCACCCGTCTCTCTGGAGTCTCTGTCTGTTACAGAAGTCGTGATTGGAGTGTTTCCCTGAAAAAGAAAGTATTCTGGCAGCACAAGAACTTGGTGTGGAGCCAGACCTACACAGATCTAAAGTCTGGGTCTAGTGAGCATTTGAGAAGTTAGACAGCCAGAGAGGGAGAGAGATTGCCAAGGTCATATCTGAATGGCTCAGTTGTTGTAAATGTCCTCAGTCTGCCTTCCTCTCTAATGAGAGAGGGCACAGAGATCAACATAGCCAATGTATAAATTACCGCACACATATATGCACACTGTTAAAGTTGAATAGGTGACTGTTTCATCTGGAGTGGGCCGGGCTCGGGCAAAGGCCAACCATGAACAGGGAAAGAGAAAGAGTAAGCAAAATTTGCAGTTGCTTTAATTATGGTGAATTAATGTTTGTATTAATATTTTTATAAAAGCTCTGCAGTAAGTGTGTTAGGTGGGTGCTCTCGTAGAGAGGTGGATACTTAGCTTCCATGAAGAGAAGCGCAGGGAACACGTTGTGAAGGGGTTTCAGGGCCAGTTTAATGAACAATTAGAGCACCGAGACTTCACTCGTCACAAGTTCCCAGATAACACCAGTTGGAGAACCCAGGCTACAACCTAGTACAGTTCACCACACGCACATTCTCTCCCGCGCTTTCCTCCACACTCTCCATTATTCGCTCCGGCTCTACACACTGTGCACATGCGCACTGCACCTGCCTTAAAGTGATCGTTACATATTATAACGATTATTTTGTTTTTCCAATAACAGCAGTAGCTCTACAAGTGACTAGCCTGTTTCTTATACCTGTATTTCTATATTTATTAAATACCACTTTAACATAATATCTAAGAATTAATAATATTTCAGAAAATATTAAGACCAAATAGGCCTGATAAAATAGGTCAGTAAAACTCCTGCACTGGAAACTAAAACATTGTGTAAATGATAAACATTAATACACTTGTTCCGATAAAGTTATTTTTATTTTTAAAAGAAAAAATAATAATAAAGACTACATGCCTACCTGAGCACTGACTAGCTTTTAGGCATCTAACATTGGTGTGACTAGCTTTAGCTCCTCTGATGGGCTAGCTTTCACCACTGACATGAACACCTGTTGATCTCCCTGTCTCGTTTAACAGCAACCTGGAATCCTGGTTACCTGAAGCATGTATAACGCCAAGCCCCCAAATTTAATAATCCAAATTTGCTGTTAATGTATTGCTGTTAATGTATTGCTGTTTCCTGCTGGCACTGGCTTTTGGAAGCTTGTGAGCTGTGGCAGTGACATGGCCACACCAGGATCATGGGGAGGTGCTGTAGGGGGTTATACATGGTCTAAATGTAGTTGTTTCATTTGTATATGTGTTTAATAGGGGTGTCCAATCTTATCCACAGAGGGCTGTTGTGTGTCTACAGGTTTTCACAGCTAATGAGCAGGAGCTCACCTGATTCTCCTTGTTGAATCCACTGCTCTGCCTTCAAACAACTAAAACAACTGGGTGGGGTCAGGGTGAAGCATGTGGCTAATGATGACCTCTCCTGTTGTTCAGTGCTCTGTATGTCCATTTCTGCTGGGGTGTTAATAGCAGGCCACCTTTTTCCAGAAAATAACGGCCTCCCCTGTGTCTATCTCTACTGCGATGCTACAGTATGAAATTACATATAATCAAAATCACATTAAATCTGGTCACATTTTTCCTTATTGGACTAAACTGAATTATTTTACATTATTTGCTTAACAAGTGATTAGTTTGAGGGTGGTGATAATGCAGGTGCAAACGTTTGCTCCCAAGAAGCTTGGGACAACGAAACAGACCAGCCTTAGAAAGCAAAATAGCCCAAACATAGTAAATATTACATGTAGCTCCTTAAGGTCCAGTTTCCCAGATATTGCCCAGTCATGGACTAATAAAACGTCGGTGAATGGAGAATTCCCATTGGCAGTCTGCTCAAGTCCATTACTGTACTGTATCTGTATCTAGTCATATTTGATATTTAGAGTAGGTTTGTGGTTTGGGTGAAGCTACAGGTCTATGCTAAGCATTGTGTATGTATGTATTATGTATGTATATACACTGGGGAGGGGAGGCGTGGTGTGTGCAGGGGGGAGACTCTATTTCTGTCTCTGTGTTATGAATATGTACGAGGGCAGAGTTTACACTTATGCATAATTTGCTTTAATTCAGAGTGACACCCCACCCGTGGCTGCTTCAGAGAGAGAGAGAGAGAAACAAACATCACCTCAAGCTCATTCCAGACATTAGTGATAGTGAAGCTGCCAGGCCTTTATTTAGCCCTTATTAACACACAGCAAACAAAGCGAGGCGAATAAAGGCCTGCGATTAGTATCTCTTCGTTCCGGTCACTTTCAAAGCTTAAACCAACCGGCAGCCAGTTGTTATTTGCCGTTATTAACGTAGACCCCCTTCAGCTGTTACAGTGAGTCCTAATTGAGATTAAAGGAACACTTCCCTAATACATGATACATGACTTGCTCCTTTACTCTTTTGACTTTGGTTAGCTTTTGAAACCAATAGCTCTTCCACGAAGAAAACCTCAGTTAGTTGATTGGCTTGGCTGAAAAATGGCAGTGGAGGAATACATATTCCTGTTTCCATTTTGGTTTTCTAAGTCAAACTCCAGAGAAACTATTTAAATACAGGGGTGGCTAAACTTATCCACAAAGGGCTGGTGTGGTTGCCGGTTTTCATTTCAATAAATCAGGTGCTCAGCTGCTAAGGAGGAGATTAAACGAGTAGAATCAGGTTTGCTTCAGCTTGTTTGGAATATAAACCTACAGCCATACTAGCGATCAGGGATGCAATCGAACACCCCTGCTAAAATGTGTCATGGTCCTCTAATTGTACTGCAGAGCATGGACTGGACAAGTTTCTGGATGTGGGCCACATCAATGTTCAGTCACTCTTGCTTCACAGAATTGTGCAGTTTAGGCAGATTTGGTGGATGCCTTCCTTGGAACAATTCTGAGGAGAATTTCCTGTAGACTGGGATTTTAGCCACTGCTGGTAAACCCGTATGACGCTATGCTTCCATACGCCTGCAAATTCAGCTACTTCTTCACACTATGGCCTTTGGTTCACCCAAATGCAATCAGTGCTTTTTGCCGTTAACTTCTGTTTTGCATCATATTTGCAACGAGACATTCACTGCACTGTACCATCTCTTCTCAGTCTAGGAATACCATCACAAACCCCACAGTTTATAGCCCCATCACTCTAAAAGTTAACATTCAACCTGAACCAAGCTCACAACTTGGAACTTTTTTTGTCAGTTTCTTCTTCTGGTACTTGATAAAAGATCCTCATGGTTTTTCAGTCAAACTTATTTTGAGCAACCGTGAGCGATGCAAACCACAAGCAATTTAAGAGCTTGTGATAGAGCTCCTCATGTAGAACATCCCTTCCTTCCCACCATCTGCAATCACACCACAGCAACGCTGTGACATGACGTCTTTGGCAAACAGTTACTGGTAAAAGTACCAACAAGTTCAGTTCTGTGGGATAAAAATCTTATCTGCTGAGCCGATTGCTTGAAAACCCTTTGCACAACACTTTGTGGTGTGCCAAGACAGTGACTTAAAGGCTCAAAGGCTGGCCAAGTCAGCTAATCTGAATCCAACAGAGCATTCATTTCACATGTCGATGATGGACGTGAAGGGTAAACACCCGGCGCAGAGCAGAAAATAAAAAGGCCTGGAGATTTATCTGGCAGATTGTAATATTTAATGGCCACTTTTCAGACAACTTGTTACCTGCTTAATTAACAATGTTCTACTGTCCAAATACTTTGGACCAATAAAATAATACAGTTAATACAAAATACGTTACATTGTTTCAGTATGTTCTGTCATTTTTGAACAGTAATGCTTAAGTAGATGACCACAAATGAGTGCTAGGTAGCTGTGACGTGCAGTGATGAGGAGGCAGGATGCAAGCGCAAGTCTTTAATAATAAACCAATAAGAACAAACAGAAATCAAATACACCACTAAGAACAGGGATACAAAACACCAAGCAAGCACAAAGGGAACAACTGGAAAAGGGTGGAGCTACAAACTAGGGACAGGTGAGGGGCCTGAAAAACTGCAGCGGCAGGAGGAGCTATAAACCAAAACAAACAGAAGCACATGGCACAAGACAACAAATGGCACATGGAGGTAATGAGAGAAACAGAGACAGAAACAAACAGGGCAAAGCAAGGCAGGATGTGACAATAGCAATGTCTGAACAACAAAACGGTCTTATAGTCTCAATACTTCTGGTGTTCTCTGTATCACTAATTATCTTGTACTGCACATTGTAAGTATTACGTGTTATGTATTCAAGCTTCATTTCAATTAGTCAATAAAAAGCATTCCAGCTTCTGGCTGTGAGAAGAAGATACACAAGGGTGTGAGAATATTTTGAGATTATTTCTGTATAAAGTGGATTATCCCCTTAATCCGCCGTCTCCTGAGCTCTCATTCGAATTGAGTTTTCTGCTAAGAGTTTTCCTCGCAAAGAAAATATCTCAGAACTGTTTAGTCCAGTGTTTTTCACCCCTTAGAAGCTCCAGTGCCCACAACTCACCCAGAGGAGGCCACTTTCAGAAGGAAGCGTCCCAGCGGGGACATTTAGGACATGGCTGGAGAAGTATCTCCAAAAAACATTCTTTGTCTGCATTTTTCCCAAAGCCAAAGGCACAGCAGGGCTCCCATGAGGCATGGCTGCCTAAGAGGTTTGTGTCTTATCAACGAGACCTGAGCTTCTGTCTCCATGCTCCTACAGCCATTCATGGCCTGGAGTTCGATATGTGTGATGATAGCTTAGTAATTCTTCACTGTTTAGCGGTCATGATAGCCAATCCTGGACATCTATTTAGTCAGATGTATAGAACTGGACAGTCAACACTGCTACTGCAGATGCACTCTGGCATTCAAAACAATATGCTAATTGCAGCCTCAAAAAATAAAAGTTCCTGCCTGTTTTCGGTGGGAATGAACAGCTCTGAGATAGACTTTAATTAGTATAGAAGAGGGGGCTACAACTAAATCGCCAGTCACCAACCCGTCCCCGGGAGATCCACTTTCCTGCACAGATTAGTTCCAACCTGCAGCTAAAATGCTGACCTAACAATCTGGGCTAGCCAATGAATTCTGAGGAAGTTTATCTGATCTAGCCAAAGGAATTCTGAAGAAGTTAATTAGCTGGGGCAAGTGTAGTAGATTATGGTTGTAGATATATGGCCTAGAACTTTACTTTCCACTTGTAAAAGGTCCACACTTGCATTGTGCTGAAAACAGTCTATAGCTCTATTGATCATGCATGCAGTATGGTGAGATCAAATGATGGGTTTTAAGACTATATGTCTCCTCCAACATGCTTATTCTGAAATCTGATTTGTTTTTAAAGGTTTTACCTGATGGCATGTCTTTCAAATGCCTGCCCATAAAGCATAAAACTTTCTTCTGGTTTGTTAAGTCGTAATAAACTTTAAAAAAATTTAAAAAAATAAAAAGTATACTTCTAATGAGCGTTATCATATACATCAGTTCTAGCACAAATTATTTTAATTTGATGGTTTTAAAACATCTGCTTCAGACATGTGTTCAAAATGTTCTAGATTCCATACTGTTAGTAGCGTGTTGCTGTACTGAAGTGCTTCCATTCTTCACTACATTTCAAAGTCTAATGTCTCACTGTTTACTCCACTACATTATGGCCAAATCTGTCCGTCCTTTTTGTTTATATGAGCATAAAAATGTAACGTCCCAACGATGATAAAAATGTGTGAAGCAAGCCAACCAATCAGAGGACAGTCACTTTGTTTTGAGTTTGGTTCTAGCTAATTGAACCAATTGTCCCTCAGTGTTTTGTGCTTATGATCATTTGAATAGACGTCAGTGGCAGACTAATTATTGAGCCTCTATTAAAGACTGGTGGACCGAGAGACACTAGAGTCTCTTCACCTACGCTGAGTTAAGAGTCTTGTTCCAGTAATGATCAAAGGACATTAGAGCCGTAATAAATCATGCTACTCTTACTCTCCATACTTAAGTACATTTGAAGGTAAATACTTTAGTACTGTGACTCCAGTGGAGGTCTAAAGGGAGGAACTTCTAATGACACTGGAGGAACATTTTACCTTGGGTATCTACTTTAACTAAGAACATGGTTTGTGTACTTCATCCACCACTGGGCCTTTTAATGAATGATTTTGAAAATGTTTTTTGTATTACCAAAAGGATCATTTCTTAAAAATATATATTATATAGAACCCTTTTTTGTTATGGCGGGGAGCCATCTGGATTAAATATGATCATACCTTTTATTTAGATTTTAAGATTGACTTCATACCTAGGTCACTGAAAAAGCTTTTAAACCTGAAGAGCTTTAGGTTAACCAGTTAAGTTCCTCCAAGAACCTAAGAAAATAAGGAATGGCTGTACACCCACATCATGGACTGAGCCTGCTTGCAAAACTGCTTGATTAATCGGTGGTGTACGATAATAGAAATTCAGAATGAATCCCAAATGACTCCCCACCGGACATAGAGTGCAGTGCTTGAGTCTATAAGGCAACACATGCAATGTGATACATAAGATTTAGGGAGTCATTGGAGATTCAGTCTCAGATAGCGGCTGCGAAGTGCAATAACTGCCACTGGGAGATAATTGGGTAGAAATCCAAAAGCTCGGTCAGTGCAGACAGAGCCGCAGAGCTAATGTTCTTGCTGCTATCAGCAGAGATCATGCTGAGGCCTGATCTGCACCTTTTTGAGTTTGCCCTTCTGTCTTTTAATCATTAAAGTGGGATTTGGTGAGAGGAGGGTGGTGTAGTTCCTTCGTCTTCCTGCTTACTTGTCCCGGCTGTTCTGCTCTGGATCCAGTAACAGCAAACAAAAGCCAAGGAGAGCTCCAGCTAAAAGATATATTGCAGAAAGAGCAGGCACCCAGAGTCCTGCGGCTGCTTTCATTAAAGGATCTACTGCAGCTGTCTCTCTAAATGCAGCACTGAGCAAAACAAAAAAATGGCCAAAGCTGTGAAGCTGTGGTTTAAAATGAGGCATATATGTGACATGAAAGCATGTTTGGCTATACTAAGGAAATGTCATAAGTTAATTACTTTATAGTGCACTAATATGTGAAAATGGTTTCTATCATTTTTTTCCAAGTTATGGAAGTTGCATTTTTGAAGCTGCTTGTGGCAAAGCATTTTCTTCTCCCAGTACAAGTAAGTAATTCACAGTTGACCTCTAGGACCTCTAGGAGTTGAGACACATTGACATATAGGGGACTATATAAATGAATAAATTGTGCTGTGTTATTACATTAGAGCTATATAATCTCTTCTCTTCCTCTTCTTCTGGTCAGGGGATATTTTTGTCCACTAGTCCCACAGTTTTCAAGATATTGCCATGGTTCCAATTCCGGATTGTCTGGCTTTTTCATCCGATGTATGGTCTTGGAACAGGAACACCATTTAGTCCTCCTTAAAATTCCTACTTGCTTCCCCCTATAGTCCTAAATGAATGGGCTCTATTCCAGACTAAATACTGATCCATCTTCTCTATGGAAAAGACTAATTCATTTTTAAGTAAACAACCCTAACATCAAAGCAGCAGCCTACCAACACCTTAGCAACCACCTGGGGGATACTATAGCAACTGCCTAGTAACACCCTAGCAACCTGCTTGGATAGCCTACCAACCATCTAGCAACCAACTAGGATAGCATAGCAACTGCCCAGCAACACCCTAGCAACCTCCTGTGATACCATAGCAACCACCAAGCAAGAAGCATTAGTTGCATAATCTTTTTTTTTTTTAGGAAATGCACTTTTCTAGTTATAAGTTATTATTCTTTTATATAAGTTTTGTCCAAACACTTTTTGAAGGTGTGGTAGCAATGAAGATTGATGTTAACATGACATCTGCATGCCATCAATCAAAATGTAGCTTACTCACGGTGCAATAAGCATGACTGATATTTATCACATTAATAAACATGCATTTTCCTATGAATAATTAATATTGGATTAACTTTAACATTTGAATCTAATTGATATGCAAAAAGAAAATCCTCTGAGAAATCAGTGATAATTGTTTATAGTTGCAAAGACAATAATGCAGCAGCACGCCTGAGGAACGATGACGATGACAAACACTAACGAAGCATATCTTCTTATTCAGCTGTGAGGTATTTAAGGGCATACCCTTAAAGCAAAGCCATGATATATCCATAACCCAAATGAATTGCCGCACAAAGATAAACTAATAAACAAATAACATGATAAACTTTTTGCCCAACAACCAAACAACTTAGAATAGGATATGATTTAGCTTGATATTCAGTCAGAAGATGTTGACTTGTTAATTTAATCTCTTCGTAACCCCCCTATTGTTAAATATAGCTGTATTATTAAATCTAATCCCCTGTGAGACTCTGTCAGTGCAAAGGAAAATATCAGCGAAAAAGACTACATTAGCAATCAGTCTGGCTCAAGGCCTTTTAAAACTTTACACCATCTGAAGGCCGGCTGTGAGGACACTGTGGCCTCGAGCAAAGAAATCAAACTGCAATCCTGAAGGCACCACAGCTTTATAACATCATAAGAAAGTGGGAGAAAAAGCTTCATCCCTAAGTCTGTACTAACTTAATATTATTGTATTACCTGAATCCCGTTTAGATATACAGATTTCACTCTTTAGCTTTTGTGTTTATGCTGTATATCATCGCTGTCCAAAGAAAAACAAGTATCTCAAATGTCAACGTTGCAGGAGAGGCCAAACCACTGGTTCATTTTAATGTTATTCAATAACACAGCAGCTGTTGTGTTCAAAAGATGCATTAAGTAAAAAACAACAAAAATGGAGATACATATTTTACATTGGACAGTGACGATGTACAACCCCTATATATACAACTTGCAGAGCAGCTAGAATTCTACATCAGACAAGAATAGTACAACATTCCTCTCCCAAAACTCCAGCAGTTGGTCTCCTCACTTCCCAGAAGTTTACAGACTGAGAGGGGATGCTACACAATAGTAAGGCGTTACATTGTCCCAACTTTTTTGAGGTGCAGTGCTGCCATCCAGTTCCAAATGAGTTAATAGTTTCCCTGAATTTAACATCTGACATGTGTTTTATTGTAAATACATAAATATAATATATGCTATAGTGGATAAAATATTTGGAACTGGGCTTCTAGAACTCTATTCCTGCTCTGTTGTCATGAAGACACTTTTAAAACAACTTAGTGTGTAAATCTCAATATAGATGTAATTAAAACACAGATAATAGAGATATTAAGTGATATCATATAACAACAGTAGTCCATAAGCAATGTAAAGAAAGATAGCCATTTTACAAAGGGGGATGAATTTGCCGTTTACCCTTTCCATCACCTCAAATCGATCGTTGTCTCCTAGCCTCATTAGTTTCATGATAGTTTCCTCACCTACACTGATATTTGGCTTGTTTTCGTTCTGGCTTCTGTTTAGAGTTAATGGAGATAAGCCAGCTATTTTTTGTCACCTTTTCGACCCCATCTGAGGAATTACCGCTTTTATGACCTGTACAAAAACCCTAGCTATTTCTGCTATTGCTGGGGTTGATGTGGTTTCAAGAGAGAGGAACATCTGGGCCTTGAAGGCCTTCAGACACAGCCTAATGATTTCTGGAAGCTAAGAAAAAGAAGGTCTGCACTTTCTGGTTCATTTTTATTCAGTTGTATTAAGTGTCACCGGGGAAAAACACAAATGACAAAATACTTTTTTGGGTATTTCATTCTGATACATCCCTTTCTAGGGATTTTATGAGATGTTGTATAGAAAATGTATGTTAAATGATCAGCAATGAAAATAAAGAGCAGCAATACGTCACTCGTCACTGGCCACTTACAATTAGCCTCAAAAGCAACACTTATGCCACAGCAGTATAACTGAAACATGGAAATTCACCCCATCCTGCTGTAGTTCTTCTAAGTTGTGTTTCTTTAAAGCAAAATAAGCATCCACCTTAACTACCACAACAAATAAACTATGCTGGCCAATGCTTTTGCATACTTACCTTATGTTTTACAAGGATGTCACAATGGATGCACAAAAATGTATTGCCAATGGCAAACACCAAAACATCTCCTGCTTCAGCCTTGCTTCTCTGTTCCTGCTCCAAGTCCCACCCTTTCCTCTTTCAGCGTGCCAGCAGGTTAGACAGAGACTCTTAAAGGTACAGCCACACCCTAGGTATTTGTACGTAGTTCACCACCCGGCTACATAAGCTTGCATTTGAACTCTGCAAGCATGACACCACTATTGTTGTTCCATTGTTAAGTATATGCTGTAGGCATAGTGACATTCTTCAACCATCAAGTGGAGAACTGATCAATCCAGAGTAGTTTCTAGGTAGATCAGTGGTCTTCAACCGTAGTCCTGAAGAGCTACTTCCCTGCAGAGTTTAATTCCATCCTGCATCCAGTAAACTGCCCCATCCCTTACTTAGCTCTAATAGAGTGTATGCATTGACGTCACGTTCCTGTGGGAATTTGTCCCCCCTCATTTGGACAGAGTGGCAAACATTCTGCCACATGAATGTTCTGCCACAAAGCTGTGTTTATTAATGGAAAGGGTGAAACCGGGAGCACAACAAACGATTATCTGCTTAAATCAAGGGCAGATGGACTGAGAGGTAAAATATAAAGTCTTGTGGTTTCTGTGATCTTTAATATTTCTTCCAAATCTATAAAGGGATGTGATCTGTTGGCTTTCCTTTTCCTTAGCTTTCTGCAGCCAGTAAAAACGCTTGGAAATCTTATCGAATCTCTTTGTACAGTAAATCCCACAACAGTTGTATTAGAGGGGGGTAGTAACTAGTTACATTTACTCAAGTACATGTACTTAAGTACAGCTCTGGAAAAATTGAAGAGACCACCTTAAAAAGATCAGTTGCTCCAGTTTTACAGTTTCTGGGTTTATGTTTAACCAAATCGAGCAGTTCTGTTTTATTCTATACTCTACTGAAAACATGTCTCCCAAACTCCAGATCAGATATTGTATTAGATCTGTTCATTTAGAAAATCACTAATGAGCCTCCAGAAGCCTGTTTTTAGAACCATGCCCGCTGTGCATTTCACCCCAGCCACCGCTCGCCAGTCTTTCTGTAGGTCACTTGAGGTCATCTTATGGTGGTTAAGTGACATTGGACTGAGGTGCCGTCGAGAGTGATTTCTTTCTCTGCCAGTCTGTAGCTGTGTTGTCCTGTGTGTTTGCTGCTTGACCTTGTTCTTATAAACCAGATGCTCACTGTATCAGCCAGTAAAGCTAGAACCCAACCTTCTGTCCCTCACTAAGAACCTGCTGTACATGTGGAGATGCTGATTAAAAAAAAGAAACTGGAGTGCTCTCTTATTTTTTTTCCAGAGCTGTAAAATATTGATGGATTTGTACTCAAAACTGATTAATGTCATACAAGCTTTGGTTGGTATTGTGGAAGATGCAGGATTTACTAAAAAAGTTCCACTGCAGTTAAATGCATTATATGCTCAGCACTAAAGCAGTTTTTTGACTACTATTGATTTTAATACTTTTGTAATTTTACTCAAGTTGTCGCAAGCTTTATATAACGCCACTTATGCTTTTACTTGTGCAGGTATTATACCCAAGTAGCAGTTAGTTTAATCCTTATTGATTTTTTTTTTTTTTTTTGCTGCATTACATTAACCCTGCCACTCTGCTAGTCTTTCTGCCACTGAATGGGAGTAACCACAGTGACTCCTGCCAATTGTAACATCACCCACATACCCTCTATATGTCTGATACAGCCAATCAGGGATTTGGGAAGAGGTTGGTAAGCTGGAGCAGGCGTTGCAAATTGTGTTTGGAAATAGGCTTTGCAAGAAGGCAGCTCTCCAGGACAGGGGCTGCCACTGAGGTAGATATAACTTAGAGAGTTTCTATTTTCTTCTATTTGCTAGGGCTTCTATTTATAATGGCTGGAGAGAATCTCTAATGATACATAATTCAAATTT
Source organism: Prochilodus magdalenae (assembly GCA_024036415.1). NCBI lineage: Eukaryota > Metazoa > Chordata > Actinopteri > Characiformes > Prochilodontidae > Prochilodus > Prochilodus magdalenae. The sequence goes on from JAMWET010005464.1 coordinate 15,738, forward strand.
AAAAGAGGACTCCAACTTGCTGTCTGATATTAAGAGAAGGACATTGTTTTAGACTGTGAATATTAGCACCCCACTTACACAGTGAGTTCTAAGCCATAGTAAAAAAGCAACTATTAAAAAAATTACTTTTCAGTGTAAAATTTGCTCCAAAGTAAAATGTATTTGTTTAGTCTTGATCAGTCAAAAACAGTTCCAGCAAACGGCTGCTAGCTTAGCCTTAACAAACAATCTCATCATTATGCGAAGAGAAGTTGGAATCACTGCAAAACATTTTTTTTCCCTTATGATCTAACTGAGTTTTGACATTTGTGGCTTGAATGAAGGATGAGATCCCATGCTCAGGGTTTGCCTTAAGATTTCTCATCTGAATTGTCCTAGTACAAAAAAAAACTTGGAACATAGCTGTGTAAACGAATACCCTTGTATTGAACACAGCAGCAGGGGAGACCTGCCACCTGAGCTAGCTGAAACTTCTAACCACACAGCTCTGCTTGATGGTAGAGCATAAACTCACTCCAACTATCACACAATCCACACATAAAAGGGACATACAACTCATGTACACATCTACACAGCCTAACCTCCTAAAGTCTATTATTAAGGTCAGCTACCAGCACACTACACAGCCTCCTCCTTCAAAAGGTCAGCCATATCCATGACCTCGTAGAGTCTGAGCAGAGTCCCTGGAGTCAGTAGTGAGATGCTGCAATATGAAGTGCTTATCAATCTGAACGCCATTCTAAGTGAGCTTGCAAAGAAGGTGCTCATCCATTTTACTGTAGTCAATGTGGAGATGCATGCAGATGCTTCTCTAGGGGAGGATTTTAATGAGTTAAAAAGGGCAAAGTCAAAGTCTTTAAAAGAATTGAGACATTAGGTGTGAGGCCATTGACATGGTATTTCGGAAAGAGGACATAAATAAACCAGCCAGGCATGTGTATCTATTTCCCACTTGTATACCTATAATGACTTGAGGTATGTATAAACATGGTGTGGGAAGAGAGAGGCTAAATCGCTTATATGAGTATTTATGTAATTTAACATCCATGACTCATAACAGCTATGATAATAATATACTTTCTCCCATTAGCCCACATTGGAGCACCGACTTGCTTGAGACGGGAATAGCAGCGAGTAAGTAAATTGCACAGTCATTTTTTTAATTAGGTAAAAGTAAAGGCCCATTCATTCCTCTTTGTTTTGCACCGGGAGCTGTAACAGTCTAATCTTATAATAAGTCTTGTGTCACTGTACTGTTGGTAAACAGATTAAACAAACGTTGGGGTAAAATATCCCTGATCGCAATTGATCCGTCTATTTGTGTTTGTGCATGTACGCATATTGGAACAGACATTTTAAAGATTGATAGCACATTGCTGATGTTTATGCAAGCTGGTACGTCTGCGCTCTTTGGGGCAGATGAGTTGTGCTCTTGCAAATGGGGCTTTCATTAAATCCAGCACAATAAGATAATAACCCAACACTCTACTAGTAGTTTATCCCCATGTCCTCCTTTACTCCTTTACTTCCTTCTGTTCTTAACAGCCTGTGTGTTTGGTGTAGCTCAGCAGATAACACCACTATCCACCAAGGAGTCAATACCACATGTGGGAGAATGGGGTTCGTATCCCGGGCTGGGTGACTATGCTGTGCTACACCAATAAGAGTCCTTGGGCAAGACTCCTAACACTACACTGGCCTACCTGTAATGTGATTAACCTTGTAAGTCGCTCTGGATAAGAGCGTCAGCTAAATGCCGTAAATGTCATCTACACTGCTTCACCTTTTCAATTCCAGAGATGGCACCATCATTCACAGTAGCACTGCTATTTCTTCAACTGAGATGTAAACTTAATAATTCTGTAATTATTTATGAGGTTATGGAATGAATTACTTTAATATCTAATGTACTAATGTAATGTACAATGTTTGAGTCTGTGCTTTCAGATGTTTCTTTTCTTGATGTCAGTGTCAAGATATTACATAACCATGATGGTGTTCCTAGGTGAGGAGACTCTAGTGTCACTCTCAGTCCACCAATCTTTTAATGGAAGTTCATAAATTAGTCTGACACTCATGTCTATTCCAATGATCATCTGCACAGAGAACATTAAAGGAGAACAGTTTCCATTAGCTAGAACCAAGCTCTGTCCAACAGGTCAACACAAGCTCAAAACAAAGTGACCTCTGTGCCCTGATTGGTGGGCTCGCTTTGTTCTTCTTCCATTCGGATATGTTACGTTTTATGCACACAACCCTTCATGTTGACCATTTAGAACAGAGTGGGTGAGATGACCAATTGGAGCACTGGGCTCAACAAAGACACAGTAGCTCTAACAGAGGGTTTATATGTGAATACAGATGAACAGCATGGATTAAGTCATGTGTTTAGGGACAATTGATTCATGTGTTTTCTAACAGCCCCCGAAGATAAAACAATGTACACTGAAAATGAGACTAATAGGTTTCTCAATATGTTTGTTAATATAGGTATAATAGGTTTCCTGTTGTGATGGTTTTATATAAACCTTCTGCTTTTCCTCAGTAATGTTTGAAGAGCCTTGTTTTCTTCTTTTGGTGAATGTGCAATCAAACATGGCTATTTAACCACCACATCCTGACGTTTAGTGATAAATGTATGCTCCTTTGGAGTACATGAAAGGATTTTACCATCTGATCCTATCTATTCTCTCTGCACACTTTTTCGTTAATCGCTCAGTGCTTTAATTAGAATATTAAATTACACAGCTAGTTTAAAACTCACTCATGTGTTTGGATAAGAAGTGCCTGTACCTCAGTAGGTTCTAGCCTGGGATCTTTTTAAGGTTCACCTGTGCAGTTCATATTTCTCTCTTTTCCAGTTAGGGCCGCATACCAGGAGTGTCTCTCTGCTTGCTTTAGCATGTAAAGCTGTCTCATCATTCAGTTCCGGCTGTGCTGCCGCTGTGACATGGCATGCTGATGTGTGTGTGTGTGTAGTAGGCACTCCTGCAGAATGATGGAGTTAGATCTTCAGCAGCTTTGGGGCAGATCTGCAGGGGGTGAGATTCTGAGACTGCTTAATGTTTCAATATTTCTTTGCAACTGACCAGAAAAATCTCACTACTGTAACTCTCTCTCTTCTCTCGGTCTCTGTCTCTCTCTGCCTCTTAACACCAGCTAACATAACTGTGTGACCACTCAGAAGAGTGGAAAGAAAAGACACTGGAATTATTTATGCTGCTGTGATGCTTGTCGTATGTGAAGGCAATCTTTGGGGGGATTTGGTGTTTTTGGAGACCTCTCTGGTGAAAATGTGTATTGCATACATTTGGGCTCCTTTCCCGAGTTAATGAACTTGATGAGTGTGAATTTGTTAAAAGAGTATTTAAGTAGAACTTAAAGCTAAAACTTGGTGAAGGATCTTTATTTCAGGAATGTTAGTGAATTACCTGCTATTATCACCATATAACCAGTGTTGGAGGTTACTGACGGGGATTACTGTTGGAGTTTGCTGACGGGGATTACTGTTGGAGGTTACTGACGGGGATTGCTGTTGGAGGTTACTGACGGGGATTACTGTTGGAGGTTACTGACAAGGATTGCTGTTGGAGGTTACTGACAGGGATTGCTGTTGGAGTTTGCTGACGGGGATTACTGTTGGAGGTTACTGACAGGGATTGCTGTTGGAGTTTGCTGACGGGGATTACTGTTGGAGGTTACTGACGGGGATTGCTGTTGGAGGTTACTGACGGGGATTACTTTTGGAGGTTACTGACGAGGATTACTGTTGGAGGTTACTGACAGGGATTGCTGTTGGAGTTTGCTGACGGGGATTACTTTTGGAGGTTACTGACGGGGATTGCTGTTGGGGGATTGCGATTCGTTGGAGGTTACTGACGGGGATACATGGGGATTACTGTTGGAGGTTACTGACGGGGATTGCTGTTGGAGGTTACTGACGGGGATTACTGTTGGAGGTTACTGACGGGGATTACTGTTGGAGGTTACTGACGGGGATTACTGTTGGAGGTTACTGACGGGGATTACTGTTGGAGGTTACTGACGGGGATTACTGTTGGAGGTTACTGACGGGGATTACTGTTGGAGGTTACTGACGGGGATTACTCTTGGAGGTTACTGACGGGGATTACTGTTGGAGGTTACTGACAGGGATTACTGTTGGAGGTTACTGACGAGGATTACTGTTGGAGGTTACTGACGGGGATTACTGTTGGAGGTTACTGACGGGGATTACTGTTCGAGGTTACTGACGGGGATTACTGTTGGAGGATACTGACCGGGATTGCTGTTAGAGGTTACTGACTGGGATTACTGTTGGAGGATACTGACGGGGATTACTGTTGGAGGTTACTGACGGGGATTGCTGTTGGAGGTTACTGACAGGGATTACTGTTGGAGGTTACTGACAGGGATTGCTGTTGGAGGTTACTGACGGGGATTGTTATTGGAGGTTACTGATGGGGATTGCTGTTGGAGGTTACTGATGGTGATTGTTATTGGAGGTTACTGATGGGGATTGCTGTTGGTTGAGGTTTTTCGTTTGTAGGTTTTTTTGATAAATAAAGAATTTTCTGTTGGAGGTTTTAGTTGAGGGTTACTAATGGATGTTTTTGGTTTGAGGTTACTTGTGGAGGTTTTTGTTGGAGGTTTTAGTTGAAGGTTACTAATGGATGTTTTTGGTTTGAGGTTACTTGTGGAGGTTTTTGTTGAAGGTTACTAATAGATGTTTTTGGTTTGAGGTTACTTGTGGAGGTTTTTGTTGGAGGTTTTAGTTGAAGGTTACTAATGGATGTTTTTGGTTTGAGGTTACTTGTGGAGGTTTTTGTTGGAGGTTTTAGTTGAAGGTTACTAATGGATGTTTTTGGTTGGAGGTTACTTGTGGAGGTTGTTGTTGGAGGTTACTTGTGGAGGTTTTTGTTGGAGGTTACTTGTGGAGTTTTTTGTTAGAGGTTACTTGTGGAGGTTTTTGTTAGAGGTTTTTGTTGGAGGTTACTTGTGGAGGTTTTTGTTGGAGGTTACTTGCCGAGGTTTTTGTTGGAGGTTACTTGCCGAGGTTTTTGTTGGAGGTTACTTGTGGAGGATTTTGTTGGAGGTTACTTGTGGAGGATTTTGTTGGAGGTTACTTGTGCAGGTTTTTGTTGGAGGTTACTGTTTAAAGTTAAAGGTGGAAGATACTGCTGAGGTTTTCTGAAGAAGAGGGGGTTTCTAATCCAGATTGCCTACTGGTGGTCTGTAGCCTATGGGTTAAGTAACCCTGCTCTGGATGTGATCAGGGCTAGCTAAACTTGTTAACTGATGTAGCATGGGGTAACTGAATAGCCCCCAGCATTATGATGATGAATCTAATCAGGCTCGTTTACTTAATGAAGTATTAAAAATCAGCTCCACTCAGCTGCTTAAGAGTTCTATAACGAATATTGACTAAACACGGCCTTTATAATGTAAACAATGACAGCGGCTTACAGGCAGTAGCCCACTTACTCATTCTTTGCTGACCTTCAGCATCACAAACAGCAGAATCAACTCAGTGTTAAAGTGGCTCTACCAGATCACTGCTATATCAGGCTTTTACCTTCTGCTCTGAGCGTCTGCTGTGGGGACATGTTTTGGGTAATCACTGCTTGTGAAGCATGCTGTGATCACATCTTTAGACATCTTTTTAACAGCTCTGCCGCGCAGGCTTCAGGGAGAGATAATGAAAGGTTGCTTGGTTACAGGCTGAGTGCTGGGCTGGGACGTGCAGGGCTCGGGTTAGATGACCATGCCAGGGGACGCAGGCGTGTGGTCATCAGGGCCTGTCTCCGTCTGCTTCATTCAGCGATGCGTCCAACACGTCCAGGCCCACACAGCCAGCACCATGGGAGGCAATAAGAGAAGGAGAGGGAGAGAGAGAGAGAGAGAGAGAGAGAGAGAGAGAGAGAGAGAGAGAAAGCAAGGAGAGACTGAAGAATAGAATGAGCAAGAGTAAGGGGAAGAGAGAGAAATGCAGAAAAAGAATGAGAAAAAAGAGTCAGAGAAAGAGAGAAAGCAAGAAAGGGAAAAAAAAAAAAGTGGAAGAAAAGGAGAAAGAAATAGTGGGGAGTTAGTCTGAGGTTTCTGATGGAGGTTGCTGATGAAGGATACTGATGGAGGATACTGTTAAAGGTTTCTAATGGAGGTCTCTGTTGGAGGTTTCTAATGGAGGTCTCTGTTGAAGGTTTCTAATGGAGGTCTCTGTTGGAGGTTACTTATGGAGGTTTCTGCTAGAGGTTACTGATGGAGGTCTCTGCTAGAGGTTACTTATGGAGGTTTCTGCTAAAGGTTACTGATGGAGGTTTCTCATGGACATTACTGAAGGATGTTTCTGATGCTGGTGGGGATTTCTGACAGGTTTCTGCAGGGTTTACTCTTGGAGGTTTCTGATGGAGGATACTGTTGGAGCTTTCTGTTGGAGGTTCCTGATAAAACTTACAGATGGAGGTTTCTAATGGAGGATACTGTTTGAGCTTACCAATGTGTGTCTCTGATAGAGGTTACAGATGGAGGTTTCTGATGGAGGATACCTTTGGAGCTTACCAATGTGTGTTCCTGATAGAGGTTACAGATGGAGGTTTCCGATGAGGGTCTCTAAAAGCGTTACTAGTACATTTCTAGAATGAGTGTCACACCGCCATCTGGTCCTGTAGCCTACAACTCTGCTCCCACCAATTACAAACCAGACTCCAAACCCCAGAAACCCTCTCATGTGATCAGGTGACTCTGATTTCATTGCCACTGTTTACTGCTGGGTACTGTGCCTTTTGTCATTGTTTGCCTTTCTGAGTTTTGGTGCTGGCCTGTTCTTTTCTTAGTTCTTTCTGGATTATGGACTCTGGACTGGTTTTGACCCTGCACTGTACTTTGACTCCTAATATCTGCTATTATCTGGCCTTGTTTGTTGCAGTGCATGGAGGTTTCTGAAGGTTTACCTCACTCACTGTAGAGAGAGCAACTATTTAATCCCACAGCAAAAACAGCTACCTATTAATAGAAGGATTTTGCCCTGGATGTTTTATCACAAATATTTTTCTTGGGTTTATCAACACATTTTGGTAGTATTGGACATGTTACATCATATCGAGCCTTACTGAACCTGTCTTAACAGTCAGGGTTTCTTCAGCCTCACTCATTTACAGGAATGCTTCTTTTCTCTGAAAAGTTCTTTAGCTACCCAAAAGTACTCGTTCTCAAGCCACCTGCTTTTTGGCACCTTTTAATTATAGAAGTGTATGTGAAGTTGTGACAGGAGAGAAAAGTAACAAATTAGCAATAAAAGCCAGAACAGACATGAAATTCGCTCTCTCCTTCTGTCTTCGTCAGGCAGGCTGAGGAATTAGCTAATTTTTCAGAGTTTCAAATTCATCTATAACTTCTTGTATAGCTGTAGACATAATAATGCACGCAACACATACATACCGATTAGCCATAACGTTTACATCACCTCCTTGTATCTACACTCATTGTTCATTTTATCAGCTTCACTGATCATATGGAAGCACATTGTAGTTCTGCAATTAGGCATACAGCATATTTTCTTAGCCCTTATTTACCATGTTCTTTAAAAGGTCAGGGCCCCCTGAGGACCACCACAGAGCAGGTATTGTTTGGGTGTTGGATCATTCTCAGCACCTGCACTGCAGGTGGTGTGTGTTGTGCTGGCAGGACTAGATCAGACAAAGCAGTGCTGCTGTGGGTTTTAAACAGTCACAGTCCACTCATAGTCCACTCTATTGGACACTCCTACTCTGTTGGTCCACCTTGTAGACGTAAAGTCAGGGTTGTTAGCTCATCTGCTGCTGCACAGTTTGTGTTAGTCTTCCTCTAGTCCTTCATCAGTGGACTCAGGATGCTGCCCACAGGACTCTGTTGACTGGATATTATTGGTTGGTGGACTTTTCTCGATCCGGGAGTAACACTAGGCCTCCTGCCTTCTATATTCTACAATGCATTTGGAAGCATTTGGAAGCTTAGCCTGACAGTGTGTACAGAGTGTTTCAGATGGAGGATACCAATGATGTGGTTTATTTTAGGCCTCCTAGTGATTTCACTCTTCACCTCATCTCACTCAATAAACACTGAGTGTTACATCTGTATGTTAGCACACACCGGCTAGTGTTCTCCTACCCAACACCCTTTCGGCCCCAGTGCCAACCAGCGTACAGAAATCAATCCTCAAGCTAACAAGGCCCAGTGATTAGTGCACAAGGCTTCTATTGATCTTCGGAGCAATGAGAATTGGGCAGAATAAGGAAACTTAATTAATTCCTTCTCTGAGCTGGCTGGCTCGTCCCCTGGGTGGCTGGGGGTTGGACGCCCTGTCCAGACACTCACACAGACTTATTCATCACCTGAGCCCTGAAGAATGGCCACAGAGATGACAGAGAGCCGCTGTCTCTTTCTCTCTCCGAGCTGCTCTCTGTGTGCCAAATTTGCCATGGGGAAAAATACATATTGATGCACTACTAGCTTCCTGCACTTCTAAAAATAAAGGTGCCAAAAAGTGTTCTGCCTCTTTGGAGCATTGCCATTGAATTAAAAAAAACAAAACACTTTTTAAAAGTTTTTAATGGCTAATTTTATAAGGAATTGTTTTTGTAAATGGGACGTGCAGGAGTGAAGAACCTCCGTATAAAATAAAGGTTCCATATGTCTTAAAGGCTGTTTTTTAGAACTGCAGTACTGGAGCTGGCTCTTTAGTTTATTTGATTTCCTGGTACACTGACAGGTCACATATTTATCAGTGCCACAAAAAGCAGAAAAACATTCATACTCTCATAGTTGCACAAATAATTAAACCCAGAAGGAATCAACCAACAGGTGTGAAATTTGGTGGGTAGGTTTGAAATTATGAGACATGTAATTAATTCAAGTTTCAAGCACAGTCACACATGTGACGTAAGCAAGGCCAGGCCTGATCGCTGTACCTAACTGACCCAACAGACACGACTGCGGACATTCATCGAGCAGTGATGCCCTCCGTAAGTCTTCATGTTGGTGCCAGCACCACAGGAGTACATGCATGCAGATCATTCCAATGACTGCCCTTAACACCAGACTGTCATGGAGTGACTCAGAATGAGAGGGGGTCATCTTTAGTGATAAGTCCAACTTTTGTCTTGGTGGACATCAACAACCAACAAATCCATGTGGAGACACCGTGGTTAGCACCGAGATAGATGGTTTGTTATCACGTGTCACATGTCCAGGAGGCCTGGTGTCCACCACTGCCACAAAATCTGCAGAACTGTGTGAGTATATTCCACCTGCTTGCAGTGAAACATCACAGGACACCATTAGGAATCTCTACAACTCCATGCTGAGACGTCTGGCTTGTTAACGGTATTTCACCATACTGAAAGAGTTAGTTAAGGTCAAAGATATTTAATTAGAACTTTAGTTCTAAAGAAATCCAGACTAATCAAATCACTCTAGCGTGTTAATATTTCAGGTTACTTTCTTCCTTTCTTTTTTCTTTGTGTTATTTATTTATTTATATTTTAAATAATGCAGGATTCCATACCAGGAGAGCTGCCCTGCTGCAGTGTTTGCTTCCAGCCCTAATCTATCACGGCTGATCCAGATAATTAAAGTCTTCAGGCGTTCCTGAATACTACACGGAGGTGCATCAAATTAGGAATCTAATTTAGCAGAATCCAGGGACATTGCAGGACTGGAGATGTCTCTCCTACAAGTTTCATTGCCCACTATAGTTATAGGTGTGTCTATAGGGACTATAGGTGTGTTTATAGATGTGTTATATGGTGTCTCCAAAATAAGGAAACAATGGAAAACGTTTGGGAGAGGATGATCCAAGTTCATATACAAGCTGTTAGGCCATGTAACCAACAGGGCGGTAATCTTGCATGCCACTATTTTGAATTTAACTTAAAACTATCCTTTTCTTCCATTCATGATGAACTTTCACCAAAACATCTGGTTGAATGCTGCACAAACATCAACAATTCTGTCCTTTAAGATAAACAATATTCTGCATCTTCACAGAGTAAACAAGTGCCCTCACAGGACCCCACAGGTAGAAATCCAAAGTTAAACAGGAGAACTTGGTTCCCACTCAATTGGACCCCTATGACCAAACCAAATTTGGGGTAATGGTGTTTCAAGGTATTCTCTAACAACATGTTCATCATGAGGCAGGAATCATTTTATTGAAAGAAATTGGGAAGTGTTCCTTCCTTGACGAACCATCAAGACCAGACCATTATGCAGGGTTATTAAATGAAGGATGGAACGTTCCTGATTTCTTTCAACAAAATGATTCCTGGCTCATTATGGACATCGTCAGATTCAAAAAACTAGGCATGACGCTAGCTGAGCCCAAGCACAAATGGATTTTAATAAATAAACCAGATGCTTCACACAGCAACAGCAGACGGTAGAGCAATGCACGTGGGCAATACCAGGTCATAAACGAGAGGGAAATGCAAGGATCAAAATCCAGAAAATCAGATAGACAGGCAGACCAAACAAGGAGTGAGATCAAAGCCGTAATCCAAAAGAACAGAAGCAGGGCCGGAAACCAGAGATCACTGTAACAAGTAGACAAGGCAGAAGGGGATAAGAAGAGGTCGAAGAGAGAGTAACCGGTAAGACAAGAGTAACAGGGTCAAAACCGATAAGACAAGAAATGCAGGAAAGAACGTTCAGGATTGCAACTAGAGTTGGCAAAACTCTGCGAGGAGTGATAGAAGGTGTTTGGTTTATAAACAAGTCACACTGGTGACAGCAATCGGTAAACGGGACAGCTAGACCGGGGAAGATTGGCAGAGCGTGAGCATGTGGTCATGATGTCATCGGGCTGTGCACTCTGGGCATTGGAGTCTGGAGGAGCAGTGTAGTCAGGCAGGCTTGCAGACATGCATGGTCCCACAATTTGGTAACCCCTTACACCACAACATACCATCCCCAATCTTAGGTGAGGCAGCCATGTTAGCTAGATCAATACAGTGAGGCCTTGGCTTAGACCAGTATTGGTGATTCTGTTTGGTGACCTCGCCATGCACAAAGATGTTTGCTTCATTACTGAGCGGCTGACTGATAAACAAGGGATTATCTGAAGTTGCTGTGTCACACATTTTGCAATTTCTATCTGGTCAGCTATTGCACAATCTGAGTAAGGGTGTAATTTACAGGTAGACAAAAGATCAACTACAGTACAATAAATAAATAAAATTCACTGTTTAAACACAAGAACCAAATAGTTTATGTTAATATGAGGCACCACTGCATTGTTTTTGTTCTGGTAAAATAGTCTACCAGCTAGCTGTGTCACTTATCTACCTTCCCATTCCAAAAAACTGAAATTGCATCCTAGATGGCAACATTCAAGTTGGCAGCCATGTTGGTGACATCAAAACCATGTTCCCCATTCCTCCACAGCTTGTGTCTAAAACTGGCTCACCATCTGCCAAATGGTTTTCATTTTACATAGGTGTTCTTTTAGATTACATCCAGCTAATCAAAGCATGAATCTGATCAAACTTGATTGATTCTCAACAATGTCATGGTTTGGTTGAGAATCAGTAAGGGTTACAGTATGGCTTTGGTGTGTGGTCAGTAAAATGTTAAGGTAAGAAATTAAATGTTAAGGTTCTTGGTTGATGTTCTGACAAGTGACAACATCTTAGATGTAGTGATATATATTTTAAGATTGTTGGAAGAACATTATACAGACATGCAAAAATATAGCCAAATTATCTTCTGCTTGTTTTATAGGCAAAAACAAGTTAACACATAACCGCATTCCTACACATTTAATGATGTTTATTTGGTGGATTTAACAAATTTAAAAATAGACATACAACATTAAATATATTTGATGTCCTGTTTGTTTCAGTATGTTAAAAATAGAAACAATAATTTTCAGAAATAAATTACATTATTTGAGTTTGTTCCCTAGAATATGTACCTAAATGACTAAAAGCAATAAAAAAAATCTATAAATAAGTTAAGTAATATCTTCCAAATGAGATATATTACATATTTTGAATAGACTGCAGATGGGTTCATTTGCCAAGACATTATTTTTCCAAGCATCTTCTGTGAACGATAAAAATGAAATGTTGCCAGCTTTCTCTTTGTATACCTGACAGCCCGTGGTGAAAGTGCTCAGCTGTGAAGTTTCTCTGACACACTATGATTACTGTTGACACTAAAGCTTAAATTGGCAGCACTGAATGATCAATGTTTACAGAAAATTATGAATCATTTGGGAGAGCCGTAAATCAATACTATCCAAAATCAATAAGTATACATTACACAGACTCTTACCTTCTGTTTGGTAAGGAACAATCACTGGCCCAGGCGTCCACGTGAACGATCTGTCAAGCTTTTGTGTTTTTAGTTTATTTATGGTTTATTTGCAGCATTAGATGTTTCTTATTGCGAACTCTGAATCTGTGAACTGTATGGTAATAATGTATGGAATTAATAACCCCATTCATGATTGTAATCCAGTATGAAATGATACTGATAATACAGAGTACATGACAGATACAGAGATTGATTCTCTGCAACTGTCTAATCCCAGAGTTTAAACGATAATATACCAAGACAGTATGTAAATGGACATGCCTGCCAGCTTGTGTCATTTATGACTGGTGTAAAAATATTATACTGTATTAGTTTTAATATGTTGAAACATGGATGATATGGGATGGCATGGTTCTGCAGTGGGTAGTGCTATAACCTTATGTAAGGGCCTGGGTTCCTCAGCCAGGTGACCAGTCTGTGTGGGTTTCTTCCAGGTACTCCGGTGACATGCAGCGAGGAGCATATTATGACAAATTTTATTACATTAACGATAATATTGCCCTCACAGAGGGAAGGCTTTTAGCACTGTGTTAAAATCGTATTAACTGTGAAAGTATGGAGCCAAAAATTTACCTGAGTGAAAGTAAAAGTGGTGCTGGTGTTTGAAAGTACTTCAAGGTTTACAGCAGGCAAAGGCATTCCTTACTTTAGTGTAAAGTCATGTAAAGGGATCTTGTTCCGAGCAACTTGGGAGAATTTCTCTCAGAACTGCCACTTAAATGATGTAGAAAATTCCAAATAAAAAAGAACAGGGAGATACTTGTATTTCCCTGGGGAGATTCATTTTACATTGATTTCAATAAAACATTTCAATAGAAAAGGCACTTTGAAGATCAGATTGAAAATGTAAGGACTACATTTTTTTTTCCCTTGGAAATTTTATTAAATAATAGCAGAGGAATTTTTATTTCAATAATAATCAAGTTCGAACCTTCCAAAAAATAATAACACCATTTGTTGTAATAAAGTTTACCCACAAAAAAGTCTATAAAGGATCACTGCTGGGCTGTGTAGTTCCCTGTACGCCTGAAAACATTTTGTACATGGCTCTTTAAATAAACTTTTTGAAATGGTTTTATGTGGGTCCTTCTAATAAATTTGTTCACAGTTAGATTAGATCAGAACTTTAGCTGACGGAAATCATTTTACTTTGAGGGACCATATGTTTTAACTTAGTTTAGTTTACTAAAATAAATGACTGAATATTCCATGTATTCAATACTAAAACAACCACACTACCGAAACACTGAGCCTTGAAGAGGTTTAAATTAATATTTTTCAATAAAACTCACAAACAAAGTTTATGCAACTTCAAAAATTCTGTGTTTCAGTAAAGACAATTCTTAACGTTCCACACTGATTTTCAGACTTTGGGACCCATTGCTTTAAAATGATAAATTCTTGTTCTAAATTGCAGGGGTAGGCTAAAATGAAGCTCCACCTATCAACTAAATCACTTTGTGTTTCAGCAGTGACCAGAAGGCATCTCTTTTTTTGTGTGGCACTAAGTATTATTTCAAGATTAGAGCATCTCTAGGTTCAAGTTGATGAATTTTTATGTCCTTAGCTTATTACTATATATTAATATAGAATATAGGCTTGAATAGAGCTTAACATAATGGGACTGCAGTTTGAACTAATTCTGTTGAGTGATCCATATAAAGTTCAGCTATTGGTATGCTAACTGCTAGGTGTTCTAGGAGTGCTAGGAGTGTTTAGCACTAAGGTACAATTGCTCAAGTATTTTCCACCCCTTCCTACTGAGTGTGGTGTCTGTTGTATAATGCTGGCAAGACCATTCGTCCTACTTTTGGGGAATTTGGGGAATTTACCCAAATATTTATCCTGTGCCAACTGGCCAGTCAAATCCCTTGTAAATGACATTACAGAACCATCTCTGGTAATGAATGCAACTTCATCTCTGGATGCAATTCCAGATGCGATATTTGCCCAGTTATGGAGCTCTTATGAAAACCAACTAGGCAAACTTCCTCACTCATCTGTAGAGCTGATTCCCAGCACCTCAACCAGAGACCATGTGTCATCTCTGACCTGCAGCCCTGCAACATGGCAAACAGTGCACATGTTTGTACAAACGTAATTGCTTTTTGACCCCAACCCTTCCATTCTCTTCTGGATTACTGCATGGAGATGATTTATGACTCACTGTTGATTTTATCTGGTAATTGCTCTGTCAAGTGTCCCTGTGGGAGAGAAAATGAGAGAGGAATATCAATTTTGGTATTTTTAAAAAAAGGTCTATTTCTTGTGATACCAGCCTGCAATGCAGACTTTCCCAGGAGCACCATTTCGGAGCACGCTCCTCTCGCCTCTTCTACCTGATTTCATTTTGAAAGTTCCTCCTCCTTGTCTAACATCGGTCCAGTGGATGAGTAACTGCTACCTGAAACCAGCACTTCTATACCCTCTTCTGTGGTGCTGAGCGTACTTCGTTTAAGGTGCACTGATTAATTTTACAAACTCATTTCCCTGTTTCCAGCCCTGTTTCATCTGAGGGAGCTGTGATTAGGATCCAAGAGCGAAAGTGTATCTCTCTTTAGCCGGTTTGCTCCAGGGGTGGTGTACTGTGTGCAGATAATTAGCTTCCCCAAATTCCCCACTCAGCTGCCCGTGGCCAGGCAGCACTGAGTTAATTGCTCCCTATTTAACAGGAGGAACATTAAATACAGGAGCCATGCTAGAGTGAAGAGGAGCGAGATTCCAGGGGAACAGAGGCTCTCTTTTCCTTTAGGGGTTTCTGGCATGCGTCGTCAGGCTATAGAGAGCCAAAGGAAGTTTCTGGAAATTAATTCCAGAATGAGTGCAGGGGTTTATTTTGATGCTAAACTACACTGATGAGCCATAATGTCATGACCAATCACAGATGAATAACACTGATTATCATCTCATGGTCTGGTAGTTATTAGATGGGAAACAAACAGTTGCTTCTCATAGTTGATGTGATGGATGTGGGAGAAGTGGGCCAGCGTGAAGACTGGAGTGACCTAATTGGCATCTCTAAAATGGCAAGTCTTCTGGGCTGCCCTCCTCCATCAAAGCCCATACAATGGGCATTCCATTGTGCAATGGAAGAAAGTCCTCTGTTCCAGTCTGTTTTCATGGACTGTTGAATACATACCTGGAGCCATTGCTGTTTATCTGGGGAAGTGATGTCACCAGAATGTAATGTGGGAAGAACATAAGCCAGAGGGGGTGGTGTGATGCTCTGGGCAGTGTTCTGCTGGGAAACCCTCAGCCTGGGCATTCATGTGGACATCAGTGGTACATTTATCACCTACCTAAAGATCATTGTGGACCAGGTACCTCCCTTTATAGTGCTGTATTCCCTACTGTATTCCCTATTGGCAGTAGCAGCTTTCAGAGGAAAAATGCGTCCTGCCACAATGCACACGTTGTTTGGGAATTGTTTGAGGAGCAATTTTCAGTCCTCTCTACCAACAAATCAAAGCTGAACTGGCCAAACTAGAGGCATCAGTAGTGGTGCTGTCCCAAGTTAGTGATCTGGAGTACTTGCTAGAACAGTTTAGGAAAAGTGTATCATGGTATTTTAACAGGAAATGTTTATTTGGTTCTAGAATGTTCTTTCTAATGATGGGAGAACACGCTTAAAGCATCCTCTAAAAGTTGTAGGTAAAACTCTATGTCTTAGTTAACATTTAACTTTATAAGGACATTATTTAAAACTACAAGCATCTTTAAAACATTCTTTGAACAGTAGATTAAAACATTTTCTTTAAAACTTTTTGAAAACTTTGCCATAGTAAGTTCTGGAATCATTCTCTGTTAGCTGGGAACTCTAATACTGGTTCGATAATGGAGATAGTCTTCATATACATAATTTTAGTTTTTCATTGACAGGTAGTTACCTAATGTCAGGCAAATTATAACACTTTCACTTCTTTGACCTTCTCATCCCAGTTGAGCTGTTTTGGCAGCACACAGAAAACCAACACCATATTAGCAGGTGGTCATAATGGTTTGGCTTATCTGTGCATTGTAGATGGTTTTGGTTTACTAAGCATCTACTGAATTCACCATAACATTCCCTAATCCAAAAACTGTTAATGACTGCTTCTTGATCAGACTGCATGCTGTGCAGCCATTGGCAACTGCCCAAAGCACCTGGAGCGCCTGCAGGTTAGCTCCTACGATCTCCTATGTATGCTCCATCTACCCTGTACACATTCTCATCATCATGATTCCTTTTCCATTACACAGTGTGACGGAGGGTCACGTTTTCTGACTGGGGTCAAGCCTTAAAACACTAGACTTCTTAAAGAATAAGAGGAAAGAAAGAATACTAAACTTTTGTTCTGTGTGAAATCAGTGTCCTTATTAAAACTGTTGCTACAGCTCTAAGCACTCTGTTGTAAAACTGGCATTTAATTGGTCATTTGTCATGTTGTGTACTATGCTGTTCCTCAGCCTCAATGTTTTGATAATTCACTATTTTGTATCCTTTGCACATTTTGGTCCATCAGTGTTTGTTCACTACAGCACCCAGCATGCTTTATTTAAATGCATCACACAATCCATACTTGGAATCGGCCACAAACTAAAGGGGTGATAAAGAAAGTCATATGTGCAGAAGTGATGTCTGGCTTCCTGGCAATAACTTTAGCTCTCGGGCCTCCTTCTGCAATACTGGAGGAAAACTTAAACAGCCGGCTCCCATCTATCTGCCCCAAAGCGCTGGTAGTTTCTCCTATGATACATCATCTAAAAAGGGGTTTTCTTAGCCTGCTCTGACACCCACCACTGTAGGAGGCCTGTAGCTATGTTTAGAATAGATGTAGCCATGGTCATTTTTTTCAGTTTGGTCAAAGTGTTCAGAGTATTCCTGTAGCCGAACTGAACTTGAATCAAAATTAGGCCTGATTCATAATATCATGTGAAAGATAAAATTCTTGTTTCTTTGTAATCTTCCATATTTTAACTTTCCATCATTGGTAGGAATATGGGGATGGGGAAATGGGGCCGGTACATCGGTAGGGGTATCGCTCATGAGGCTGGTTTGGGTGAAGGACTAAACCATTGTATATAATTGGTGATAATTTATTTACAATTCATATATAATTTACTTTTTTAAGCCAAAAACAAGAAAGGAAAACATTTTATTAGTACATTACAAAAATGACCTAACGTTCCAATGATTATTTGGGGGCTTTGTCAGTCTCAGGCTCTTAGAATCATCCTAATTTGTGCCCCTGGTTGTGTATGTTGTATGTTGGGCTGCTATTAAACAATTAGGATGTGATCCCCACCACCACACTATATAACACGTAAACAATTCAAACCCCTCCACAAACATGACTGCATGGAGATAAATCGGACAGCACAACTACAACTAACAATCCAGTATAACTGCCTCAGTGAAAAATACCCTAATCCAAGACCAATACTCATGTAGACGCTGACTTACCTACAAAGGCAAACATCCTTTGGGTGTGCTTTTTTAGTAAATCCTTCACATTTGCATTAAAGAAGCACATTCCATCACCGTTACTGAAGAATGGAATGCATAGTTGAACTGCGGCACCTCCAAAATGAGCATAGATTGCATAAGGGCTCTAGTGAAAGGAGGTTAACTTTCAGTCTCCTTCTCTCTCTCATGCACACACAGACACACAGTGGGAGCTCTAGCTGAGTGTTCGAGTGGAGTGATTGTGTGCTGGTCCACTTTGATCCAGACACCCACATACACACGGCAGAAGTTCAATTAAGTGAAGTTTGTGAGTATAGTCATTAAGCTAGTTCTTCCTGACCCAGACGCCCAGACTTCAGTCTGTCTCCCAAAACAGAGCTCACCATATCTGCTCCACACACACACACACACACACACACACACCTGTGCTATGACATTTGCTAACTGGGTCACTGGAACCCAGAGGAGTCCTGGTCAGATTGTGTTCTCTTGGGGGACGACACAGTGTCAAAACTAGCGCTAGTGCTAAAACTCATTAACAGTTTTAGCCATTGCTGCTACTTAGTTCTGTATAACACAATTACTGGCATTGTTTTCGGCATTTTGATGCAACCATCACAATGAGCATAATGACGGCACGCTGACGGTTGATGGCTCAGTGTTTCTGCTAGAAGGAGCACAATGCAAAGTGGTTCCTGGCCTGATAAATGTATCTGCATCGTGACAAATATTTTATGATCTTCAATCCATCTCCATTAGTGTTTACTGCTCATGTTCCACAGTATTGATGCTCCTGCTGCTCCATTCTGCTAAAGAGGCCTGGGGGACTGAAATAAATGTGGTTTAACGACCAATGACAGCGCTCCGCTTGAACGTCGTTTGAATATTTCCCATATTGCTCAGCATGAATGACTGTGGCTACATCATAATTACGCAGTGGTCCCGCTCGGCTCACTGGGGAATAAAGCATACGGTTCGGTTCAGTCTAACTTATTAACAGGCGGGTGGAAGAGTGATATAGAGCGAACGTGGCAGTGATGCAAAGAAAGGTTGAGCTGATGAAAACGCAGGCACTTCTCCGAGGCTCTGCCTACCCTTGCATGAAAAGCAGAAGGGTTTTATGGGTTCCACAGACGTCCTCCTACAGCCGCAGCCGCACTGAAAGCCATTGTGTGTTTGAGCAAGATGTTGCCATGGCTACCGCATTGGCTTCTGCCTTCTCCTCTATGTGTCTCGTCTCTATGTGAGGCTCGGATCATCTCCAGAGCGTATTCACTCTCTCCTCGGAGTCAGCTCCAAAGCAGGAAGTGCTCACTGCAGGGATGAACTTCATAGTGTTTTCGTTAAGGATGGGTGGTGTCCTCGTCGGATGCCATTCAGGTAAGAATGCCAGTGAGTGCTGATTGGTCAGATAGGATTTCTTCGGTCTCCTCGGCTGTATTGTCAGCCCTGCAGCTACATTCTTAAAGCGAGCATCCTAAAGGTCTGAGTTTGTTTTCCTCTTTGACAACAACAAATTGCGTTTCCACCATGTTTACTCATCAGCTATCAAATACTGAGCCATCCAGGACCATGGTGTAGATATAGAGGCAGAGCCTTGGAGGTGACTAGTAAGAGTCATCATAGCCTCAATAATCTAAATAATCTCCTACATATGATTTGGAATTGGAATTTCTTGTCCTCATTTTGGAAATCCATTTTCTGATTCCCTCTCTGTTATTACATCCATTTATATCTCTCCTTCTCCTCTAGTAGGTCTCTTTGGTGTCCTTCCTGTAGGCCATTCATTAACATCTGACTTTGCCAACTTTGTGGCTTTTTTGATGCTGCTTGCAAGGAGAGAGCCCCTCCCACACCCTTTACTTCATGAAACTAGAAGTCTCTTACAAGGCTCAGTTAGAAAATTCACTAAATTATGGCAGCCAATTCTGGATCATGTACATAATAAACAGATCAACATATCTGATACCAGATCAACAAATCTCACTGCTGAGTTTCCTACTGGTCTCTGTATTATATCGGCCCCTCTTTCAAACACGGTTTGTTTATTTATTTATTATTAATTAATTTATTTATTTATTCATTTAAGTGTTGATTGATTGATTGATTGATTGATTGGTTGATTGGTTGGTTGGTGGGTTATCAATGTATTGATAGATTGATAACCTTGGAGTATGTGCTTTTCCATAGCAGTACAGAAATGCTTGCTCTGAACATATCTGAATCCTCTGAATTGTGAGGTAATTAGGAAGCATTAATTAAGTAGAAGCCGAAACTTGCCCACTTCTACATGCAGGCTAATACTGCTGTGCAGTGAATTGATGTCATCATAACCCTTACCAAAATACTTCACCTGTTAAGCTGTGCCATTTTAAGTTTAGCCAGATGTGGTACTTGAGCTGCTTTAGAAGTTTTAGGCTGCAGTTTGATTAGCTGATGCTGGTATTTAAAGGTGTTAAAGTTTCTTTCCACCTTCAAGATACATCTTTAAGAAGGGTGTTTCCCTAGTTCGCAAAGCAGAGAATCGTACTCTGGAGTGCCCATTTGATGACTCTGTGTGGGTTTAGGGGCTGCAAGTGTACAATATAGGTGTGAGGTCTGCATAATGCTAAGTTTATAAACCTCCATATGAACTACTTTGCATTAACTGTAGACCCAGAAACTAAAATAATAATGATAAGCACCAAGCATAACTCAATAAACAGAATTGATTGGCCTACTGGCTAAGTTTGGAATACAGTGTGTAAATACAACATTTAATACAAGGTCATTGGGTGTCCGTGGGAAATTGGAATGCCAGTAATGAATTGTGGTGTGTACTGGCACCGTAGTGAGGTATTAGCGCTGTAGGTGGCTGTGTGGCCCTCTTTACTCAGTGACCGAAACAGTGCTGCATTCACCTTCAGCCTTTTCCCCTTCTCCTCCTTTGCCCTCAGCCCACAGCCATCTCGTTCACTCTTGCATAATCACTTTGTCTCCTGGAGTCGTGTTTGTCCCTGACTGGCAGGATCTTAGCACCTTTTTATGTTTAATGTGCTTGACATCTTTTTGACCTCACACTTCAAAATGACCTACAACAAGTCCCTAAAAACTCTCTCTCCATCAGAGTATATTAATGTACTGTGCCAAACTTGGTGACCAGCCGTCATTTGTTTAATTACGAGTCAAAATGGACAGCTACAGGTTATTCATTTTTATATCCAGATTTGTTTTCAAATATGACGAGAGTTTCCAGCACTAGAGGTCAAAATGGAACTTATTGCAGTCATGCTAGATCTCCAAAACAGTCACCATCACATAAAAGCTTTCACCTTTACATTTACATTTACATTTAAGGCATTTAGCAGACGCTCTTATCCAGAGCGACTTACAACCGTGCTTAGTGATCTGTTGGATAATATTCCAGTTAGTAGGAAGTTTAGAGCCTTTAGGTGAACAGCAAACTCCACTCTTGTTCAGATCTGAAAACACCCACATGTGTTTCTGTTCATCCTTCCACTGTAAGAGAGGAGAACTCAGTTCTGTGGGTCTGAAAGGATGTGTAACTGTCAAAAAGTTCTTACAGAGAAAAAGAAAAGAACGCCATCACTGGATATTTGAAACTAAATGAGGTTTAATGGGCCGATAAGCCCAAATCTGAGATCTTTACAGAGTAAAGTAAAAGTAACGGAACGCAGTATATACTGGCCCAAAGCGATGGAAGACTCTTTGCAACAATCAGTCAAGCATGGAGGAGAGTCAGTACAAGTGCAAGGGGATGTATAACAACATCTGGAGTTGGTGATTTGCTTTTGACTAAAGGCTTTGTGTAAACTGATAAGTGCAAACAAATTTAAACACGGGTTGGAATGAAAATTCATTGCACTCCTGAGGAGAAATTCATTTTACAGCAAGACCTTAAGCACACCACTGATCAAGGGAGGATTTCGTGGGAAGCAGAAAATGCCACCACCTGCTACAGCTGAACTCTGGATGTGTTAAAAAAGTATCCCTGCAGACTGTTTTCTGTGGAAATCTGAAAGCCGGTCCCCTGAGAAGAAAGGATGGACACACCAAATACTGAAAGCTATGATTGGACACACCCAGCTAACAAATAAGTAGTTGTCTTAAAGGCTCTACAGGCTTATCTTACCAGATCCAACAATGCTAATTTTTAATGTTAGTAGTTTTATTTTTGGTGTCTATAGATTTCTGTATTTGCACTGTTCATCTGTAATTACCTCTGTCTTTGTACAAAAGCCCATTTCTATTCCATAGCCATTTTGGGTTTTTTTGGGAGACTTTTAGTCAGGCAGATAATTAGCCACCAAAACCCAGTGGAGGCCCCTTATGGACCCCTTCTTCCTTATCCTTCTTTTCCTTATCCTTATCCTCCTTCCTTAGTCAGATGGAGCAACAGTTGTCTCCTTCATGTCATATTTTGTTAGTTTATTGGTGTGCGTGCATCTAAGGAACCACACATTAGCATTGCTGTCTCTACATCCTGGCACATTAATGCATATCTTGTTGACTGCATTAATGGACAAACTGCTAGCCACATATGTTTTAGCTATCTCTGTGTTGTGGGTGTGAGGTTAAAAAACCTTCCTCTGAGTACTACGTTGTTCTTTGTTCTGATAGGACACTCTTTGGAGGTTGCCACCGGTAATTAAGAAACAGCACCCTAGAATTCCCTCATTCCCTTTTTAGTCCTTTTCTGTCTTAAACGCGTCTTTAGGCTTAAGCGATATGGCCAACTTATCCGGAGTAGCTGACCTACCAGAGTAGCATCCAGCTACAAGCTCCGCCCCCACACCACTGTGGCTTTTCGAAAAATGGTGTCAGTTCTGCTGTATCATCTTGAGCTGGATTTTACTGTTTCAGTTCTCTGTGTGTTATGTGAAGTCATGCCCAGTTGCCAGTAGGCGGGCAACTGCAAGTGTGTTACAAGATGACATCATCTTGTAACAGATAGAAGGGCTGCAATTCCCACAAGGTAGAAGAGAAGAGTGGTTTCTGAGGGAGACTGTTTTTCAATCTGACATGTGCTTTGGACTTTGCAACTTTGTAAACCATATATATGCACAATAAACTACATCATGCACTAAGTAAAAGGGAAACAACAGAAAAACCTAATAGCTCCTTTTAAAAAGATATGAATGCATGGGTGGTCTCAGACTTTTGTGCAGTACTGTCTATACATTTCTGGATTCTAAAACTATGCATGCAAATGAATATTTTCAAAGGCAAATGCAAATATCTTTCTTTCTTCAAAGATTGACTACCAGTGGGTAATATCCACTAACCTTTATAGAGCAGACTTGCTATCCTTTTATCCTAAACTGCAATTACATTTCTATGGCTCTTATATTGTTTACAGGTCACTGCGACAGATACTCGATCTTTGTAGTCACTGGCAATTTGCTCGACGCTCGACTCCATTAAAAAGTTTTTTCCTGCTGAGACGCAAACTTTATTACGCGCCTTCAAAGTCAGCATTATGCAGCACCTCCAGCTCAGGCAAATTAAAACTCTGTCTGGACTGCGTCTGTGTGTGTCTGTTGGGGTGTATGTGTGTGTGGGTGGGGGGGTGTTAGCATTCGTGTCATGGTGTCAGGGTGTATATTTTGGTTATGGAATATCTGAGAGCATGGCACTGTGTGTTTGGATGTTTGGGAGTGCATCTGACTGTTGGAGTGGGTTGGAGCATCCGGCCTCAGACAGTTTGCATTGATTCTAATTAGAATTTCTCTTCATTAGTGTCTCAAATGGAGTTCTGAGAGCATCGGCAGCTTCACTAATCAGCAGTGTACACTCACCGCACTGATTAAAAAAGACAGTCTGGTGAAAGCGGCTCATTTTCCACACGGTTTTGTTTAATTAGGCTAAAGCATGGTTGGGGGATGCTCTCATGCATTTCTATGCATTTGTTCCCGGGCCTGCAGAGTGAAGGACAGGAGGAGACTGCATTATGACACACATAGGCTGAGCAGCCGTAAAGAGTAATGCAGTGTTTTCCTTAAATTCCCAGAAATTGGTGATGGGTCCGGATTCTGGGGTTTCCTAACTGCTCTTGTTCAAATAGTTCTTGTTTTCGATGTAGTTCTGGAATAATAAGATGTAATTTTATGATGGAATAAGCCTGGGATTTTAAGAGGTGAACTCAGTAGGGAATGATGCAAAGTGATGTAACGCGTTTTGAGCAGCAGTGATCAGTTCTTGAGAAATGTACAGATCTGGATTTATTACATAATTAACTTTAGTGAGGTTAACCAGGGGTCACAGTGGATGTAATCCAGAGGTAAAAAGCTACAATGCTAAACTGATATGGATACATGTTTTACAAATGGATATGACTATTTCTTCTGACAGTGCCGGGAAAAGTCAGACCACTCTCATTTATGTAATTGAAGGTCAAAATTGCCATCATATACAATTGATTTGTTTTTCAACAGAATTTGAAACGGACCAAATGTCATGATGAATGCACCATTACAAAGGCTTCAAAATGACTTATAAATAATTCCAACAACAAATATTTAAAGTTATAAAGGTTTTTTCAACCATTATGTTAATATAGTTAACATTTCAACATTGATTAAAATACGTAGTTAGCCATTTCACAACTCTTTGACATTTTAAAACAACAACTGACATTATTTCAACCACATTTCAATGTTGAAAGTCGACTATGTGCCAGCTGGGTTATTAAAAGATTACTACATTTATTTATATTAATTTTCTGCTTGTTTTAAGACAATGTTTTACATTATACTGGCAGACAGAGTTGTTTATTTTAAGAAACATGGTGATATTGTTGGTATTATGTGAGATACAGTACAGTGAGATAATTACTTAGAATTACTTAAATCAGGCAAAAAAACAATCTAGGAGTAAGTTCAATAACTTTATAATAGGCTTACAACAACCTTAAAACTGGATTTCTAAGATAGATCAGCTATATAGAAGATAATTGTAATTGCCAAAATATCTTTTTTTTTGCAGTCTGAGAAAATATACTAGGCGTAAAAGAACATTTGTAACAATAGACTGGACAACTTAGATATCCACATCACTGAATGTGTTTGATGAAAAGCAGTCGACATCTTAGATTACATATTAGAGGAGTAGTAAATATATCTGCATTTTTTTTTTGGATAAGGTGAAAAGCAAGTCTTACAAACAGAATGGAAGCTGCAATAAAGCACACAGTGGAAAGTTTACATCTACCTTTATATAATTTAGCCAACCCTTATATCCAGAGTGACTTATATCCAGAGAGGTTAACCGTGTTACAGGTAGCCCGATGTAGAGTTAAGACCTAGCCTAAGGACTCTTATTGGTGCAGCACAGCACAGTCACCCAGACGATGGCTCCAGGCTTCTACATATGGTGGTAGCTCACTGGCAGATTATGTAGTTATCAGTCGCACCACACCAACCACCGGCGAAATCTTATATTGCTGATAAAGCTTTTGTTAAGTGTATGTTTTCTAATTTGGCTCAAACTGAAAAATAAATAATTTGTAAATTGCTCTCACATTACTTCATGTAATTACCTTCAGACTACAGTTACAGCAAAACAGCTTCTAATTTATCAGCCCACATTTTTGTAAATGTTGTGTCCCACTGCTGGCTAGCACGGAGCTCTCTGGAAGAATGCCAGATTTAAACCTTGTAAATACCTGTGACTGTTAGTGTAACGCTGTATATATGAGTTACATGGGCCTTTCTATGCAGTGCTGTGGCGCTGCTTATTGTGGAAGGTGGTGGTGCAGTGTTGGTGCCTGCCATCAGGAACTGTTGTGTGGTTAGAAGGCGGGCCACAGAAGAGCTGGGTGGCAGTGTTCAATAAAGAGCACTTGTTTATAAGCACAAAGTTTAGCACTCTGCCTTCCTTAGTGGTGTCAGAAGTGGGACTGAACCCCAAACAGGCTGGTGGAGAATGGGATTACATTAAAACTCATAGGCAAGAGGCAGAATCGTGGATGAGGAGGCAGCATGGGGAGATGGGTGGAAAGGACAATGGTTGACAATGACAGTGGATCCCAGCTGGTGAGGTGAGGCATGGCGAGGCTGGAGGCGGAGGTTGGTGCGTGAAGGCCAGGGAGGGGCTATACAAACATATTGTGTAGTCAGTGTCTATGAAGTAGCATTGAGCCTTGAAATTTTGGGAAATATTTCCCAGTGGAAATTACAGGGATGACTACATGATAGAATTCCTCTGTGGAAAGGACAGATTATGTGCTTTACAAGACTATGTAAGACACGATTTCCAAGCTTTAGCTCGCTTAGGTCCTTAAGTATAATTTACCCTTACTTAACAGTGTTGTTGTTATTGTCCTCAAAGACAGAAAGTTACTTACAGCAATTACTGCAATACAAACTAAGTTTTGTGGTTTAACGCCATAATAGAGACAAAGCAAGGGACTTCCTTAGCTCGCTTCCTTTGATTTCCACTCAAGAGACTGATTAAACGAGCTGGTCTCTCAGTGTGTGAAGTCGTCTCCACCTGTTTGAACAATGCAACCCTGATAAACAATTACAGCCCAGACTTGTTTAATAGGATACAAAGAGTGATTAGCATAAGAAGGGAACAATTCGTTAATCTGAGACAGAATGATCTGCTTAGCTGACTCCGAGGCACTGGGTCCCCGAACTAAATAGGTTTAGAAAGATCGGTAGCATAACGTCAGAGGGAGAAAGTGTATTCTAAAAAGCACACAAACGCCTAATGATTTCATTTGGTCATGCAAATAAGTCCTAAACGCCGACTCGTTTTTCATTTGTTGTAAATGAGATTTAATATGTGAACTGAAGCTTGTCTGCACAGGCCGTCTGAAATTCTTCTATACCGCCATGTTCCCCCAGTGGTGCAGAGCTTCACTCAGTCTTATCTTGCTACTGGGTACACTAATATCCAAAATACAGCTCAGAATGTGATCAGGTCTGATTCACCATCCCCGGGATGGACACAGTAGCCCGACGTCCCTAATGACTTTGTCGGGATAAAGCAGGGAAAAGTGATATTTGTTGATTAATACGATGTGGCAGATGTTTGCAAGTTCAGTTCCTGATATAATGCCAGGTTGTAGAACGTATTTCTTGTATAGGTTTAAGCCCCTTAAAATATTTTTTCAGCCAAAAAGTACAATACAGTCAGTACAGTCTTCCAAATCTTGCCTATGAGGTTTAACGTAACCCAATTCTCCACCAGTCTGTTTGGGGTTCAGTCCCACTTCTGACACCACTAAGGGTAGCAAAGTGCTAAACTTTGCTCGTTATGCAACACTGCTGCCTAGCTCTATTGAACAACAGGGACAGAAGGCGGACCTTCCGTAACCACACAACAGTTTCTGATGGCAGGCACAAACACAGCACTGCATAGAAAGAACCATGTAACTCATATATACAGCTTTACACTAACAGTCACAGGTATTTACAAGGTTTAAGTCTCTCTGACTGCACATCTGGCATTCTTCCAGAGAGCTCCGTGCTAGCCAGCAGTGGGACACAACATTTACAAAAATGTGGCCTGATAAATTAGAAGCTGTTTTGCTGTAACTGTAGTCTGAAGGTAATTACATAAAGTAATGTGAGAGCAAAATATTTATTTTTTTAGTTTGAGACCAATTAGAAAACATACACTTAATAAAAGCTTTATCAGCAATAAAAGACTTTGCCTGTGGTTGGTGTGGTGTGACCGATAACAACACAACTTGCCAGTGTAGGAAACTAGGGTTCAAGTCATCGTCTAGATCACTGTGCTGTGCTACACAAATAAGAGTCCTTAGACAAAGTCTTAACTCTACATACAATTGAATGCTGGAACCTACCACCTCTGTTACGACTTCAGTTCCTAACCCTCATAGCTTATACAGTAACACAGACCTTACATAGAAGCGAAACTATAAAAGTCCACAGTTTTTTTTGATGTCATTAACAGTCGTATGTGGAAAATTGTACATGTTGTTGATTTTCTAAATAAGTGAACCGTTCCTCTACGGGAAGTATAATTAAATATGATATTCCCTGCACATTTTAGTGCACAGTTTGTTTTGTTTATTTGAACTAACTGGAAACAGACCATAATATCCCTCATTCAGTGTGTGAAAAATGGATTCAAAGAAGATGTTCTTAATAGGCTAAAAGGAGTGACTGCATTTGGGTGGAAGCGTGAAGGAAGTCGCTGAATTGGCAGGTTAATGGAAGCATACAGTCATATGGGTCTACCAGCAGTGGCAAAAATCCCAGTCTACAGGAAACTCTCCTCAGAAGTGTACCAGGGAAAGCATTCACCAAATCTGACCCAACTGGGCAATTCTTTGCTGCTCTATCCACTCTATATCCAGAAACTTGTCCGGTCCTTGCCTAATTGAATCACAGCTGTTAACAGAGCTCATAAAGGTATTACAGGCTATTAGCTGTGTTGAGGCACAGGGGACTAATTTTGTGTCTGTTGAGCTTAGCATTAAAATGTGCCTAAGTGTGTTCTGTAAATCGAGAAATCAGTGTCATTTGACCGGTTTCTGCACTTAGCTGTAAATATACCTACTCGACCTACTGGAGTTTAGCCCCACCCATGTTGAATGCGTGGTGTTTTGGCCTGGACTGATTTCTGGATGGGGCATGATACACACAAGCAAATTAGAACAGACTACGTCTATGTTAAATGCACATTAACAAAGACATCCTGATTCATTCTGGGGGCTAAAGAGAGGCTGGAAAGTGGTCAGATAAAAGTGAATTGTGACTATTTCTGGTGTAAAAATAGATTCCAGAAAAAAAAAACATTAAAAAAGAGAAATATGTATAACTGAATATAACTGAATAACAAACCTGCTACCCCTGAGTACAGTTTCGGCTTGCGGCTTGGCCACAGCAATGTTTGCTGAATGTTTGGCCAGCCGGTATCTGCTGGTAGTTTGTGATGCTGTTAGCCTCATATGGCTGCTGTTGCATCAGGTCAGGCACTTACCAGTGCGGCGGGGGCAGAATTTTCCATTCCTCACCACAGGTCTGCAGAGAGCTACTGTTCTGTTTACAGGACAGGTCATATGGCACTAGTGGCTGTGTTGCCTTATAGAGTAAGATATGCCTCTGGGTGTCTTCAGTGCATTATTGCTGAGGAGGTTTACTCTCTCAGTAGGCGCATGTATGTGTGTGGTTTGCACCTGGGTGTCCTAAGTGCGCTGTCTCTGAGATGGTTTACACACTGAAAGGTCTGGGGGATTGCAAAGTGTGTCATCTGTCTACGCAATGTTGTTTGATCTGAGCATAAATTTTTTTTAATACTCCTGGATCTGAAAACAACAAATAAATACCATTTTTAGCATGTACATAATTGCTTATTTCATGCTAACTAGTGCACCGTACCTCTCACATTGCGTATGAGAGTTTCACAGGGCAAAATATCACCATGTGTTCACATGGCCACGGCTCAAGTTTTCACCAGCAATAAACTTTTACTGGAACAGATCGACCATCC
>JAMWET010005464.1:47500-68448 GCA_024036415.1 Prochilodus magdalenae
CCAAGAGTGAGTAATCTGATGGACTTCAATTAACACCCAAATTTAGGTCAGGCATAAATACGCTCTTTCTAACTTAACACTGTATGTTTATTATGTTGGACTAAAATAATTCTTTTGCCTTGCATCACCATGCACAAACCTTCCTGCCATGAAATATACAAGTTATATACAAAAAAATATACAAGTTATGCTGACACCAAGCTGTGAAATACAGGGGGTTGTAGGGGGTATTATGACCACATAAAATTTTGGACCCCACAAAATATCAATTCTGAGGTGTCCCTAAAAAGGGACTGGGGGAAATGATGGAAGAATATGGTGGATGAGAACATGTAAATCCAATTTTGTTGGCTCAGAAACACCCTCATACAGAAGCTCTTGGAAATAAGAGAGGAAATTCATGCTTGAGCCCATTTTAAATATGTTTGAAATACAGAGAATGTAGTAATATGGCCCAATTTGTCACAGTAGCCAAAACAACATTATCCAATTTTACATTTAAACTTGGTGTGGAGCAGAGACTTTTCACTCCAGAAGACTGCATTATCAGCTTGAAATAATGGCACCATTTTAAGCTGGGTGAACCAGAATTGCTAAAAGCCGCTGTGATTCTTGCTTAGAGCTTAAGAGTGAGAATGTGTCCTGATTAGGCTGTGATTCATTTGAAGGTCATGGGCTGAAACACAGAGCTTAATGTTGCAGTAGAGGGGACTGAAAGGCTAAGAAATGTCTTGAAGGGAATGCAGGTATCTGCGCACAACACACAGCGCATTTAGATACCTTGGGTAACCCGTCCAAAATGTGAGGTATGATGGGGATATTTATTTTTTTAGTTATTCTAAATGTAAAAGCATAACCAAAGAATTTGGACTGCAGTATTTGGACTGCAGATCCTGTGCTTCTCGCAGAGATGGAAAGAGCAGCCTAAATCAATACTTAAGTAAAGGTTGATACTTGTTTTAAATAAGTGCCTTGACTAAAAAGTCAAACTTGAGTAATACTACAAAAGTATCAAGTAAAAACTATAGAACTCAAATCCTGAGTAAATAAAAGCTGCAGTGGAATCCATCATCCAAAATCACCAGAGCTGAAGTTTGCTTTGGATTTGTTTTCTAGTTATTATTATTTTGGTCTAAAATAAAATGTCAAAGTTCCAAAGTCAGTGGTGTGACCAATCACAAAACAAATGCTGTCAATGACGAAGCAAAATTAAATTAATCACAAAAAAAGAATTAGTAACTAAATTTAACTGACAGAAATCCCCATCAAACTTTGTTAATATATGTACCTGAGCAAATATAACTAGTTACTACCCCTGTTTGGATACACCATACATCACTGTATGGCTGGCTGTGACTGGAGCAGATTTATAATATAACTGTTGACAGCAGTTACAGATTGGCTAGATTTGGTTATTATGAATAACGAAGATTATTACAGGATACAGGCCTTAGGTAGAATACAAATACATATCCATATAACACACACCACTCATGTTTATAAGACACCCTAACCCAAATGTCCTATTTCGGGCATACACATTTCAGATGTAAAGATAGCTTTTACTACTATTTTATTAATGCAAAATATACTATATTTGTTCATTTTTACATATACTGGATTGATTTTTATACATAAAAGAATATTATATGGCAACTGTCTGAGACTTCTCAACCTGGGCCCTGGAAGCCCACTGCCCAGCATATTTTAATATTTTACTTGCTGTAACATCTCTACTTTAACTCATACTGTAACATCCTTACTTCAATTTTCCATTCTGTAACATCCTTACTTCGACTCATGCTGTAACATCCCTACTTCAGTTTTCCATGTTGTAATATCCCTATTTCAACTCATGCTGTAACATCCCTACTTCAGTTTTCCATGTTGTAATATCCCTATTTCAACTCATACTGTAACATCCCTACTTCAATTTTCCATGTCGTAACATCCTTATTTCAACTCATGCTGTAACATCCCTACTTCAATTTTCCATGTCGTAACATCCTTATTTCAACTCATGCTGTAACATCCCTACTTCAAATTTTTGTGCTGTAACATCTCTACTTTAACTCATACTGTAACATCCCTACTTCCATTTTCTAAGCTGAACATCCCTACTACAACTCATGCTGTAACATCCCTAATTCAACTGTCCATGCTGTAACATCCCTACTTCCACCCAGCAATGGCATTTTAGTTAATTGTAGGTTCTTTAAGGAGCTGATTAGTAGGATCATGTATGTTGGCAGCAGGGAAAACACTAGGACAGTTCAGGGCAGTTCTAAGCAGGTCTAAGCCATGTTAGCCAACCTGGCTATCTGTTAGCTGATAAAACAAAACTGGCAGCTAGCTTTCTCCTCTAACACAGCACTGTGGTATCTGATCCACTCATCCACCAGTGCAACACAGGCTAACACACTGCCACCATCATCATGTCTCTATGCAGTACTGAGAATAATCCACCACCTAAACAATGCTTGCTCTGTGGTGGTTCTATGAGGGTCCTGATAATTGAAGAACAGGGTGAAGGCGGAAAAACTAAGTATGCAGCAAATCAAATGGACAACGGTCTGCAATAGTAGAAATACAAGGTGCACCTGTACGATAAGTGGGGTTAATCAAGTGGACAGTGAGTAGATATGAGGAGTTATACATTTTTATTACCAGCTACTTGAAAACTATCAAAGCTTATTTGGTTCTAGATTCACAAAGACTAACTAAACGTTTTGGCTAGTTCTGGCATTCTTTTAGCTCCTGTCAATGACCAAAGGCCAGGCCCTAGATTTACTCTTGTCTGATCTCATGCTCAGTCACTCTCTCTTGTTCTCTTTCTCATGTCCTTTGACAGCGTATTCTTCAGTCTTTCTGCAGCCTCTGCCATGACGTCCGTGCTGAGAATACTGAGCTAGCTTTTTTTTATACCCCGCTGAAGACCCATAACTGTTGGTGTGTGACGTGGTGCCGTAAAGCATCACGCAGCTCTCGGGAGAGGTCTTGTGCCTGCTCATTCAAAGTTACATAGTGGAAAAGTGAGTGTTCTGAGCCTGGAGTGGAAATGAGAAGTGCTATTCTTCCTATTATATGTCCATGTACCATCAAAATGACTTCAAAGTTTTTATTTTAATAGCATTACTGTATGAACTTGAGATTCGGGGCAAGTGTGTGACTTTCAGTTTGTACTCTTCAATGGGTTCCTAATCTTTTTCAGAGGTTGGCCCTGGAATCATATTGGCTTATCCAAGGGGGTTGCCTCCAAAACCAGAGACTAGGGCTCCTTTAAACTGGCAGACTATTTTAAATTTTGTTTATGACGAAGGTCAATATAACAATACAAGTCATGCAAATGCAAATACATATAACATATAATAATAACATGCATAATTGCTAGATTTCTGTAAGGTAAAATAAGCATTTGATGCATTTGTCCAGAACTGGCACTGGGTCATTCTGATGACCATGAGTTGTGACCCTGGATATTGTTCTATTCCCTGTATCCATTTCACTTTTCTGCTGGCTTAGAAATGTCTTCAGTCTGAAAACTGCCATGGATCAGCACCTGAAGCGTAACAGCAGTTGTCTTAGATGTGTGAATGCAGCAGCCCTGATCACTGGGTCAACACAATGCTGATAATGAAGTCCTCTGAGGTGCAGGTTTGGGATGTGTCTCCGTCTCTCCATAAAGCTTTTTCCTGATCTGATAATGGGATGTGGGTCACAGTAGGAGGCCTTAAGTCTGAAGCGGAGCAGAGAGGACAGTCACTGCTGCCAGCGTCTATCAACCGCACCATCAGCGCTCTTACTGCCAGCCCACCACACATTAAACGACAAGTCAGTTATAGGGAATATAGGGAAGGTTTGATGGAATTCTCTGTGGGTGTTTGAGGATGGAAGAAAATGCCTTGCTGGTCAGACATGCATGGTGACTTTATACTGCTGTTACTATCATTGCCAGATCCAAAGTGATGCCAGCCTCATTTGGGGATTCAGGAAGGCCTTTAAGGAGAATTTAAGCAGCATATGATAGTAATTACATGGCAAGTAATTGTCTGCACTGTAGTCCTCACCGATCCACAGGCATTTTAAGGGGTTTGGTTTCTAATGTTATGGGGAAGGTTGGTACAACTTAATGTCAATTCAAACTAGCAGTGATGTAAGACATGACTGCAAACAATTTGTGCTCTGCTCTCTAGGAATAGCCATTGTAGGGTTAGGTGGTTAGGAGGATCACTCTGGTCTCTTTCATTAGTCATTGCTGTTGTAGGGTTAGCTGATCAGGATGGCCACTATGCTCTTTAGTAATAGATGTTGTAGGGTTAGCTGCTCAGGAGGATCATTCCGCTCTCTTTCATTAAGAATAGATTTTGCAAGATTAGCTGATTAGGAGGATCACTGTGCTTGCTAGGAATAGCTGTTGTAGGGTTAGCTGACCAGGAGGATCTCTCTGCTCTATTGTATTACTAATTGCTGTTGTAGGGTTAGCTGACCAGGAGGATCACTCTGCTTTATTTTATTACTAATAGCTGCTGTAGGGTTAGCTGACCAGGAGGATCACTTTGCTCTATTTTATTACTAATAGCTGTTGTAGGGTTAGCTGACCAGGAGGATCACTTTGCTCTATTTTATTACTAATAGCTGTTATAGGGTTAGCTGACCAGGAGGATCACTCTGCTTTATTTTATTACTAATAGCTGTTGTAGGGTTAGCTGACCAGGAGGATCACTCTGCTTTATTTTATTACTAATAGCTGTTGTAGGGTTAGCTGACCAGGAGGATCACTCTGCTTTATTTTATTACTAATAGCTGTTGTAGTGTTAGCTGATTAGGAGGATCAATCCGCTTTTTAGGAATAGCTTTTGTAAGATTAGTTGATCAGGAGGATCACTCTGCTTCAAGGAATTGCTGTTGTAGGGTTAGTTGATCAGGAGGATCACTCTGCTTTTTAGGAATAACTGTTGTACGATTAGCTGACCAGGGGGATAACTCTGCTGTTTCCTTTAAAATAGCTGTTGTACGGTTATTTGATCAGATGGATTACTCTGATCTATTTAATGAAAAAAAGCTGTTGTAGCATTAGCTAATCAAGAGGATCACTTTGATCTCTTTAATTAGTAATAGCTGTTGTAGGGTTAGCTGATCAGGAAGATCACTCTGCTATCTAGGAATAGCTGTTGTAGGGTTAGCTGATCAGGAAGATCACTCTGCTATCTAGGAATAGCTGTTGTAGGGTTAGCTAATCAGGAAGATCGCTTTGATCTCTTTAATTAGTAATAGCTGTTGTAGGGTTAGCTGATCAGGAAGATCACTCTGCTATCTAGGAATAGCTGTTGTAGGGTTAGCTGATCAGGAAGATCACTCTGCTATCTAGGAATAGCTGTTGTAGGGTCAGCTAATCAGGAAGATCACTTTGATCTCTTTAATTAGTAATAGCTGTTGTAGGGTTAGCTGATCAGGAAGCATCACAGTGTTCTGTTTTACTCTCTGTTTCCTGGTTCATGATCAAGTATAGAGGAACTTCTCTTACAAGAGCATGCTGTGGCTACTGGTCTGCGGTCAGTATCATTTTCAGGAACTCCAGCAGCATTGCAGACCCCTGCAATCCCAGCTGAGTCAATTAAGGTTTATATTGCTCAGTGGAGCAGTGAATATCTAAGTTCCCAAACAAAAGTCTCTCCCACACTTGTACTTGCATATTTAGCCACCACAACCTTGTCTACCATATGCTGGCCTCGTGTAGCAAGTCAAGGTAGATGAATATCACTGCAGAAGCACAGAGGGCTGGCATTAATGTAATCATACTTGAACTGGAGAGGGAAAGGTGAATGACACTACTTGCTTTTCTTCATGCACTGATTCACTTATGGAGCACGATGGTATTGATTTATTATTCCAAAATGTCAGTTTATTTCATCACCCTTAGCTTTGCACATGCACACATACATGCACACTCTCACAAATATGATTTATTATTCATCTCTGTGCTGTATGGCATGTAGCCTGTTATTGCTTCCATTATTTAGATTAAAAAGAGCAGCAGCTAAAAAGTTAAAATGCTATTAAAAATGATCAAAGTATTAGGTATTAGAAATGCGTTGTATGGCTTTAAAGGCATTGGATGAATCATCATAAGCCCTAGAAGCTGTGTTCTGTGAAAACCATGTGCTTTCAAGGGAATTCCACAAATTTGCTCAAATTTTCTGCATTATTAAATTGGTAAGACATAACAATGGAAATAATTCACAGTGGTTTGGCAGGAAAGGTGCCAATGTAACTGACTTAGAATGGTTCACAGTGGAAATAGGAACCAACTTTGATAAAACATTTTGGTCTAAAGCATGCAGTTAAAAATATATATCCCCACTGAGGAATAACGGCTGAATGTTTTTTATTTTACCATCTGGTCTGCCATAATTTTGCCATAATTACCATTACACATAAACAAGTCACATTTAGTAGTCAGTTTGAATAATAAATTAAATATCCACAAATGTGAAAAAAATTGGGATGGTGTGCAAAATGAACATTTGTAAATGTGAAATAGCAAAGGGTTAGCAAGGCAGACAAGGTCCAAACCCAGTACTGGATGGCTGTAGGCTTTAATCTCTTGGAATAAAATAACACACATTATCCTGTAGTACAAATGACTGCATGCTGTCAGAAACATTTCTTATAACCATACTCCATAAAATCATGCTAAAACGCCTCCATGCAAACAAGCAACCAGACACCAACAGGCTCCAGAAGCGCCGCCGCCTTCTCTGGGCCAGAGCTTATTTAAGATGTACTGAGGTAACGTGGAAAAGTGGAAAAATTCTTATTTTGGAATTCAGTCCACGTCCTTTGAGCTAAAGAGGAAAGGGACCATCCAGTGGGGGTGTTACCAGCGCACAGTTTAAAAGCCAGTATGCGTGATGGGTGTGGGGGGCTTTGGAACGCCCTCCTTAGTTCCCAAACGCTTACAGAGTGCAGTTAGAAGAAGAGGTGATGAACACAGCAGTAAACATGAACCTCCGCGAAACACCACCACCGCGTCAAAACAAAAAAGCAACGTTTGTGTGTTGTCTTTGTAGTGTTTAGGGTTTAAATGATTTGCCCATCTTCCCATTGCGTGTTTATAAAGTCCCAACTTTCACACCAAACCACTTTGAATGACAGTGTTTACATCTCTACGACTGAACTCACGGACATTTCGGAAAACTCGGTGGAGTTCCCCTTTAACGCTCGTGTGCGTGAGAACGTCTCCCTTCCTTATAAGCCCCTGGTCGGTGTATGTGATTTACTGCTCGACTCGAGGAATGACAAACTGCGTTTTGAAGGTGCTGAACGTCCACAGGCTCTGAACGTTCCGGCGGCGTTGTGGAAATGGACTTTAGCGCCGCTGAACACGCAGAACGGCTCCGCTCGACCGGAGAGGCGACAGAGTGAAAGTGAGCGGATGCTGCCTCAGTGCGTCTGGCGCGAATCCGGCTGCACGAGCACCGCGCGTGGCACGTAGAAAGAGAACGAGAGCGCGCGCGCGAGCGACAGCTATAGAGAGAGAGAGAGGGAGAGAGAGAGAGAGAGAGAGAGAGAGAGAGAGAGAGAGAGAGAGAGAGAGAGAGAGAGAGAGAGAGAGAGACCCCCACCGCTGTCTATCATATGAGCATATTCCGCGGGAAGCCGCTGGAACAGCTCGAGCCGAAGGAGCGCTGAGGGAGCCGCCGCTGTCCGTTCAGCACAGAGAGACCGACCAGAGAGGAAAGAGGACGGTCCGAGAAGTGAAGACTCTCCGAAACTGTCGACGCCTCAGATACCGCGAAATTCATTTCATCTTCCGGTACAGTTTAGCCTCCGGGTCAGCGTTTGTCTCGTTTTCCTTTTAACACCTACTTTGATAAAGCGCAGTGACCACTTTACCGGAGAGTCAACAGCGTGGACATGTCCTCTCTGTAGTTCATTAATTTTTCACGGGTAAGTAGCGAATACTTCTCAGTTCAGGTCCAGGGTTTGCCTGAGGTAGTTTGTACCCTTATGTAGCCTCATATTTGTGGATGTATTTATTGAATTATTAGTTCGTTTCTAATAGGCTAATAACAACCATTTCATTCAGTTATGTGTCATCCAGTTGGTTATTGTTGTTGTTTGTGTCCGTCTGTCGGCTTCTTTATTCAGTCAGATGGATCAACAGGTACGGCAGCGGTAACAGTGTAGTCTCCACCACAGTAGCTCATTATGGGCTCCTCTGCTGCACCGACTACTTCAATTAAGGCTCTGTTTAAACGTCCTGGATTCACACTAAATGAGCTTTGTGATGCGGCTCTCATTATACTTAGGGTCTGCGGTGAAGTAGCAGTCATTACGGGCTGTAAACACCAAAAACAGAAGTCCTCTCTGCGCTCCAACTGCAGGATGTTGCAGAGCTAGTCATGTGGATTCTATCCAAGTTTAGGAAGACATCTGATATTAGAAATCATACAAGGTTTAATAGAACACATCAAGCTTATATGTGGAGGAGGTCATTATCTGCTGGAAGGGGAATAATCCAGATCCATGTCTTCATGGAATGTCTGTACATCTTTGTATTATCACTCTGCTGAACACTTCCTGAACAGGTTGCCTCAATCCGAGTTTGTGTGCCAGACTCCGAGGAAAATACATGTTGTGTACATAATCTTAGTTCGCCTATTTCTTCCTGGTCTTCCTCTCTTCCCACGTCTCAAGCATTTCTCACTTTTTCCCTCCCCCTCTTTGCCCTTTGGTCCGTCCTTTCTGTCCTCCTCCTGCCCTCTTTCCCCTCATCTTCTACTCAACGTGTCCTCTTGCTTGCTCGCCCCCCCCCCCCCAACCCCTCGATCGCCTGTCCTCCCTCGCTCTTGTCTCCTATTCTCTCTGTTCCTCTCTGGCCCATAGCTTATCTCAGCCCACTCCCGCTACTGTGTATCCTTCTCCTTTTTCTCGCCACTTAATTCTTTTCTTGCCTATGCTTCCTGCCTTCCCTCAAAGCTCTGAGCCAATCCTTTCTCTGTCTCTTTCTTTTCTACCTCAGTGATTCTCTCTACCTCCTCCTTTTTTAATGTAGATGGTGTCTAAGCTGAAGTCAAGCTGGTTGTGAAGGTGTTTGACCTGCTCCCCTCGCCCCCAGACGGAGTGACCATGGCTGCGGGCGTAGCGGCCTGGCTCCCCTTCGCCCGGGCAGCGGCCATCGGCTGGATGCCCGTGGCCAACCTACCTATGCCCGTGGCTCCAACTGACAAGAACAAGTGCCAGGATGAACTCATCATCCTTAATGTCAGCGGTCGGCGCTTCCAGACCTGGAGGAACACCCTGGACCGCTATCCCGACACCCTTCTAGGCAGCTCTGAGAAAGAATTCTTCTTTAATGAGGAGACACGAGAGTACTTCTTTGATCGTGACCCGGATGTGTTCCGGAGCATCCTGAACTTCTACCGTACGGGCAAGCTGCACTACCCACGCTATGAGTGCATCTCAGCTTATGACGAGGAGCTCGCCTTCTTTGGGATCATCCCTGAAATCATCAGCGACTGCTGCTATGAAGAGTACAAGGACCGTAAGCGGGAGAACGCAGAGCGCCTGATGGACGATCTGGAGGACAGCAAGGACAGCAAGTTGCCCAACATGACTTTCCGTGAAACCATGTGGCGGGCCTTTGAAAACCCACACACCAGCACCATGGCTCTTGTGTTCTACTACGTCACTGGCTTCTTTATTGCCATCTCGGTCATCACCAACGTGGTAGAGACAGTCCCGTGCGGCTCCATGCCCAACCAGCGGGACATCCCATGTGGCGAGCGCTACACGGTGGCCTTCTTCTGCATGGACACGGCTTGTGTCATGATTTTTACCGTGGAGTATCTGATGCGACTGTACGCTGCGCCCAGCCGGTACCGCTTTATGCGGAGTGTGATGAGCATCATCGACGTGGTGGCCATTCTGCCCTACTACATTGGTCTGGTTATGACCAACAACGAGGATGTGAGCGGCGCCTTCGTCACACTCCGCGTCTTCCGTGTCTTCCGCATCTTCAAGTTCTCGCGCCACTCGCAGGGCCTGCGCATCCTCGGCTACACACTGAAGAGCTGTGCCTCAGAGCTCGGCTTCCTTCTCTTCTCCCTCACCATGGCCATCATCATTTTCGCCACGGTCATGTTCTACGCAGAGAAAGGCTCCCCGTCCAGCAAGTTCACCAGCATCCCAGCCTCTTTCTGGTACACCATAGTCACCATGACAACACTGGGGTGAGTTCTGCATTGCTTTTTGGCTCGAGGGTTCTTCTTTTTCTGTTTGCAGGGTGGTTGGTAGGGTCCACAATCCTAACCTGAGATATCTGACCTGGGTCAGTGTCTTCCACCTCCTCTGTTTCATAGCGTAAACCTTCCTCAGACCAGTGGATCAAAGCCAGGCTTGTTTGGTGAAGGTCAGTAAAGTCTAGGAAGGAATGAGCTGTAAAGGCGAGGTGGGTGAGAGATGGCTCCTTGAATCTATACCGTGGTCAGAGCTTCAGCTGCACTGACTGTGGATGACCTTGATATTCAGCTGCCCTTCAGTCCGTACGGGACTTTAAAGGCTCTATCCGACAAGCACCTCCAGCAGCTCCGTTTGCATGTAAAGTGCCTCTATTCTTGCGTAACATGTTCTGAGACATGCCAGTGTCTCCCAGCTGGGAGTTTGTATTTAACTTGTTGCCTTCAGGCTCGCTTTATTTATTGTCAATGATCCGCCAATTAATATTCAAAGTGGGGTGAAACAAGCCGACGGCCATGCTCATGCAAATCTTTCACATTAAGACGAGCAGCAGGAACAACTCAATAACTCTTTATGGCACAATATGCTCTGCTTTATGGCCTGATCCTCTGAGTGGCTTAGCACCGAAAAGAATAAAAAGAGGGAGAGCGAAAGAGAGAGACAGACAGAGAGACTCCCAGATCTGCTCATGATGCATGATTGGTTTTATGAGGTGGAGCTAGATTAATTAAGATTATTGGTTTATGAGTGATTAATTGAGATGATTGGTTCTATGAGCGAGTACAGGAGTCATGACAGATTATTGCTTCCCCTGGAATGCCGAAGCTGTAAAAATCAGAACTGGGTCATTAGTTGTGTGTGTGTGCGTGTGTGTGTGAAGTCGCAGTCGGGATGTCTTTGGCTGTTAGGCAGGTTTTGCAGAGTCACAGTGAGGAGCTGGTTTAAAATAGGACATGCTCAAGGGTTCTACTGCAAGTTTCCTTATTGCCTCCCTTTGATTCACTGCCCTTATGTTCTTGCTTGTCTTATATTGTCGTTAATTGGCTTTCGGCGTATGGATAATACCTTGGGACTGCAGGACGTTCTAATAGAGTGTAGTCTGGTTATCTCCAAAATTACTTTATTTTTAAATGCTATAAACTGTGTACGCTTTCACAAGAGTCCTTGCTACTTCTCGAGAACTGACCCTCTGTGTCTGTGTGCACGCATGTGGCTCCCTTCATCAATAAAACACAGTTTAGGGGTGTGCCGGTGTGACTAACGATGCTCTCCATGGCAATTGCTGACTAATGTAAACCATCACAACATTTCCAAACCCGCTGACGTCACAGTAACAGAGAAGCTTGAGAAGCTTGTAGTGGGGTTTGTCTCTTGTTTGAGAGGATGACGTGTGTGTGTGTATGTGTGTGTGTGTGTGTGTGTGTGTGGTTGAGTCAGGTTTATGCCACATTGCGGGGACCACAAAGACTAAGGGTAGGGTTATGGTTGGGTTAGGTTATTAGTAGTCCTGGTTGGGGTTTAGGATAAATCTCTAGGAGATGAGTGTAAGTCTATGTAATGAAACTAATGTGTTCATGTTAAGGGTGCACAATATATCAGTCACTGTCCAATGAGAAACATGTCTAAATTATTGTTGATTTTTGCTTTTATATCAAATTTGAACACAGCAACTAAACAAATAGCAAAATGTAATGTTATTGCTGCAGTATAAATGTTAATGACAGTTAATAATTACAACGCAGAGCCCAGTCCTCACAATTTGTACTCACAGCACTGAGGCACATTTATAGTTAATACTAGTTAATGGGTGCAATACCATGGTAGATAACCCCACAGCTCAATACACAAAAGATTGATAGTTTAATTGCAATTACTGTAATTCCAGTTAGTTATAGTGCCACTGATGTATGAGTAGGCCTTGCAGTCCTGAAAGTTTAAACATGATTAATTACCATGTAAATAATTGCATATGGTAATGTAACTCATTCTATGTGAGTCAATATACACAACTAAGTAGGTTCAAGCCTAAAATGCTCAAATTAGTTGCTCCCAGCTATAGACAGACACAGCTCAAGCTCAATTAAACAAATATTACTCACCACTGCCCTCTAAAGGTGTTATTCAGATATCCAATAAACAAACATTACTCACCACTGCCCTCTAAAGGTGTTATATCAACAACTTAAAAATACAGTAAACAAATATTACTCACCACTGCCCTCTAAAGGTGTTAAATCAATAACTTCAAAATATAGTAAACAAATATTACTCACCACTGCCCTCTAAAGGTGTTATCAGTTATTCAGATATCCAATAAACAAACATTACTTACCACTGCCCTCTAAAGGCGTTATATCAGTTATTCAGATATCCAATAAACAAACATTACTCACCACTGCCCTCTAAAGGTATTTATCAGTCAGTCAGATATCCAATAAACAAACATTACTCACCACTGCCCTCTAAAGGTATTTATCAGTCAGTCAGATATTCAATAAACAAATATTACTCACCACTGCCCTCTAAAGGTGTTATATCAGTAACTCAAAAATACAGTAAACA
The DNA here is from genome assembly GCA_024036415.1 of Prochilodus magdalenae. NCBI lineage: Eukaryota > Metazoa > Chordata > Actinopteri > Characiformes > Prochilodontidae > Prochilodus > Prochilodus magdalenae. Next base: position 60,305 of record JAMWET010005464.1, read on the forward strand.
AACATTACTCACCTTACATTACTCAATTTAGTACTTTTGTCATCATAAAATGGCACCATCCAGATCAACTTAAACAACTGTTAAAAAACACGTCCCTCATTTCCACTCATTACAACCTTACTTTATGCGAAAACCATACACTTTCCATCCAGAATAAAATCATTTTGGATGGATCACACACACTGAAAGGAGCATGTTTGGGGAGGTGTTGAATGTACTCAGGTGGGCCTATATCTCTACAGTATCTTGACAAAAAGTCTTCCATTGAGAGCAAACAGGAAGAGTCACATAACATCAACTCTGCAGCAGCTTATGTGAGTCTGCAGGCCTTGCTCTATCAGAAAGACCCTGGCCAAATAAAAACCACTTCGGCCTACGCAGAACACGGAGTACCTGGATGAACTTCACGAGCAATCAGAACTGCAACTTTTCAAAAGGCCAAAACCAAGCAGGGTGCTCACTGCTTGATCAGTCATTGCTACTGTTTAACTCTTGTGCTTGCACTCCCAAACTCGTTTGCACAGGAGCAGGAATTGACAGACCTCCCACATTCTTATTTATTGATGTGCAACATATTTACATTGATTATCTTTAATTACAGATGGCATATGGCTATTGATGGGTATTAGTATTGAGCCAATATCATCAGAAAAAGCTGGACCGGATATCGGAGAATAACAGCAGAGTGAATCCGATCCAATCCTCTGACAAATCAAGCCTGTACACGCTCATGCTGTTTGATGTGATGCTGTTAGCTATGTGTTTTTTTTTTACTCTCGGGTAGCAGTGTAATTAAAATTAGCTCGAGTTTGATGTTTAACTCCAGAGAAGTGCTTCAATAAAAATAGCTCATTTCAAAGCTTGGTAGTATTTAAAGACAAAAATATCAGTTTGGTATGTTCAGGCTCAAGTTTCAGTACTGATATCAGACTAAGATGGCAGATTATTATGTGTGTTATGTTGGTATTAGTTTTCTTTATTTACTGTTTAAAAGCTCCTTTTTTGTTAACCCTCATACAGTTAGCACTCATACAATGTTGTCAAAGTTGGAGGTAACTGCTCAAAATCATATTTTGTCAGTAAACTGTTAAATTTGCATTTATTTGCATTTGGGGACAATGGGCAACAAGAGATCTATGTTCGTCAGGCAGTAATCGGCTGTCAGCCGATAAACACACAAAATAAGACATGATTTAAACATAATGTGAATGTATATACATGTGTACTTTCTCATTCTGTATCAGATCTCTAGGCCTTTATCTGGTCAACAGACAAAACAAACATGATGACTTGAATTATAAGATAATTGCCAAAATCCAGTTATGATCTAGTAATGCACAGGCAGTCACAGGTTTAAGTGGATGCAAATGCACTCAATGTCAATAAAAACAAGAGAAAAGGGTGATTATATAATAGCGAACTGTACTAGACTAAAGAAATCAAATGTCATTCGGTGGAACATGGCCGCGTACCTTCTATGCATTTGAAGGGACCTCATTTCTTTGAAAGGACAAACCAAGATAAGCTAGTAAAACACATAAAGTAGAAAACAATGTCAGTCAGTAAACTGAACCTGGTATGAATTTGACCATCCATTCAGGAAACCAGACTGACTATAAAAACATGCTGCCTAAAATCATGGTTTGTTATCATTAGTAAATAACTTAGTTGTAGGGTTAGTATTAAGAAAAGTATTCAAAGCAGGTGTTTCTGAATGAGTATTAGAAGCCTGTAAAATCGTGTTCAGGCCATCCCTTAAATTGAGCCATGTTTACACTTGATCCAATAATCTTTAAATTTCATCCTTTGAATGTGCACAGTCAGCACAGCTGGTGTCTCATCTGGCACTTTTAGATCTTTCATGCCATATACTGTACATCAAAATAGGTAATTTACTGATGGGCTTTGTTGCAAATTCTGGGGCTCCAGAGAGTTTTTTTGCTGGGGTTTTGTTATAGCAATTGCTGACCTAGAAAGAAAAAGTAACTTGTCATTTAACAAAGGCTGATTTTGTATTCGTGGACATTTGATCTATGTATACCTGCTAATTGGTAAGGTGTAAGTGTGTGTGATGCTCTTTTTCCAAGGTGTGAAGAGTGTGCTGCAGAGTATGACAGTCTGTGTGCACTCTCTTTCTCTCTCTCTCTCTCTCTGTGTTTTAAACACCGTGCGAGCCCTAACGGCAAGACGAAACACAGAGCCCTGACCTCCAACAAGTGAGCACTAAATTAAACATGTGCTGGTGTAAATGATACAGAGGAGAAGAAAAAAAAAAGCAGAGCAGGAGAGAAAATGTACTGCTCAGATACCTAATATAGCAGCCAGGACATACATGCTACATGACATGCTGATTGCTTGATACATCATTGTTTACTCTTACTGTGTTACAGTGAATTATGCAGAGAGCAACAGCCCACACTGTTTAAGACGTGGAGGAGATTCCGCTTTCAATCACAGTTTAGTATTCCAGTATAAAAGAACACACACACACACACACACACACACACACACAAAAGAATATTTGCACAAATAGTTGCACCCAGAAGGAATCAACCAGCAGAAATAAAACTTGGAGAGTAGATTTGGCATCCTGAAACATGCAAATGATTCAAGTTTCATGCTTGGCTGTAATTGTGACATAAGCAATGAGGGGCCTTATTGTTGTACCTGACTGACCTTGCTGTCATGCGTCACATGCTCAGAAAGCCTAGTGTCACACTGGCAAAATCTGCAGGAACTGCTTGAGAATTTTCAAGTTGCATGGGATGGATTATCGCAGGTCCCCATTAAGAACCTCTACAACTCCATGCTGAGACATCTGGCAACCTGACGCCATACTGACAGACGCTACTTCTGTATGTGTAGCTCGATAAAAATTGCCCATATCAATTTTACATCATGTATTCTTCCTGGTAACATTTATCTTTCTTCCCAATAGCACTGCAATCCAACCCTTCCATCTGGGTGCAACTATTCTGTTATTGATGAGTGTATCACAAGTTTGAGTAGCTGTTTCATGACAATATCACACTGGAAAACACTAAAACAAGCACTGGCTGTTACGTTATTATGAATTTCCTCTTTCAGTCCTGCTCACCAGATTGAAACTTGGCTGGCGTTTCCTCTGAATTTTTAGTCATTAACAAGATTGATGTTGGGTTTGCAGCTTGTTGGGCTGGTATGGTCCCTGTGAGCACCATGGTTCTATGTTGTATGTTTAAGGGATTTGTGACTGGACAGTTGTGAGCGGAGAGAGAGGGGGCGAGGAGAGGGAGAGGTATTGTTTTTTTTATGCTGTCGGTAATGAGATGGGGCTGACCTTTAGGCAGAGCCGCACATCCCCAATGACCTTTTAAAGAAAAAACACAAAATCTCTCCTCTGAGCTTCAGCAATCCTGCAAAATGCTAGAGAGAGGGACGAGACAGGATAACCCTTTATCACCTCTCCCACCCAAACCGTCTCTCTCTGTATGTGATGGGACGAGGCAACTTTCCTGCCTTTCTTTTGTGTGAACAGCTTTTGACAGATTACAGGTTTGCAGGCCCAGCTCAGTCTAGTTTGTGTGTAAATCCAGAGCTCCGAGTTGTGACCAGAGGGTGGAAGTTACAAAAAAAAGCAGTCAAAGGGATAAAGAAGGAGAGAACCAAAGGGATAAAAGAGCAAAACCTAGATGAAGGGCAGAGATGAGGGGATAAAAGAAGGAGAATTGACGGATTAATAAGGGGGGAAGGTGTTAAGTTAGAATGGATGCCCATGTGATTACCGGAGCAGATGAGAGAGAGAGAGAGGAGGTGTCAAATACAGTCCCTGTGTGGACGTGAGAGTGTTCTTTGTGACTGTGTGGGAGATTGATTGAATCACTAGACTCTTCTTTGAGGTAAAGCCTGCTGGTTTGACCCCTGACTCTTGATGTGAGATAAGCTCACGAGTTAACTTGACAATTTATTGACACAATGGATACAAAGCAGACCAGCTACTTGTCAGTCTTTGGTCAGCAGAAGGGAACCTTTCAGGGCTTTCTAGACCTAATGATTTCTGTGAAGGATAAAAAAGTCTGTATTTTTTTTTGGGGTTTTTTGTTATTTATTTGAAATAATCTGCAAATATAGAAAGTCAATACTCATATTTCATTAAGTTCCAGAAACCAAATAGATCAAATCTTAAAACGGGCCAGGGAAAATGATCCGATAGTAGTCAATTGTTTAATTACAGTGCAAAGCGAACCTATGGGTTAGACTGGGATGGAGAACGTTTCTAAACAGTGATTAGCAACTTGGTCGTGGAGTCAGGCAACAACTTCTTCTGGCTTCTGGAAAAGTCCTAAGCTGGAAGTGTAAAATTGGACTGTTTGGTTTTGCCCTACACACTTGAAGACGAGATGTCAGTTATGGGAACTGCAGCTGATAAGTATCTTCATTTTGGGAGGGGTCCCTGTAATGCTGTAGCCCAAACACAAACCTTAGGAAACATGCAATTGACCTGATGGCCGTAAACTTTGCTGCAGCTTCTTGCAAAGCCAATGAATTTGTGCAGTTTAAAGTTCCCTTCCAATGGGAACGTTTTCACTCCCTATGTTTTGGGATCACCCTTCGCCATATCTGAAACAGAGACTGTAGGGGAGTTGGTGCACAAAAAAAGTTAGCGCGCGTTCGCCGTCTGCGTGGTTCGCTCTCATGAACGTATCAGTAGTTACACTCTGCCACGCAGAGACGCGTCCAACATGGAAGCAGTCTGCATTGCTCTGGTGTACAGTCACTTTATATCCCCTCACACTCGGTGGTGTGCATGTCAATGCCTGTTACGTTCTCATCAATCGCTCCCATCTGTCTTGCTATCGACAGCATAGTGCTTCCTGTCCCATAACACCCTATCACACATGTGGAAAGACTTACCACATGCAGGACACTCCGAGATGCAATGAAATATGCAGTGACATGGATGAAGAAAGGACAGAAGCTGCAAGAGAAGTTCACTTTACTGAAAGTTCTGGTAAATGCAAAACTGAAGGCAGTTTTCCCCAGTGAAATGTAAAATAAATCACTGGTCCGTCCAAAGAGTAAATAACAAACAACCTTCAAAATACAATATAAGGCTAAAGTTCATTAAGAAGGGGGGGTCATTGAGTTTCCCCAACAAAACTTTTTCAGGCTCCTGGGGCCAGGCGACAAGTAAGTTTTGTTGTTGAAAAGCATGTTTATATTCAAAGTATATTGAAATATCCTGATTAAGTTTTTTAAAATGGTTTTACACTTTGATTAAGCCTATCGCCTCATGATGGCTGTGTTCTCATTTGCCGCATGTTAACAATAAGCCATACTACTTTTAGGTACACTTCCATGTATCTATACTCATTATTCACCCACGCACCCACTGTTATCAGCCCCATTGACTATATAGCAGCACCTTGTGTAGTTCTACAGTTAACAGACCTGTAATCCGTTCTGTGTTTCTGAATACTCTGTATAGGATGCTGGCTTACAGGATGCTGGCCCACAGGACGCTGCCGGCCTGGAATAAGTTTTGGTTGGTCATCCTTGAGTCCTTTATCAGTGGTCATAGAACGTTTCCCACAGGACGTCAACGTTTGGCTGGATAGTTTTGGTTGGTAGACCATTTTTGGTTTTGGCAGTGACCATGGTTCTTCCCCCTTTGTGTTAAAAACTCCAGCAGCACTGCTGTGTTCTGTCTGATTCCATTCACACCAGCACAAACACATAAACACATCCACCACATCAGTGTCACTGCAGTGCTCGAGACATGATCCAACAACTGCATACTGCACTGTGGTGGCAGGCGACTGGGGTTCCTTAACACTAAAGAGAAACGATGTAAGTGTTGGGTGACAAAAAAAAAAGATGGGGCTACAGTCTGTAACTGTAGAAACTACAGAGAGTTTCCTACCCAGGAAAGTGTGAGCAGATGCAACGGGCAGTTAAGTGTGAAAACTAAGGAGGTGTTTGTAACATAATGGCTTATCCAATGTAAATGAAAATAGAGAAACTTGATCCTGAGATGTAGCTGGGCTGCAAGTCACCCACATGCTCGTTCTGTTTTTCATCTGCATTTTTAAATGTCACCCACAACTGATTTTCAAGCGTCATTCTATGCTGTGTGCTAGCCAAACATATTGGGCATCTGCTTGAGCAATCTGATATGTTTGCAGCACCTGCATCAGTTATACTACACGCAGTGCAGATCAGTTACTTACTATAGTACCTGACAGCAGTTAATTACTCCAGTATATAAAGCGAAGTCTTTTTGCTCATTTTGATCGTGTTCAGATTTACTCTGCCTTAGTTTTTCCCAGAACACAAATGTTTTCTCGCTCAATCTGTGTTATAAAGCCTCAGCCTGAAACCTTCGTGTAGCCCCCTGTGCTGTTTAGTCCAGTGTGTTATAATTACTCAGAGTGACAGGTCCCCCCACCGCTGTTTTTGTTAACGAACCAAAAAATTTTGGGTTTGGCAGTTGGATCCGAGTCCGATTCTGAAGAGTCCCGGAGTTGTTAAGTGAACCTTGCAAGGCTAGACCTTGGCTACTATGTTTCAGAGTAGTAGTTTTTTACTGGTTTTAGCTCTCTGCTATTGTGTGAGTTCTGTCTAGCTTATCAGTAGGTGGGCAGCATTGATGTGTTACATGGTGATGCCCACCTTCTAACAAGAAAGGGCTGAATTGCGTGGGTGAGAATTTTGCCTGTGGCATGTACTTTAGGCTTTATAGATGCAGACCGATTGCATGCACAAAATACTACTTAACAATCTAAGGGAAGGAAAAAATGGAACGAGGATAATAGATCATGTTTAATAAAACAACAGAGGTCTTTTTCATTGGCAGTCTAATTTACAGTCATATGCAGACTGTCATTGAAAAGGCAAGCGCAACATTAAGTTCAGCAATGTTATTCAGTACATATTCCAGCCGTCACTATGTCTGCACTGCAACTTTACAAACAAGTAAAAGAATTCTCATCATTCGTTTCTGTCCGCTATAACAGAATGATCCAGCCATTAGACCCACTTTACCTCAGACTTTGGCAGTGTGTTGCCGTAGCTTTATCCTTTATCTTTATCGAGGTCAAAATGGCTTCTAATAGTCCAGGTTTTCGAATGTTTACTTCTCATTTTCCTGTGTGGAAAGCCTTGTAGGCATACAAGACAGGGCCAGCAGCCACAGGGCCTAGCATCAGTAGGGGTAAGCATGGAGGTTGTTCAGACAGACTGAATGGGTACCTATCTGCAGTAATGTCAGTAAAACTGTGGGAATTGGAGTCCTCAAGGGCAAACTGCCCATTCATGCAACACCTGCACGTTACCTTATCACAGAACAGCTTTCTATACCACAACATCTCTCTCTCTCCACCTGTTTATTTTTCGGCTGATTTTTTCCAAGGCTGAAATATAGAGTCTATTTCCTACTCAGTTTGAGGACTTTTTGCTTATTTTATGGTAATAAGCTAACTATTTTACTCTTCAGAGTAATTTATATTTCGTGTACGGATGAGTTAGTTCATAACTATGTCCAATTTAGTTCAGTTTAGATCAAATGTACAGGCCAAACAGTGGTGAACATAATAAATGCATAAACGTTTACAACCATTTTAAAGATTTTTAATTTCTAGAACACCATAGGTTAAATATTAAAAATTCACAGTACAACTCTGTCTTCCTCTCTTCACTCATCTCTCTATCTGTCTGCAATCAACTAGAGACCAGCCACAACCTGTCAGCTCCTTTCTGTAGTCTTTACCTTATACCTGCTTTCCTTTCGCTCTTCCCTGTTTGGTCGTGGGCCTTTCTCTATTTTTTTCTGGTTTATTTGAATTGTTTTTTGTTTCATGCTGTGGTTATGTAGGCCATGCCTCGAATGCTTAAAGCGACGTTTTTGGCATAGATTTTATCAGAGTGCCTGTTCCACCTGGCCTGTACTTCTGCAGAGACACATTAGAACAACACACACACACACGCATGCCGCACACACTACACACCCACACACACACATAAACACACTCCAGACCACCATTCTGAAGGTCTAATCCAATAAATAAATATAATAGGGAGTAAAACAATATTTAACAGCCGTATAAAATACTGTATTTCCCCTTCAAATATCCATACAGTGAAAGCATAATTACGCTCAAATCTGC
>JAMWET010005465.1:0-5000 GCA_024036415.1 Prochilodus magdalenae
ATCTCACCAACCCCATCCAATGAAAAGGGGCGGGGTGGGCGATAGGGAAGCATCAAGGCCTTCAGAGGAGAAAGTCTGATTTCTGGAATCTAACAAAAGCACATCTATAATGTTAAATAGAAACATGTTGCATCATAAGTCTGCAACTACTACAGCACGGCAGAACCTCACTGTTGAGGTTTGGATGGAACCGAAAAGGTTCAGTTCTTAAATCACCCAGAAAAAATTTGGCCAGTGGGGAAATGGTGTCCTCTGTGGTATGCAGGTAGATGGAGCTAAGCGAGCCCTCCTATTGGTGAGGCCCTCAGGAGAGAAAAAGAAGGCCTAATGCATTAGATTAACCATCAGTATAATTCAGGAAGTACTCTGGAATCAGCCAATCACATTCTGATTTTCAATACAAGTGCTGGTCATATAATTAGAATATCATGAAAAAGTTGATTTATTTCAGTTATTGCATTTAAAAAGTTAAACTTGTATATTTTATCCATTCATTACACACAGATTGATATATTACAAGTGATAATTTCTTTGAATTTTGATGATTATAACTGACAACAAATGAAAACCCCAAATTCAGTATCTCAGAAAATTAGAAGACCACTTAAGACCAAAAAAAAAAAAAAAAAAGATTTTTAGAAAATGTTGGCCAACTGAAAAGTATGAACATGTAAAGTATGAGCATGTACTTAGTTGGGGCTCCTTTTGCCTGGATTACTGCAGAAATGTATTTATTATTTTCTAATTTTATGACCAGCACCTGTGGGTGGGATGAAGTTTCACTCTACACTGCATCTAAAAATTCTAAGCCACTGTTTCCAATGGACTAATGAACACCATTCCACAGAACACCGTACAGCAGTGTACCAATACCACATTTAGCCACACTGAGACCCAGAAGGCCTCAGTAGAGCTCATAGTAAGCTAGCAGCACTATCCCATATCTCTTATCCCTTATCCTTCAACATGAATACCGCCCATCTGTCAAGAGGAAGCAAACTGATGCCCAGCAAAACGCAGGTAGAGTGTAAAAATGAACTTGACCATGATGTTTATTGGGGCATCCTGATGGCCTGGTGGGCATTTATTGACGCTTCCGGATGACATTCTACAACACTGTACTACTATGTGCCACTCTGCATCCGATATGTGGTGGCTTTAGGCCTTCTGGAAATCCCTAATACCCCACTGACTGAACGCTTGGGTTGGTAGAAACAGAAAATGCCGGCGGCAGCTCTACATCAGAGATCTCTCTTGAAACTGCCATATAAGCTAACGTGTCTCAATATGGAACATCTTTTGGAAACTTAAAAAGCCTGTGTTGAACATAGAAAGCCTAAAACACTGACTTAGTTAGTTTAGTGCTAACAAACTATTGGAATCCCATAGAGATGCTAGCAGGGGTTAGCATTATCATACCCACCCTGGGTTATTTTCCTCATGAACTTTGACATATATACCCCTGCACTGAAGGCCCGGTTCTGACAGTGATACTGGTTTGTATACTACGTATAACTTACGCAGTTCTGGTTTCCTAATTCACGTACGCCTGATCACTTGGCCTGTAGGCTGGGGTACGTGGTGCACACTCCAGCAGGTAATCAGGCTTGTGCTGACATTGAGCAGGAAGCCATGAGTGTATATTTACACAGAGCGTCCAAAGTATCCACTCTCATTAGCCTGTTTATCTCTAATATTTCCCTAATATCTACACCACTACACTTTCAATTACTTGAGATACATCCATAATACATCTGACATCTGCTTGTCCTATGAGATGCTGAGAAACGGGTTTATGCTTTCACTGCTGCTAGATTAGACCACCGGAACCCTGCCTTCTCTCTAAATCAGCTCCACCCAGTTCTCCATCTAATCTTACTCAGCTTGATATTACATCTCGCATCACCTGCAGGGCCTCGTTCAGGACATGTAAAGCACACCTTACTGATCTACTGAGGCGTTCTAGCCGCCCGGACCACTTCACTCAGCCAAGGAGTCATTTTTATTTAGATGGTAGTATTTATATCTTTATATCTTTCCAACTTGTTTACTTACATGTTTACTTATATTCTAATTAGTCTGTTTATAGCACATTAAGGCTCTCCAACTTCAATGAGAAATACTATTTCAATAAAGATTTATTATTCATTCTTCATCTTGTATGCTGCTTATCTTTGTGGATCAGCGGGCGGGGTTGGGGGTGGTGGTGCTGGAGCCTAAGCCAGCTCAATGGGCATAAGGCAAGAAACACCCAGGACAGGCTGCCAGTCAATCACATGGCAGATTTATTATTATTATTTTGATCATCATCATCATCATTATTACTATTATTATTACCATAATGATGATTGTAATTAATCATTGTCATTACATCATTATTATTTTTATGATTATCCTTAACATTAACATTTTACCACCACCATTTTTATTAACACGATTATCATATTATTATTATTACCATTATTATCGTTACATAATTGTCATTATTATTATTATTATTATTATTATTCATTACATAATAATAATAATAATAATAATAATAATAATGTAATAAATATTAATAATAATAATGTAATACTAATAATGTAATACTAATAATGTAATAATAATAATAATAACAATAATAATGTAATGAAAAATAATAATTATTATTATCAATTACATTATTATTGTTATTGTTATTATTAATAATAATATTATTAATCAGATACCAATGTGCATGGCAGATATTAAATTACAGCCACCACCTTTTAACACCTATTAACACAATTATCATTATCATCATATTATCGTTATGTAATTATTATTATTATTCATTACATCATCATCATCATCATTATTATTATTATTATTAATCAGATAACTATGCACATGGCAGATGTTAAATTACAGGCCCCACCTTTATTATTAACACAATTATCATCATTATATTATAATCATTATTATTGCTACATAATTGTTATTATTATTCATTACATCATCATCATTATTTTTATTTTTATTATTATTATTATTATTATTATTATTATTCATTACATCATCATTATTTTTTATTATTATTATTATTATTATTATTCATTACATCATCATCGCCATTATTATTATTATTATTATTCAGATACCAATGCACATGGCAGATGTTAAATTACAGACTGAAGCTCGTATATTGCTGAAAACTTTATCAGCCCTACAGGTCCAGAGATCTGCTACAGGGCTAATGTCTTTAGCAGCATTAGTGAACAGCGCTTCTGAGGAGCCCACAGCCAGGTGAGGAGCTCCCGAGGAGAGGAAGATTAGTAGCGGTGAGATTTCCTGCCTGCAGGAGGAGGACGTGTTAGTGCAGGGGGGGTCAGCAGGTCATCCTTTATTGACAGATACAGAACAGCCTCTGACCTCCAGCATAAAGCCAATGAATCATCATGACGCAGAGGTCTGCCGAGGTCGGCCATGACACTCCTCAGAAATCCTTCATCATCCACAAACATTAGCGATCGCATGATCTCTCTAAACGCATCTCCTTAAAGACCCCCTGCCCTCAGAAACACGGCACGGTCCGCACATTACATATTACTATATTCACTCTCATTGGTTTCCAAGATCACGGCTGGCGTTATGGTTTGCTTGTATCCGTATAATAGAAAGTGTTCATCTGTTAGTCATCGTTTTATGACCCATTTAACGTCTCGGAGGAGACACGGGCCATGTACAGCTCGCAGCGGTCATTACAGCGGAGTGAAAACTGTAATTCACAACATGAAGAGAAATACCACCAGCACAGCGCTCTCAGGAACGCACACCGCCTCAGATGACATCACGGCTCTATCCAGCCAACAGCTTCCTGTGGGCAAAGCCCAGGGATGACCAACACTGCACTGTGCAGCAGCAGATGAGCTACCGTCTCCGACTGTCCATCTACAAGGTGGAGCAGCAAGGTAGGAGTGTCTAATAGAGTGGACAGTGAGTGGACACAGTGCCTCAACACTCCAGCAGCACTGCTGTGCCTGATCCACTCACACCAGCACCACACACACTAACACACCACCACCACGTCAGTGTCACTGCAGTGCTGAGAATGATCCACCACCCACATCATACCTGCTCTGTGGTGGTCCTGTGGGGGTCCTGACCGTTGAAGAGCAGGGTAATACAGTATACAGAGAAAGACTGGGGTTCGACAATTCATATATGACAGCACTGTGATCTCATATACATCCTTTACATTAAATAATACATGTAATGTTTAAAAAGCTCAACAGATCTCAAGTATACATCATATAATATATTAAATATTCAAATATAAGCAAAGCACGTTTTATAAACAAGGCCCCAAGTGTGGATGCAGCCTAGCCTGTAATCATAAAGTACATTCTGACGGCCAAAACGTTAAATTCTAATCATAATAATAAGAGTGTTGGGTACAGCCACTTGACATTTCCATTGCCCCACAGTTACCCTGCAACACGCCGGGGCCTACTCCTGTTCTCCTGCTCTAGCATCTTTGAATCAGCTCATCAGTAAATCACTGTCCAAGCCTATAAGGGACAGAATCAGACCAGCCAGAGCAAGGACAGCAAAGCCGTCAAGCCGACTGGAGCTGGACTAGCCTGTGATAACACTGTGGCTGGGATTAATTGCGAGGCGGGGATGTTTTGCTTGGATAATGCAATAACGACAGCGCTAATATAACGATATTAAAACCTTAGCGCATCATTTTCACCTATTTACAGCATCCTTTATCTAACGCGCCACAAATACGAAGAGCTATAAGGAATAAAGAGCGCTTGGCTACTGCATAAAATACTGGAGAGAGGGTCCAGGCGTACTGCATTAATTAGCAGCCATCGCTCTATTATTCTGTCATTCCGCTAGCAATTAGCGCTCTCGCGGAGGTTTTACTCGAAATAAGACACATAAGACTCAGCCAGCCATTTGATGTAATGTGCAGTGGAAGCTAATCTCTGCACGTTCAGCGGAATGCAGAATGGCAAATGTTGTGATAC